>WNWK01000164.1:220000-362500 GCA_009830355.1 Cherax destructor | reverse complement strand
TCTCCCTCGTTATATGCGGTTTCTCCCTGCGTGCGCATTCCCTTTTGCGGTAATTCAATATGCGGTACAAACTCGCTCTTAAGCGATCACCCAATATAGTAGCACCTGGTTTATTTAGCAATATATTAACACTCGGTTTATTTAGCAGTGTTTTTTCTAAACATTAAGCTGGTTTATAATGGCGTGTCAAAGAGGGAACAGGAGGATGAAAAACATGGAAAGAAACGGTTTAAAACACCGAAGTGATGGGAAGGAGAGACATGCTGTATAATGCGATCCTTTATTGACAACGTTTCGCCCTGATAGTGGGCTTTATCAAGGCGCAAATAGATTCTCTTTCCAGGTAGATCTACTTGTGAGTTGATAAAGCCTACTATGTGGGCAAAACGTTGTCGGTAAGGGATCGTAATATACAAAAAAAACCCGACGACGTTTCGGCCCGACTATTACCTATTGTCTCTGTTTCCAAGTGAACGCGTTTCCTCCCTAGGGGAAACCCAGTGAGCACATTTAGAACTGAACACTATCAGAGGTGTTCAATTTAAGAATCTTGCGCCAAGTCTCAAGAAGATGTAAGTAACTAAGTAAGTAATTTTAGTTAGGTGCAGGTATACATAACTACAACGATCATACATAGTAACATATGTGTAAATTACCCACCAGAACCCCTCCCTCCGCCCCCCCCCCAAAAAAAAAAAGTCTGATAAAATGCGTTGTTTACATTGGGGTCTGGACACCCAGCTAGACGAACCAGGACTCAACTGACTTAAAATTGTCACAGAACTGTTACCGAGAGAGAGAGAAAGAAAGAGAGAAACAGACAGAGAGAGAGAGAGAGAGAGAGAGAGAGAGAGAGAGAGAGAGAGAAAGAGAGTCAGGCAAGAGCAATAGGGTGACCTGTATTCAATGACTTTGCAACGTGATCTCCACAACCCAGACAGACACTCTGGTTGTCTGGTGGGCGGAAGGTGGAGACGGTAGGAGAATTATGGTTGAATTTTCAACCATAATTCGTCTATTTTTTTAAATTTTTATATATATATATATATATATATATATATATATATATATATATATATATATTTATTTTGTTTTCATACGGCCTTCTTTCGGAGCCTATCTGGTAGGCTCATACTTATTTGGTTAAAAAAATGGGGGGGGGAGGTAAAGAAATGTGGATTTTTTTCTCACCCGAAATTGTATTTAATAGAAATTATAACTTTTTCTTTTTTTTTTAGTCAATGATCATTTTGGCTGATTGCTTAACGAGGGGGGTTGAAAGCCTATCGACTACACTTGGGGGGGGGGTCATCAAGGCCGCCACGATAACCTTGTCACCACAAATCGAAAATTAACCTGAAAATATTTGGATTAAATTAAAATCTCAAGGTATATACACTGAGATATACATCCCTTCCCTCCCCCCCCGTGCACGTGCTGCATCGCCCACGTGCACTGTTGTTCACAGTGCACGTACATCAAGGGGACTGTTTAGACTGAAATACTTTAAATACTGTGATGGGCCGTAAAAATCTAGTTAGAAATATTTTATAATTATTATTATTGTGTTCAGTGATTTATTTTTTAATATTATTATTTTGAATACCAATACTAATACAAATACTAATACTAATTATTATTATTATTATTATTATTATTATTATCTTCCTCCTTCTCCTCCTCATCATCATCATCATCACCGCCACCACTGCGTTATGACCCCCGGGGCCCTCACATCGTACCCCAGTTATGATCCCTGGGGCCCTCACATTGTACCCCAGTTATGACCCCCGGGGCCCTCACATCGTACCCCAGTTATGACCCCCGGGGCCCTCACATCGTACCCCAGTTATGACCCCTGGGGCATTCACATCGTACCCCAGTTATGACCCCCGGGGCCCTCATATCGTACCCCAGTTATGACCCCCGGGGCCCTCACATCGTACCCCAGACTCCGGTAAACACATCAGTAAAGTTCTCCTCTCCCAATGCACCCAGCCTCTTCCACCCCCATTAACGTTAGCTGCCCCAGCTCGGGACAATAGCCGGGCTAACTAGGTGATTAACCCCCGCCGACGATTGTTACCTCGTTCAGGCGGTCGTACTCGCTAATTGATAACTGCCCAATTTAATCGACGATCACTACCAATTTTGATCCGCCGGACTAGGAGGAACAATGGCCGCCCTCTTTGTTTACCTGTGGGAGTGAAGTGTAATCCTTCCTTTGACGGAGGATGCGAGGATGAGTCCCCAGGATGGGGACTTTTCTCAAGGTGAGGTAAGGGCTCGAACTGACGTACGCGAACGGAGGTACACAGGAAAGACTTGAGTTGTTATGGACAGAGGGAGAAAAAAGTTCCGAGTAATAGTACAGGAAAACACAAGGCTTGTTGACTGGCGAAGACAGAAACGAGGTTTAAATGAGTGGGAGTTTGTGTTACACTCAATCAAGTTGAGACGCTATAGCGGTGGGAGGTACAAAACTATTGAAGTTACTGAAGGAATAGAGTCGTGCTGAAGCATAAGCTTTCATAGGAGCGATGTTTCGCTCTGTGTAGAGCTTCATCGAGACTTCCTAAAGATCTACACTGAGCGAAACGTGGAACTGGTACAAGCTTCTTCTGACAAGTGACTCTGATCTTCAATATTTTCCACAGCAAACCCGTGGCTCTTTTATCAGGTTAAAAGCCGATCTACTACACGAGTGTCATCTCTTAATCCTGCATGACACCTGTTCACCACCAGTCAAGAAAACACTGAACCACAGCAAGGAAAGGAGGTTAGAGCCCGCACAAAAGGAGAATAAGATCGAGAAAGACGTCAGTTATTAGAGGTAAAAGAAATGACATTACACTGGCCTTCACTCTGAGAAAATTAAGAACTTCATCGCCATAAATTATATTCTCAAAGCTTCGGTATCTCTGTGTATGCTCCTGCAGGTATACACATCTCAGTGTATATACACAGAGATATATACACCTCTCGGGGTGTATAAATCTGCCAGTTTCACAAACTTTATTGAAATTACTGCCGTCAGAACTGAAACGTTTCACTGGTAAGATCCTAGAAATGAACACCGGTTCTATCACCGGGGGCCGTGGTTCTATCATGGGGTTCTACCTGTTCTACCACTCCCCTGTCACCACCACCGCCACCAAACGCCTGCTAATCTCTACCACCATTACCACCACCACCATCACGACCACCACCACCACCACCACCATCAGCACCACCACCACCATCAGCACCACCATCACCACCACCACCATCATCACCACCACCACCATTAGCGCCACCACCACCACTCCATCGGTGTTTTGAGGTCGTCAGCTCCGATGATCGCTAACAAAGGCTGCCTCGCCAAAAGAGACTGTCTCGCCAACAGTGACTGTCTCATCAACAGTGACTGTCTCACCAACAGTGACTGTCTCGCCAACAGAGGCTGCCTCGCCAACAGTGACTGTCTCACCAACAGTGACTGTCTCACCAACAGTGACTGTCTCACCAACAGTGACTGTCTCACCAACAGTGACTGTCTCGCCAACAGTGATTGCATCGCCAACAGTGACTATCTCGCCAACAGAGGCTGCCTCGCCAACAGAGGCTACCTCGCCAACAGAGGCTGTCTCGCCAACAGTGAGGGAGATTCAGGTTAGTAAACAAGGAATTATCCGGATATAACTCAAATCAAAAGGTATTAATGATCGTTAATTATCTTATTTGTGTGTTGACTGGTAATGCTGGATAAGAAGGTGGTGGTAGTGGTGGTTGGTGGGTGGTGGTAGTGGTGGTTGGTGGGTGGTGGTAGTGATGGTTGGTGGGTGGTGGTAGTGGTGATTGGTGGGTGGTGGTAGTGATGGTTGGTGGGTGGTGGTAGTGGTGGTAGTGGTGGTTGGTGGGTGGTGGTGGTTGTTGGGTGGTGGTTGTTGGGTGGTGGTTGTCGGGTGGTGGTGGTGGTGGTTGGGTGGTGGTAGTGGTACTTGTCGTGGTTGTGGTGGTCGTGTGGTAGTGATTGTGGTAGTGTTGGTTGACTAAACTGTGACCTGTGAACTTATCACTTCAAAGTACCTAACCAACGGTGTGGTTGAAGTACCTGTTGCTCCAACAGGTGCCGAGGCCAGCCTCACCTGTTGATACCTTCCACAGGTCACCGCTGGATAATCCGTTAACCACACTCACCAGGTCTCAGAAATGGTCGAGGATCTTCCACACATCTTGAGGCACACAAAACACTTCTTATATTTAATAATTCAAAACCAAAAATATTCTGAATAAAAAATCACAATTTGCATATATATATATATATATATATATATATATATATATATATATATATAATATATATATATATATTATATAGTAGTTGGTAATAGTTCAGAGAGGTGTTCCTCAGAGCGGTGCAAAATGGCGGCGCTTCCGGTCCCCCTACTTCCGGTTTTGCTTCCGGCCTTGCCTCCTGCTGTGCCCCCTCCCCCCGCTCCTCGGATCAATTTTTTTCGGATTTTTGGGGGGAGGATTTTCGATTTTTTTTGAGTTGCCAGATTTACCCTTTTTCGAGAATGCTACTATTTTTTTCGATTTTGACTTTACCCTCCATCTCCTTGGATCAATTTTTTCCTCGAATTTCTTGTAGTCTCCACTTACTCGGATCAAGATTTACTCCAAAGTAGACGCATTTTTCTCGATATTGGTAATACAAACAAAAAAATTTGGGTTCCTCCCTAAGGGGGCCAGAGGTATGGTAAAGGTTCCCCCTACTGGTCCCCCTTAAAATTTCTCGTTTTCAATAATTAGTACTACTTACCCCTACGGGGTAAGTAGTGTGACGTCACTGGTACAACAGGTTGAATCAAGACAGGTGATGTGTGACGTCACGTAATAACCATCCATGACGTCACTACCCGTCAACAAGTTAAATCAAGTCGGGTAAACACTAATACACAATTTTTTTTTCATCATTTAATACAATTTTCCACTCTTTCGTTGCATATTCAATAATACAATACAATTTAAGTAATACAATACATTGCATTACATATTCAGTAATACATTACATTTAAAATACAACATAACATGATTACACAATTTTTTTTCGGTAATACAATTAATTACATTTTCTCTAACACGAATTAATATACAAATAACAGGAATGTTACAAATTTTCTTCAGTTCGGCAAAAAAAATACAACATAGGAGAAACATATCACGATTTATGCTTTCCCCTTGAGGAAATTTATTGCATATTGATGTGGGTCTTCATCTGATATATAATATACTTCGGGGGGATGATGGTGGAGAGGCTGGTGGATTGTTTATACGTGTCAGCGGATGCTGGAAATCGTCATGAGATGAACTTGGTTCATCTCAGTCCACACACAGCTGTGGCAGTAACAATCACTTTTACAATCTTCACATCTCGAAGAATTATTTGATTTATCGCTATTCTCAGCACGTACGTCATTGTGGGTAGAAGTACTAGCAGTAGCATTATCACTGGAGGTGCTAGGAGTCACGATATCGTTGGTGGTGGTGCTAGGAGTCACGATATCGTTGGTGGTGGTGCTAGGAGTCACGATATCGTTGGTGGTGGTGCTAGGAGTCACGATATCGTTGGTGGAGGTGCTAGGAGTCACGATATCGTTGGTGGAGGTGGTAGGAGCATCAACACCGCGAGGGTAGATAGGTGACGCGGTATCATTGATGGTAGGGGTAGCAGCATGTGGGTAGGAGCCGCGATACCGCCGATGGGATCGCATCTCACCGCTAACAGCTGAACCAACTCACCAATCTGACGTATCTGATTTTCTCGAATATTTTCAAGCATTCTCATTATATCTGCGCCTGTCAAAGAAATTACAACTTCACTTATAAATCCCCCCTATCTTTCAACATTTATTTCTTACACAATTATTATATGCACTTCTATAATATACAAAAAATGTTTCTAAAATCTTTTAATGATGCTAATACACACAATTTCACTCATAACCCCCACAATTTTTTCCCCTTTTTACCATATTACAACAACAACAACAACAAGGTATACTTCTAAAATCTTTAATGCGTAAAAATACTTCTAATTCATAAATGAATAAAAAAAATCATTAAATGAACAAAAATCACACACCATTCATAGAGGCATATCTATTTTCTCCAGAAGGTAAAGGACCATGTTGATTAACTCCCCACAAGCACGGACACTGTCCGGCCCTCTGAATGGGATGTGGTACCCCCAACGCTCTTCCTTCGTCGTAGACACCTTCAAGAACACCTCCAGCGAGCTATTGACTGGGGTTCATCCTTGCTTCTTCAAGAGAGACTGTCTTGAATTGTCGCGAGTAGGGTCAACTCCATATATACCGTAGATGTGACCTCAGCCCTGCCTCTAATCGCCTCAGGGGCCTACCCACCGTACGATAATTCTAACATTTTACACAAATTTTCAAAATTCCACATTCTACATGAGGTCATATTAAAATGATCATAAGCATATTTCATTATAAATCAATTATTATTTAATGTATTTCTACTAAATTTTTAAATAAATATGGTATAATTTTCTTTACATTAAAATTTGTTAATTTATGCACAAAATATATGGCGTATATCCCACATACCAGAGATATTTTATGCTGAATCCTCTGATTAATACCATACATTAATTTTCTCTTCATCTTATATATAATTTTCTCATATATATTCGTATAATTATGTAAATCCCTTCCGAAACTGACTGAATATATTAACATATGCTTGTTCACGTATATAGTAATCCAGTGACCCGTATTTTCATCTGGGTCATCCAATATATTAATTATAAATATTAGCGGCTTCTCCCTCATTCTCATAATACCTTCATCTATGTTATTTGCCGCAAAACATTCCAAATATGAGGCATATCTTCCCGTTTCGTGTTGCAAGGCGTATCGTGTTGCAAGGCGTATCGTGTTGCAAGGGTATTCCATCACATTTCATGCCATTATTAACTCATGCATGATATCAGAATGCTTTGAGAAATGTAGATAAGGAATTATTCACTTGTAAGTCTATTAGTCATGAAAAAGGAGAAATATGTACAGTAAATATTAGAAAGAGGATTGTCAGTCTTTGATGATAAAAGGTATGATTTGGATACTAAGAAATCCTTGGTTTATGGTCACCTTGATATTCCAGCATCTAAACATAGGAGAATAGAGTGGTCCCATGGTGACTGTTTCCCCTATGTTGATTTTAGTCAATGAGTTGTATTTTCTTGATGAGCTAGAGAAAATGTAATGAATTGTATTAACGAAAAATCGTGTTATATTTGAAATGTAATGAATTATATTAATAAATATGTAATGAAATGTATTATATTAATGAATATATATTGAATTGAATTATTGTGTAGCAAATAAATAATGAAAAAAAAATTGTGTATTAGTGTTACCCTGACTTTGTTTTAATTTGTTGACGTCACGGGTGGTTATCACGTGACGTCACGGGTGGTTATCACGTGACGTCACGGGTGGTTATCACGTGACGTCACGGGTGGTTATCACGTGACGTCATGGATGGTTATAACGTGACGTCGCACCCCACCTGTGTTTACCCCATAGAGTGGATGTACAAAACGTGATGCACTTTTAGTTCATTTAAGTTAACATGAGGAAGTAATAGTGAGGTCACACCCCTCATGATTCAACCTATTGTACTCCCGTAGGGGGGACCTGACATGTGAACACTGTAGCAGGCTTACTGGCCCATGCGAGGCAGGATCAAGTCACCCACCCACACCATTTTTTGAATGCTTACCCCATAGGGTGAACTTTACCATACCTCAGACCCCCATAGGGGGAAACCCAAAACATTTCTACCTTGGACTAAATCTTGATCTGAGGAAGTGGAGGGTGACTCAAAAACCCTTAAAAATCGAAATTTTTTAAGGGGCACCCGTACCTGGAGTCTACCTGGAGGGTATTCTGGGGATCAACGCCCCCCGCAGCCCGGTCCACGACCAGGGCTCCCAGTGGATCAGGGCCTGATCAACGAGGCTGTTACTGCTGATCGCACGCAGTCCAACATACGAACCACAGTCCAGCTAATCCGGCACCGACTTTAGGTATCTGTCCAGCTCCTTATGGCTGGTGGGAGGCTGTTGAACAGTCTTGGGCCCCATAGGGGAAACCTTTACCATACCTCTGACCCCCATAGGGGGTCACCCAATCTTTTTGTTTGCATTACCGATATCGAGAAAAAATGTGTCTACCTTGGAGTAAATCTTGATTCCAGGAAGTGGTAGCATTCTCGAGAAAGGGAAAATCGGGAAACTCAAAACACCATTTGGTGGTATATCTACCTTGGAGCAGGGTTGGAAGTACTTATTCTTGAAAGAAATTGTAAGGGGTAACTAAAAAAAAAATCGAAAATCCTTCCCCCCCCCCCAAAAAAAAAAAAATCGAAAAACTTGATCTGAGGAGTGGAGGGGAGGGCACAGAAGGAGGCGAAGGGGGGCCAGAAGCCAAACCGGAAATATGGGGGTGGAACCGGAAGTGGGGGACCGGAAGCGTCGCCATTTTACACTGCTCTGAGATACACCTCTCTGAGATATTACCAACTACTATACATTATTGTGACCACGAACGAGTGGCACTGAATCAATAACAACACTGCGACTAGCCGAGGATTCGAACCCATGTCGTTTTGGCTCTGCCTCGTGGTGAGCGAAAATCACATGACGCCTTAACCCACTGGACCACACAATCCTACAAGAACCAAACACCCAGCCAAGCTAGGTGTGTTACTCTTGGTCCGAGGCAGGGCCAAAACGACATGGGTTAGAATCCTCGGCTAATATATATATATAATGCAAAAATTGCAAGCTCCTGATATGTTGGTTGCAACACGAAAAGCCTAGAGCTATCACTCAAAATCCTGCTGATAGTATATATTAATCACAATTTTTGAAATTACAGTATTCTTGACTTGGTGATCGTGTAGTAGATAGGTTTAAAACTCATTAGCCCAAAAAAAAAACTAAATTAATGACCCTCATGTAGTAGATAGGCTTCAAACCACATTAACCAACCAATTTATTTTAAAAAATCAGGAAATTCGAAAATTAGTCTTTTACTAAAATCAATTTTCTCTGCGTTTTAAGACGTTAAACGTTGAGAAAAGTGCGTTTTAATAAGAGGAGTTTTAGTTTCAGCTGTAGAATTGCAGTACGGCTCACTTGGGTTTAGCGCATTTTTTTTAATAGGGCTATAAGAATATTGTTGAAAAAGACTGGTTGTGTGAGGCAGGAGAAGCGAAGGTCCGCTACTGCTGTAGTGTGTGCGACTTTATTGACGATGGGCGAAACGTTGACGATAAAAGTTTGGTGGTAGCGCATTAGTGTCTGATGACCATCGTTTCGATATCTCAAATTACACACACACACACACACACACACACACACACACACACACACACACACAACACACACACACACAAACACACACACACACACACACACAAACACACACACACACACACACACAAACACACACACATAAACACACACACACACACACAAACACACACACAAACACACACACACACATACAAATAGGTGTGCAACCACAAATAGATGAGTACAAATAGGTGAGTACACACACAAAAACACACACACACACACACACACAAACAAACACACACACACACACACACACACACACACACACACGGCAGGTAACACCAGCTCCAGGTCCACCAGTCTTTAAGCTTCGGAAAAAAGCCAAAACGACTCTAAACACCACCTCACACAGGGTCGTTTTCTCCTGGTTGCCCACAGCCTCCGTCCACTCGTACGTAATTAGATCAAGACTGGAGCTTGTGGTGGCAATTATAGCAAATCAATAGGTGGTAATCTGGTCATTAGAGGCCTCAGGAACAATAATGGTGGGCCCTTAGGTAATGGTAGTGTGCCTGCTCACCTAATTAGCAATACCTGATAATATGCCGTGCTCCTTCCTTAAGTGAATGTGACCTGACCTGACTAGGTTGGGGCATTGGCTTAAGCCAGTAGGAGAATTGGACCTGCCTCGCATGGGCCAGTAGGCCTGCTGCAGTGTTCCTTCTTTCTTATGTTCTTATGAAAAGATCGTGTCATATAACGACACGATCAATAGAGACGACGTTTCGCCCACGCAGTGGTAATTTATTTCAGATAGCAAATAAAAGAGCTTGTTACATTGTATTTGTCTCTTCCTGTGCTGTGGAAAGCTTGACAGGAGTAATAGGGAAAAGCTATAGAAAGCAGGTAGTATATACCTAATTACTGCAGGCAACTACCTCTCTAACTTCATCCTCGTTGAGGCCGCTAGCAAACGAAAATCATGGCAGGAATGGAGGAACACTGCAGAAGGCCTACTGGCCCATTCAAGGCAGGTCCTTATGGTAAGCAATACAGACGTCTTGCAATACCTGGGTATCTTGATTCTTAAGACGTTTCGCCAGCCAGTGGCTTGCGAAACGTCTGGTATCGACACTTCAAATAACTTCTGTATTGGAAAAATAAACACATAAGCAGTATAATGTGATCCTTTATTGACAACGTTTCGCCCACGCAGTGGGCTTTATCGAGTCACAGACTCGAGTCTGTGACTCGATAAAGCCCACTGCGTGGGCGAAACGTTGTCAATAAAGGATCACATTATACTGCTTATGTGTTTATTTTTCCATTGTGTCGGTATTTTATACCATTTATTTCCAACTTCTGTATTAAGGGATGAAGCCACTGTCTGGGCGAAACGTCATCGTAATAAAGATACTCAGGTTAAGACACATGTGTAAGCGTTAGGAATCTTTGTTGTTGATACGTTTCCCCTACACAGTAGGCTTCTTCAGTCAGATACAGAGCCACCGAAGTGAAGACGTAATCAGTCCATCAGACTGATTACATCGACTCCAGTTACCTCAAACTTCTCCTGTTCTTCACAATTCTCCTTCGTATGGACTGATGAAGCCACTGTGTATACCAGACTCAAGTCAGGTTACCGACCGAAGATCAAGGGAAAACATTTTGTTTACACTTCGTCATGTAAGTGACGGCTTTCTCACTGAGAGAGACAGAAGTCAGGAAGCATTTTCTGACCCTGAGAAAATATGGCATCTAGTTTTTCTAGAGCGATTCACTAGAACGCTGAAGGAGTTTGATTCTAGGGTAACTCAGCGGGGGAGGGGGAAAGCTGGAGTGACTTGAACGCTCATGAGAAAGTTTTTTTCAATATGTTCGTGTGGCAGGTTAAGGAAGGTAATGTGTCACACTTTCTCTGATCTAGAGAAATCTCATCCAACCAGGAAGGAAATTCAGAGATCCCTGTGGCAAGATACAGTGAGACACTCCAGCGGCTCCTGTGGACTGACTTCCAGGATAATTCCCCACACCAATGAGGGACACAAGAATGTTGTATAATCCAGCTGAAGCTTCAAGAGTTTTATCTTCGAGGGAAAAAACGTGATTTTTGGGGAGAAAAATACCCAGGATTTTTATTTGTTTGTGGAAGATTGATATTCTGCTCAATTTCCCTCTGATAAGCAATTTAGAGAGCAAGGAACATGAGTGAGAAGTGTTAGATTTTGAGTAGGCCTGGCGGAGAATGAGTCAGTAGGGTCATCTTAGCAAAAAAAAATGGCTAGCCTTGAGAATAAATTCGACAAATATTTCAATTAGGAGTTTTAAATTTGAGGAAAATCTACATATAGTATGGGCCAGTAGGCCTACTGCAAAATTCCTCTATTCTCGTGTTCTTATGTTCTTTGACTGATTTCAAACTATAAATGACGTTTACTGAACACTATAACATCAGTTCTGTTATTTGTTAAATACTTCAGCGAGGAACAACACATTTAAAGTCCGGATGTTGATGTTGTTTGCCTTTTAAAGCACTTTCAACGTCCTGAACAAATCTCCCCTTATTTGCCTCTTGAGGACGAGTGGGTTGACGTTGGTATCTGCACCCCACTACCCTCCTCACCCCTCCCATTGACGTCCCCACTACCCCAGTCACCCCCTTCCCCCCTCTCTCCCTCGCTGCCCACTCAACACGGATTAACAGAGGATTATTGGTTAATATACCTAGATGGCTGCGACCAGCCAGCAGCAGGGAGGTGTAGTGGTGATGGTGTAGTGGTGATGGTGTAGTGGTGATGGTGTAGTGGTGATGGTGTAGTGGCGATGGTGTAGTGGTGGTGGTGGTGGTGATGTAGCGGTGGTGATGGTGGTGGTGACAGTGTGGTGGTGGTAGAAATGGTGGTACATAAGTGTCTTTTAACTTAGGGGACAATTCACTACCACATGACACATATAGGGAAATAATGTTGAGTATGTTAAGCATCTCGTAGTGACTGAGACAGGAAAAACAGGAGAGGACAGGGGAAAAACAGGAGAGGGCAGGGGAAAAACAGGAGAGGGCAGGGGAAAAACAGGAGAGGGCAGGGGAAAACAGGAGGGGACAGGGGAAAACAGGAGAGGACAGGGGAAAAACAGGAGAGGGCAGGGGAAAAACAGGGGAGGGCAGGGGAAAAACAGGAAAGGGCAGGGGAAAACAGGAGAAAGCAGGGGAAAAACAGGAGAGGGCAAAGGGGAAAAACAGGAGAGAGCAGGGGAAAACAGGAGAGGGCAGGGGAAAGACAAGAGAGGGCAGGAGAAAACAGGAGAGGGCAGGGGGAAACAGGAGAGGGCAGGGGAAAGACAAGAGAGGGCAGGGAAAAAGCATGATAATGCAGGGAAGATGAAATGGGTGAAGACCGAAATAATTCAACCCACTTTTTTTTATATACGTGATCCACAGGGAGGTTCAGGCATATCCTCCCTGTCCTCCCTGCTGAGAGCGAGTGTGAAAATTATTTATTAAGTGACTGACAGCGCGAGGGCAACTTTCACCTGTCATGTTCCTCATCACCATCACCACCCATCTGATCACCATAATTAACCACTATCCTCATCAATGTCATTATCTACGTTGATGACACGGCAACACGTTGATGACACGTTAATAACACGTTGATGACACGTTAATAACACGTTGATGACACGTTAATAACACGTTGATGACACTAACGCCGGAATAATTCACGACTCAATAAATCTCCTGATGATACCATGATGATACAGGAAGATCTGGCTATCATGTTACTGATGATATGTAGGGTGTTTCAAAGAAATTAACCCAATTTCAATTTCTACTAGTACTACTACTACTACTAGTACTACTACTACTACTAGTACTACTACTACTACTACTACTACTACTACTACTGTCTTCAATGCTGCCGCGCCTTCCGTACATCATATCTTTATTTTTCTCTACACACCTAGTGAGTCCATGCATTGTATTGTTTATAATTGGCTTTGCACAGCTCCTGGTGAGCGAAACGTAGCCTTGGTGAGCGAAACGTAGCCTTGGTGAGCGAAACGTAGCCTTGGTGAGTGAAACGTAGCCTTGGTGAGCGAAACGTAGCCTTGGTGAGCGA
The DNA here is from genome assembly GCA_009830355.1 of Cherax destructor. Taxonomy (NCBI): domain Eukaryota; kingdom Metazoa; phylum Arthropoda; class Malacostraca; order Decapoda; family Parastacidae; genus Cherax; species Cherax destructor. The sequence goes on along the minus strand of WNWK01000164.1, from coordinate 349,003 downwards.
AACGTAGCCTTGATGAGCGAAACGTAGGACTGGCAAGCGAAACGTAGCCGCAGTAAATGTCCTATTACTTGCTCATGTCTTCATTCGCCTTAAATATCGTCGCTAGTCTTAGCCCCCCCCAAAAAAAAAAATCATTATAATTATCATCATGATTGTTATCATCACCACAATCCCCGTCATCACAACAGTCATCACCACAACAATCGTCGTCACCATCATTATCACTAGTCATTTCTACAGTCACCAGCCTTGCTACTACCACCACTAGTCAACAACAATCGCCTCCACCACAATCGCCGTCACCGCCCTCAATTCCAGCGGCCACTCCATCAATTATTCATTCTCCCATTACCCCCACATCAATGAGGTTGATGTCAAGAGGCAGCAGACACCCTGAGGGGTGGAGTGGCTGACTGGTTTACGGGTGGAGTGGACGAACCGGGTAACCGGTTGACTGGATTACCGAGAGTTCCCACAGCTGTCGACGGAATTCTTCTGTCTCCCATCGCGACCACCACTTCAGTCTTGACAATATATGGGAGTAGGATAGGGAAGAGGAGGAGGAGGAGGGGAAAGAAGGAGGTAGATGGAGAAGGGATAGGTAGGGTAGGATGGGGTGTACAAGGATAGGTAAGGGATAGCTACGTAACATATTCACCGACGCTTTCTCAGCGTTTATATGAGGGTGTCACAGCAGTTGAAGAATGGGACGCTTGTGGAACATTAGGGGAGGGGCGAAACGTTTCCTCTAAACTATTTATCAGATCACAGTAATGTACTGCGCTGTGTCCGCTGAAGACGGCATCAAACCTGGTATTTGTTTACTACTCCTTGACCCAGAACATATGTAAATATGAACCAAGGCGACCCTAGTGACGCAAGTGAGGTTTGTTCTTCAACCTGCCTAGTATGGACCAGTAACACCTGCCTAGCATTGACAAGTAGTACCTGCCTAGCGTGGACCAGTAGCACCTGCCTAGCGTGGACCAATAGTATCTGCCTAGCGTGGACCAATAGTACCTGCCTAGCGTGGACCAGTAGTACCTGCCTAGCATGGACCAGTAGTACCTGCCTAGCATCGACCAGTAGTACCTGCCTAGCGTGGACCAGTAGTACCTGCCTAGCATGGACCAGTAGTACCTGCCTAGCATCGACCAGTAGTACCTGCCTAGCATGGACCAGTAGTACCTGCCTAGCATCGACCAGTAGTACCTGCCTAGCGTGGACCAGTAGAAGAAAATCAACAATACAGGGACACAGAGAGTATATAATCGTTGTTGGTAGCAATAGTAATACTAGTAGTAGTACTAATACTAGTAGTAGTAGTAGTAGTAGTAGTAATACTAGTAGTAGTAGTAATACTAGTATGTTAAGTAAAAGGACACAATTGCAACTAATGTGACATTTATTGTGGCAACGTTTCGCTCTCCAGGAGCTTTCTCAAGCCGTTACAAGCGATATATGGACACAGTTGGTATATATATACTGTCAAGGTGAGGTGAAAAACTAGTGGTGTTAGAAGTAGTAGTGATATAAGTAGTATTAGTAGTAGTAGTAGTAGAAGTAATACAATGGTAGAACAATCAATATGCACATGGTAAGGTGATAAAACAAATACTTGGGTAGTATAACAATAGGTTAGACAAATATTTCTGCTGGAGGTTGAAATATGAGAGGCCAGTAGGAGGTTCACATCTACGATGTGCTAAATTAGCAGGAGAGACTAATTTAGCACATCGTAGATGTGGACACTCCTACTGGCCTTCTATTTCAACCTCCAGCAAATATGTCTAACCTTGTATACTACCAAGTATTGTTTTATCACCTTTACTCATGTGCATATTGATTGTTCTACCTTATTGTATTCTACTACTACTACTAATACTACTTATATCACTACTACTCTAACACCACTAGTTTTCACCTCACCTTGACAGTATATATACCAACTGTGTCCATATATCGCTTGTAACGCTGAAAGCTCCTGGAGAAATTGCCACAATAAAATGTCACATTAGTTGCAATTGTGTCCTTTTACTTAACATATTGTCGGTAATTCTACCAATATTATTACGTAATACTAGTAGTAGTAGTAGTAGTAATACTAGTAATAGTAGTAATACTACTACTAGTAGTAGTAGTAATACTAGTAATAGTAGCAATATTAGTAGTAGTAGTAACACAGTAGTAGTAGTAGTAATACTAGTAGTAGTAGTACTAGTAGTAGTAGCAATACTAGTAGTAGTAGTAGTATCTGTAGTGATAGTAATAGTAGTGGTAGTTGTAGTACTTGTAGGTGTCTTCCGTACCTGCTTCCTCGACCTGACGTGACCTGACCTCCGAGCAAACATTGACCTCACATTAAGTCTTTGTCTTGCAGGGTAAACAGCTGACATAGTATTCACTCCCACTTGTTTTCTTTGTAATATATATACCCAAATATACCCCAGTTAGGCCTTTTAGGCCGGGATGGTAGGCCTTTGTGTGTCCATATGCTGTCCAGGATGGAAGATGTGTGTGTGTATACTCACCTATTTGTACTTACGTATTTGTGGTTGCAGGGGTCGACACTCAGCTCCTGGCCCCGCCTCTTCACTGACCGCTACTAGGTCCTCTCTCTCCCTGCTCCATGAGCTTTATCATACCTCGTCTTCAAGCTATGTATGGTTCCTGCCTCCACTACCTCACTTCCCAGACTATTCCACTTCCTGACAACTCTGTGACTGAAGAAATACTTCCTAACATCCCTTTGACTCATCTGAGTTTTCAACTTCCAATTGTGACCCCTTGTTGCTGTGTCCCATCTCTGAAACATCCTGTCTCTGTCCACCTTATCTATTCCTCGCAGTATTTTGTATGTCGTTATCATGTCTCCTCTAACCCTCCTGTCCTCCAGTGTCGTGGGTGTGTGTGTTTTGAAATAATGATAATAATAATAATAATAATAATAATAATAATAATAATAATAATAATAATAATAATAATAATAATAATAATAAAAATGATGCCTACTTCCTCCACTGGCAGACTCACCTACTTCCTCCACTGGCAGACTCACCTACTTCCTCCAGTGGCAGACTCACCTACTTCCTCCACTGGCAGACTCACCTACTTCCTCCACTGGCAGACTCACCTACTTCATCCACTGGCAGACTCACCTACTTCCTCCACTGGCAGACTCACCTACTTCCTCCACTGGCAGACTCACCTACTTCCTCCACTGGCAGACTCACCTACTTCCTCCACTGACAGACTCACCTACTTCTTCCACTGGCAGACTCACCTACTTCCTCCACTGGCAGACTCACCTACTTCCTCCACTGGCAGACTCACCTACTTCCACATTTAACCAGAAACTCAACCCAAAAATATTCAACGTAACGAAAAATTTGATTCACCCGACAAAAGGAAATACATTCGCATCAATTAGGTAAAATACTTAAATACTTTCGTATACTTTTGTAGACTTTCGCACAGCGTTCATACAGAGCTCTGAAATTCTTAAGTATTATTATTGAATTGATGTATACATGAGTATAATTGCAAGGGATTTTTTTTTTTTGCGACCTGTGCGAGAATTAATATGGAATTATTCATTGCTGACTACTGCAGCATTTCTTAAAGGGAGTTGCTATTCCATTACTACTACTACTACTACTACTACTACTACTACTACTACTACTACAGCTACTACCACAGCTACTACTAGTACTACTACTAATGATGATCATAATAAGAATAATAATAATAATAACAATAACAATAGCAACAACCACCACAACAACAACGTCAACAACAATAATAATAATAATAATAATAATAATAATAACAATAATAATAATAATAATAATAATAATAATAATAATAATAATAATAATAATAATAATAATAATAATAATAATAATAATAATAATAATAATAATAATAATAATAAGGGGGAAAAACATCGCTCTCAGCTTGGATAATTGACAGCCGGAACTTAAAGCTATCAGAATTTAATTAAGCTTATTAATGTGGTAATTAACGTGAATAATTAAGAAAACGATAAATAATTAAGAGTGGTTGTTTGTGTTTGCTAATTAACCTGTGCTTGTTTACCTGTTTGTCTACCAGCCTAGTGTTGTTTGTCTACCAGCCTAGTGTTGTTTGTCTACCAGCCTAGTGTTGTTTGTCTACCAGCCTAGTGTTGTTTGTCTACCAGCCTAGTGTTGTTTGTCTACCAGCCTAGTGTTGTTTGTCTACCAGCCTAGTGTTGTTTGTCTACCAGCCTAGTGTTGTTTGTCTACCAGCCTAGTGTTGTTTGTCTACCAGCCTAGTGTTGTTTGTCTACCAGCCTAGTGTTGTTTGTTTACCTGCCTAGTGTTGTCTACCAGCCTAGTGTTCTTTGTCTACCAGCCTAGTGTTGTTTGTCTACCAGCCTAGTGTTGTTTGTTTACCTGCCTAGTGTTGTCTACCAGCCTAGTGTTGTTTGTCTACCAGCCTAGTGTTGTTTGTTTACCTGCCTAGTGTTGTCTACCAGCCTAGTGTTGTTTGTCTACCAGCCTAGTGTTGTTTGTCTACCAGCCTAGTGTTGTTTGTCTACCAGCCTAGTGTTGTTTGTCTACCAGCCTAGTGTTGTTTGTCTACCAGTCTAGTGTTGTTTGTCTACCAGTCTAGTGTTGTTTGTCTACCCTCCTAGTGTTGTTTGTCTACCAGTCTAGTGTTGTTTGTCTACCAGCCTAGTGTTGTTTGTCTACCAGCCTAGTGTTGTTTGTCTACCAGCCTAGTGTTGTCTACCAGCCTAGTGTTGTTTGTCTACAAGCCTAGTGTTGTTTGTCTACCAGTCTAGTGTTGTTTGTGTACCAGCCTAGTGTTGTTTGTCTACCAGCCTAGTGTTGTTTGTCTACCAGCCTAGTGTTGTTTGTCTACCAGCCTAGTGTTGTTTGTCTACCAGCCTAGTGTTGTTTGTCTACCAGCCTAGTGTTGTTTACCAGTCTAGTGTTGTTTGTCTACTAGCCTAGTGTTGTTTGTCTACCAGCCTAGTGTTGTTTGTCTACCAACCTAGTGTTGTTTGTCTACCAGCCTAGTGTTGTTTACCAGCCTAGTGTTGTTTGTCTACTAGCCTAGTGTTGTTTGTTACCAGCTTATTGTTGTTTGTTTACCAGTCTAGTGTTGTTTGTTTGCCAGCCTAGTGTTGTTTGTTTACCAGTCAAGTGTTGTTTGTTTACAAGCCTATTGTTTGTTTACCAGTCAAGTGTTGTTTACCAGCCTAGTGTTGTTTGTCTACCAGCCTAGTGTTGTTTGTTTCTCTACCAGCCTAGTGTTGTTTGTCTACCAGCCTAGTGTTGTTTACCAGCATAGTGCTGTTTGTCTACCAGCCTAGTGTTGTTTGTTTGTCTACCAGCCTAGTGTTGTTTGTCTACCAGCCTAGTGTTGTTTGTCTACCAGCCTAGTGTTGTTTGTCTACCAGCCTAGTGTTGTTTGTCTTCCAGCCTATTGTTTGTTTACCAGTCTAGTGTTGTTTGTCTACCAGCCTATTGTTTGTTTACCAGTCTAGTGTTGTTTGTTTACCAGTCTAGTGTTGTATTTCAACCAGTTTACCGTTGTTTGTCTACCAGTCTACCGTTGTTTGTCTACCAGTCTACCGTTGTTTGTCTACCAGTCTACCGTTGTTTGTCTACCAGTCTACCGTTGTTTGTCTACCAGTCTACCGTTGTTTGTCTACCAGTCTACTGTTGTTTTTTCTCTCGCTTGGTTTACTTCCATTGTGTTTTAATAAATGATTTATAGAAACCGACAAGTTAAGACATAAGTCATTTGTGCAACATTTAGTAAACTTCTCTCTGGAGACGTTTCGCCCCCCAGTGGCTTCTTCAGTCCAACGCAGAGAAACAGTCAAAGACCAGGAGTAGTTTGAGGTAGTCAGTCCCTCAGACTTTAGCCGATGAGTTCAGTCTATCAGCGTTGATACAAGTGCGGCATGCTAGGTAGTAGAGTAAGTAAGTAGAGGTTAGGTTAGGTTAGGTTAGTTAGGTTAGTTAGGTTACGTTGTAAGTGTTAGGTTAGGTTAGGTTAGGTTATATTATGTTAGGTTGGTTAGGTTAGGTTAGTTAGGTTAGGTTAGTTAGTTAGTTAGGTAGGTAGTTAAGGTTAGGTAGTTAAGTTAGGTTAGGTTAAGTTAGTTAGGTTAGGTTAGGTAGTTAGGTTAGGTAAGTTTAGGTAAGGTTAGTTAGTTAGGTTAGTTAGGTTTGGTTAGGTAAGGTTAGGTTAGTGTTAAGGTTAGGTTAGGTTAGGTAAGGTTAGGTTAAGGTTAGGTAAGTTAGGTTAGTAGGTTAAGTTAGGTAAGGTTAGGTTAGGTTAGGTAGGTTAGGTTAGGTAAGTTGTATAGTTAGGTAAGGTTAGGTTAGGTTAAGGTTAGAGTTAGGTAGGTTAGGTTAGGGTTAGTGTTAGGTTAGGTTAGGTTTAGGTTAGGTTAGGTTAGTAGGTTAGGTTAGGTTAGGTTAGGTTAGTGTAGGTTGGTTAGGTTAGGTGTAGGTTAGGTTAGGTTAGGTTAGGTTAGGTTAGGTTAGGTTAGGTTAGGTTAGGTTAGGTTAGGTTAGGTTAGGTTAGGTTAGGTTAGTGGTTAGGTTAGGTTAGGTTAGGTAAGATTTGTCGGGAAACATGACAAATATTTCCTGATGACCCACAGCTGGAGAGTTTGGTCATCTGACCGAGGCCTTCCGCTGGCTTAAACACCCCCCTTAAGGACATTCGCAGGAGACGGGGCTTATATACTGGTGAGAGATGGGGTGAAGCAGTGGTAGGTGGCGTCATAAGTGGGTAAACCCCACTAGTCGTGCTTATAGATTAGGCAAACTTTGATGAATTCTCTGCATCAAGATACCCAAGTGTTGCACAGGTGTTGCACAAGTGTTGCACAGGTGTTGTACAGGTGCTGCACAAGTGTCTCATTTATGTACTCCCATTATGTCATAGTAGATATTTTCAATATATCTTTGAAATATTATAATTCGAAAAAAATGTAAACCAATTTTCTCCCACTGTAAACCAATTTTCCCATCTGTAAACCAATTTCCCCCACTGTAAACCATTTTTTCCCCATTGTAAACCAATTTTCCGCACTGTAAACCACTTTATTTGCTCCCTAAAAAAACAGGGGACTGCTAGAGGTCCTGCCCATTACTCTCATTAATGGGCAGGACTATCACCCTTGTGTCGTCCCGTAATAAGAGTCATAATGAGACCGTAGAGAGTGACTTCCTATGATGCAAGTTCGATGATGATAACGATTATGATTGGTTAATAATAATAATGATAATCACAATGCTTAAATTAATAATAAAAATAGTAGTAGTAGTAGTAATAATAATAATAACAATACAAACATCACAATAATAATATTCAATGCTTTAATAACGAATATATATATATATATATATATATATATATATATATATATATATATATATATATATATAATACAATAATTAGACAAAACAATAATTCAAATCCATGATAATCGTAGAAATAATCTCCCTCAACAATCGCTGACTTCCTCCTCTAGAAACCATCTCCTTGGTGCTGATCTGGCCACTTCCTCCCAGTTTTCTCCCTATTTCCCTCCCCAAGAAGAGGGAAGCGTAGCTCATCTCCGCCCCCCTCCCCTTCCCTCATTTCCCTCGTCATTACTACGCTATTATTACGTCATCTGCGCTAAACGACGATAAACGATACAATTCACAGGATCAAAGAACTGGCGAGAGCAACCCAAGGGTGGGTTCGATACCCGGGTTCACATATCTTGATGGTGCGAGCCAAGGCTGCATGACCCGTACGGTTTTAGCGCTTATTGATTTATAAAATAATAATAATAATAAAAATAATAATACAATAATAATAATAATAATAATAGGAATAATAACAAAGATTATAATTTATTATTATTATTATTATTATTATTATTATTATTATTATTATTATTATTATTATTATATATCAACAACAGTATCAACAACACTAATAATAATAATTATAATAAAAATTATACTAACAATAATTATAACAACTACAACAACAACAATAATAATAATAATAATAATAATAATAATAATAATAATAAATAATACTAATAATAATAATAATAATAATAATAATAATAATAATATTAACCAATATAAATTATGTCAAACAAAAGCTTAAAGCCACTATTATTTGTGAAGTAATATTTCTCGTGTATTTTCTGACTAATAAAACCCACTTCGTGGGCGAAACGTCGCACATAATAAGCGTATCAAATATATATTAAGTGTCATTTACATCGGCCTTGTCTATTGAAGTTCTATTGTCTATTGGCGGGTCCCTGTGTCTTGATGGTTCAGTCTATTGGTCTATCGAGTTTGTTTCCTCTTTTATGCCTTGGTCTATTGATCTATTACTGATTGCATGAATAGATTGAACTGTCTATTGCTCAGTAACGGTCAGCTGATCTAGGAAATTGTCATTATTATTATTATTATTGTAATTGTTATTACTATTTTTAATAATAATAATAATAATAATAATAATATTACTATTATTATTATTGTTATTATTATTATTATTACTATTATTATTATTATTATTATTACTATTATTATTATTATATTATTACTATTATTATTATTGTTATTATTCACAAAATTATCGCTAAAATATTTTCTATTATTCTATAACATCGTCTATTGATCTCTGCCTAGTCTATCAGTCTTGGCTTTGTCTGTTTTCGTCTATGATTGTTTCTTGGTCCGCTCTATAAGCTATTGATCCATGGCTTTATCTATCGATCTACGACATTTGTTGCTCAACTACTTGCTCTGTTGATAGATTACTTGATCTATTGATAGATTACTTGATCTATTGGTTGATGACTTTATCTATTGATAGATTTCTTGATCTATTGATCGACAATAATGACATCAGTTGATTTTCAACTAATCTGTCACACACACACACACACACACACACACACACACACACACACACACACACACACGTCTCCGGAGGCACACATCAACCAGATAACTGCGGCAGCATATGGGCGACTGGCAAACCTAAGATTAGCGTTCCGTTACCTTAACAAGGAATCGTTCAAGACACTGTATACCGTGTACGTCAGGCCCATACTAGAATATGCAGCACCAGTCTGGAACCCACACCTGGTCAAGCACGTAAAGAAACTAGAGAATGTGCAAAGGTTTGCGACAAGGTTAGTTCCACAACTCAGGGGTCTGTCTTATGAAGAAAGATTGAGGGAAATAGGACTAACAACACTGGAGGAAAGAAGGGTCAGAGGAGACATGATAACGACATACAAAATACTGCGGGGAATTGACAAGGTAGACAGTGACAGGATGTTCCAGAGAGGGAACACAGAAACAAGGGGACACAACTGGAAGCTGAAGACTCAGATGAGTCAAAGGGATGTCAGGAAGCATTTATTCAGCCACAGAGTAGTCAGGAAGTGGAATAGTCTAGAGAAAGATATAGTGGAGGCAGGAACCATACATAGTTTTAAGACAAGGTATGATAAAGCTCATGGAGCAGGGAGAGCAGAGACCAAGTAGCGGACAGCGAAGAGGCGGGGCCAGAGCTGAGTCTCGACCCCTGCAACCACAATTAGGTGAGTACAATTAGGTGAGTACACACATACACACACACTCTCACACACACACACACACACGTTTTCGTGGTTGCAGGGGGTCGATCCTTAGCTCCTGGCCCTGCCTCTTAACCTGGCCGCTACTGGGTCCACTCCTGGTTCCCTGTCTTCTCGTACCTCTTCTTATAGCTATGTATGGATCCCGCCTCTGCAACTCCTTTCTCCAGGTAACTCCACTTCCTGTCCTCTCCAAGGCTGAAGAAGTATTTCCTGACATCCCCGTGACTCATATAGTGTCTTTATCTCCCAGCTTTGCCCTCTTGTTCCTGATTCAAGCCTCTTGAACAGTGCGTCTCTGTCCTCCATATTACTTCCACTCAGTATTTTGTATGTCGTTAACATGTTTTCCCTGATTCTTGTGTCTTCCAGTTCCGTCAGGTTTATCTCCTTTGATCTCTCCTCATAGCACCATATCCCTTAAGTCTGAGACCAGTTACGTTAAAAACCTCTACTCTTTTCCCAGTTTCTTGATGTTCGTGATCAGATATGGGTTCCATACTGGCGCTGCGTACTCCAGGATGTGCCTGGCATGTGCCGGGAACAGTGTGGGTAAGACCTCCCTGTGGAGTTCTCTCAAAGTTACTCTCAGATCTGACAGTCATGCGGTTTCATCTGCTGATTGATGTTTACCTCGGGTGATATGCTGGGAAGTATGCTCACCCCGAGGCCCTTCTCTTTCAAGGACGTTTTGCTACATTTGTACTCTGCTTCCGGTCTTCTCTGATCCTCTACATTTCTTGATCTTCTCTTTTTTCTTGGGAGTTGTATTCCATTATCCACTTGGAGACCAGTGGTGCAGCTGGTCCAGGACCAGTCATGCAGCTGGTCCAAAACCAGTCGTGTGGGGCAGCTGGTACAGGGCCAGTCGTGTCGTGCAGCTGGTGCAGGACCAGTCGTGTCGTGCAGGTGGTCCAGGACCAGTCGTGTCGTGCAGGTGGTCCAGGACCAATCATGCAGCTGGTTGGTCCAGGACCAATCATGCAGCTGGTTGGTCCAGGACCACATATAGGGAGGGATATGGATAACATTCATGGGGAAGCGCTAAATCCCTAAGGGTCATGCAGTGCCTGGGGAGTGGAAGGTTTGATCAAGGAGGGGGAGGGTAGCTCCGATGCCTTGGATCGAGAGCCCTTCACCGGCATGAAGGCGTGCTGGGGGGAAAAGAGATCGTCCTTACCTGCGGCAAGCGTATCTCCTGCGGTAACCTGCGGCACTGGCTGCTCCTGTGGCTGCGGCCGACCCAGTATGTCCTCAATGGTGTAGACGCGGGAGGAGCGGCAAGGCGGCGGTCCCAGCTGCGTCTCCAGCTGCGGCAGCGGCGGAGACGCATGCCGCTGCGCCTCCATCGCCGCCGCTTGCGGTGGCGGCGTGACGGACTTGAGGGCGCGGTCCATCATGGCGGCGGCAGGAAGGAGGAGAAGCCGCAAGCGGCACCACCACACGGATAACAAACAAACACCAAGACACAGCAAGTTCAGAAACTGCGGCAGTGTGTGTGAGTGTGTGTGTCTCTTCCCCGCACCTTCTGCGGCAGTATGAATGTGTGATTATGTCTCTCCCGCACCTGATGCAGCAGTGTGAGTGTGTCTCCAGCACCTGTTGCGGCAGTGTATCTCTCCCGCACCTACTGTGGCAGATGAGTGTGTCTCCTGCACCTGTTGCGGCAGTGTATCCCCCGCACCTACTGCGGCAGTATGAGTGTGTCTGCCGCACCTGCTGCGGCAGTATGAGTGTCTCTTCCGCACCTGCTGCGGCAGTATGAGTGTCTCTCCCGCACCTGCTGCGGCAGTATGAGTGTCTCTCCCGCACCTACTGCGGCAGTATGAGTGTGTTTCCCGCAGCTGCTGCGGCAGTATGAGTGTCTCTCCCGCGCCTGCTGCGGCAGTATGAGTGTCTCTCTCGCGCCTGCTGCGGCAGTATGAGTGTGTCCCGCACCTGCTGCGGCAGTATGAGTGTGTCTGCCGCACCTCCAACACCCTGGCCTCACACACACTGACTGACCCACCTCCCACCTCTCTATATCGTATATACCTCCACAACGTTCTAATCATTTCAACACTATTTACACCAACAATACATACACACCTAATCCCAGCGCAGCGCGGACCAATCAGCGCGCTGGAGGCCGCCTCACTCACCAATCAGCGTCCAGGACGCGCTCTGGTATTGGGATAATTCGCGGTTGGGTAATACTGACTTGCTCCGCTTGCCTCATGCGCGATACTTCGCTAAATCTGCGACGTTTAACCCCCTCGTTTATCCCCCACCTCCTCGCTTCCCCCAACGCTATCACCCCGTCCCCTGCCCACTCAAAGAAATCCCCCCGCTATGAAAATCCCAAGAAATCAACGCTTTTCCCCAAGAGAGATAAATCGCCGGGGAAAAATGGGTCTGTAAATAGGGAGGAAAGGGAGAAACTGGCCACTGGGCCAGGGAGAGGGGAATCCCTGGCCGCTGATTGGCCGGCGGGAGAGACACGGAAGGTTGGCCAATTCTGTGCCGACTAATGGATGCTTGTTCGTCTAATAATCACTGTTGTACATCGCCCGTATTTACTACCGTCCAGTTGATGACGTAGACACATGCGCAGTACCTGGGTACCTTCACTCTAGACGTTTCGCCCATCCAGTGGCTTTATCAGTGCAATAAATGGGACGTAATGTGATGACTGGATATATATATATATATATATATATATATATTATATATATATATATATATATATATATATATATATATATTTAACACTGCGACTAGCCAAGGAGTCGAACCCATGCTGCTTTGGCCCGCCTCATGGTGAGCGAAAACTCACGACGCTCTAGTCCACGGGACCACTCAATCCTCAAAAATGACGCACCCAGCCAATCTAGGTGTTGTACTCGTCATCCGAGGACATACGGCGGTGTGGATCCACAGTGTCGTTATTGATCAATACTACGCGTTCGTGGGTACAATAATATATTTAAGTGTGTGTGTAATCAGTCCCACGGGCTAGGATGAGGGACTGATTGTCTCGTCTTTCACTGTCTTCTGTGTAATGTAATTTCAACAGTCATCATGTCCGGTAGTGTTGGACTGATGAAGCCGCTAGATGGGGGGGGAACGTCTTACAGAGTGAAGATGCCCACATGTTGCTTATCTCTTTCTCAGCTGTCTCTCCTCACGCGATATGAACACGTATCCACCATTAACCCCCTCCTCCTGTCCCCTTCCCCTGCTCCTCCTCCCTCCTTCCCCTCCTCCTCCCCCTTCCCCATCTTCTCCCCCCTTCCCCTCCTCCTCCCCTTCTTCTCCTCCTCTCCCTTCTCCTCCTCCCTCCTACCCCTCCTCCTTCTCTCTCTCTCCCTACTAAACCCCATTCCTCCCTTCCCCCCCTTATTAAAACCCCAGGACCGCGGTAATTAACAGGGGTTTTGTTAATGGGGGAACCCACAGTGTTATTGAGGTTTACAGGAGATTCTAAAACCCTCTTTTTCTTTATTCCACTACCCCCTACCCACACACCACCCATAATTACTCCCCCGAGGAAACCCATGATGCCCCCAGGAACCCATAACCCCAGGAAACCTACAACACCCTCAGGGAACCCACAACACCCCAGAAAACCCACAACACCCCAAGGAACCGAAACACCCCAAGGAACCCTAACCCCAGGGAACCCATAACACCCCCAGGGAACCCATAACACCCCCAGGGAACCCACAACACCTCCCTCCCAAGGAACCCACAACACCTCCCTCCCAAGGAACCCACAACACCCCCAAGGAACCCATAACATCCCCCAGGGAACTTATAATACCCCCAGACAACCCATGACTTCCCCCAGAGAACGCATAAACCCCCCAGGGAACCCAGTCTGGACCCACATTATGGGTCCAGACTGGATACTAGGTATGCGGGTATGTCTATGCTTCTTGTGTCTGTTTACTGACGCTAGCAAATGTCTGTCTTCTGTTAGTTGGGTTATAGTGACCCCAGGGCCATACTGGGGGGCATAGTGACCCCTGGAGTCCCCAGCCGCAAGGACCACGGAGGCTCGAGGGTGAGTTGGGCCCCACCTAGCAGGGGGGCCACTCCCAGGGGCTCCATTGAGAGACGTGATCATGGTATAAAGTGGAGAGTGAAGGATTGTTGAGACGCATTTGTTGATTATAAGTCAGCGAAATGAAGAATGATGAGGGAGATGTTGGTGGGTAGTGAGGGTGATGTTGGTGGGTAGTGAGGGTGATGTTGGTGGATAGTGAGGGTGATGTTGGTGGATAGTGAGGGTGATGTTGGTGGGTAGTGAGGGTGATGTTGGTGGGTAGTGAGGGTGATGTTGGTGGGTAGTGAGGGTGATGTTGGTGGGTAGTGAGGGTGATGTTGGTGGGTAGTGAGGGTGATGTTGGTGGGTAGTGAGGGTGATGTTGGTGGGTAGTGAGGGTGATGTTGGTGGGTAGTGAGGGAGATGTTGGTGGGTAGCGAGGGTGATGGTGGGTAGTGAGGGTGATGGTGGGTAGTGAGGGTGATGCTGGTGGGTAGTGAGGGTGATGCTGGTGGATAGTGAGGGTGATGTTGGTGGGTAGTGAGGGTGATGTTGGTGGGTAGTGAGGGAGATGTTGGTGGGTAGTGAGGGTGATGTTGGGTGTAGTGAGGGAGATGTTGGAAGTAGTGTGGGGGATGTTGTCTGGGCTACGCCGCCAGACGGATGACATTTTGGGCTACGCTGCCAGACAGACGAAATATTGTACTACGACTCACGACAAACAAAATTCTGAACGTCGCTGCCAGACGGACGACACTCTGAGCCACGCTGCCAGACGGACGACACTCTGGGTCACGCTGCCAGACGGACGATTAGCGAACCCAGCATTTTACCTCCATCACATTTCCGGTGACAAAAAGAGGGAGATTGTCAGGCTCAAATTTTTCGGTGTCGAGTGGATGGAGGAGGTAGAGGGGGGGGGTATGGAAGACTTGGAAGAGAGAAAGAGAAAATATATGGCTTCTAATATTGTATAACAATATTTAACTGGAGGCCACGAGAGAATAGTTTTATTGGCATATTTACTAAGATGTTAAGAAGAAAACACGGCCAGTGTGTGTGTACTCACCTAATTGTGGTTGCAGGAGTCGATTCACAGCTCTTGGCCCCCCTCCCCCCGCCTCTTCACTGTTCGCCACTAGGTCCACCACTAGACTGTATTCTGTCTGCGGTCTTCTTTGCCCTTCCCCGATCTTCATGACTTTGCACTTGGTGGGGTTGAACTCCAGGATCCAGTTGCTGGACCAGGGTTGCAGCCTGTCCAGATCCCTTTGTAGTCCTGCCTGATCCTCATCCGATTGAATTATCCTCATTTGCTTTACATCGTCTGCGAACAGAGACACTTCTGAGTCTATCCCGTCCGTCATGTCGTTCACATACACCAGAAACAGCACCGGTCCTAGGACTGACCCCTGCGGCACCCTGCTAGTCACAGGCGCCCACTCTGACACCTCGTCAATACCACTTTATTCCCTTAAGAAAATAAAGAAAAAAATTAAAACGTTAAAAAATAAACGTGATAAACATGTTTAAATAATAATAATAATAATAATAATAATAATAATAATAATAATAACATAAACATTATTACAAGATGTTAAAAGTAAAATTTCGAAGAAAAAATTGATATGTTGATACCTAGCAACAAGATGTGTGATACCTAGCAACAAGATGTGTTGATACCTAACAACAAGATGTATTGATACCTAACAACAAGATGTATTGATACCTAACAACAAGATGTATTGATACCTAGCAACAAGATGTATTGATACCTAGCAACAAGATGTATTGATACCTAACAACAAGATGTATTGATACCTAGCAACAAGATGTGTTGATACCTAGCAACAAGATGTGTTGATACCTACCAACAAGATGTATTGATACCTAACAACAAGATGTATTGATACCTAACAACAAGATGTGTTGATACCTAACAACAAGATGTGTTGATACCTAACAACAAGATGTGTTGATACCTAGCAACAAGATGTATTGATCCCTGTTGATCAACAGATACACTGGCAATAGAAACACAGCCACCAACACAAGTGTCAACACTCGTTCTCAGGTGGACATCCACCCAAGCATACGAAGTGAATTCTCAAACGAGAGAGGTGACAGCTCTCCTCCCTGGAGTAAGCCACTCCTCCCTGAAGTAAGCCACTCCTCCCTGGAGTAAGCCTTTTTTCCCTGGGGTAACTCCTCCTCTTCCTCTTCCTCCTCCTCTTCCTCTCACTTCATCGAGACCTTTGTAATCAATACTCATTTTTAGAACTCAGAAGAGAGCCCAGGCTTCACCAGTGTTCCTGGTTGAGTGTACGAGAGATCGTCACTTGTGTTCGTCTTCTTTTAATATATGCCATTAACGAACGGCGGGGGGAAGAAAAACCTGGAGGAGAGATCACTCTATTCCTTAACTGCCTTCGTTAATTACCTACTAATTTCTTTCGCTCTGCGCGCTCGTCGTTAAATACCTGGCGAATTCTTTCGTTTATTGTGTCTTTTGTTAAATAACAAAGTGAATTCCTTCACTGTGTATGACTTTGTTAGATTCCTGCCGATTTCTTTTGCTATTTGGGTCTTCCTATCATATTCCTTCTTTCAAAACCTAGTTTTTTTTTCACTGACTTCTTTCATTTTTTTTTCATTTTGGTATTTTCTGAACTGTTGCGTAACTGAGATTACTAAATCATTTTGCGTATCAACTTATACATCGGCATCACCACCACCACCACCATCACCACTATCCCTGCCACCACCACCACCACCAGCTTCCGGAACACCAACATGACCCCCAACAATGGTTATATTACAGAAAGAGAATCTCGCATTAGCATAATCTCAACACTACCGGGGAAGCTAGTTGTGTGTTTTGACGCTGGTAAGGCTGGTAGATGCTGGTAGATGCTGGTAGATGCTGGTAGATGCTGGTAGCTGCTAGTAGGCAGGAAGATATCAGAAGGACCTAGACAGCGTTGTTGGTAAACTTTGCTCAAGCACCAGTAAGATCAGGGGACACGAGGCTCGAACCTCCGTTCACTAATTATTGAGGACATGTTTTGTGGTCTCCAGACCGTATTTTCTGACCTCTGACCTATGTCACGTGACCTCACATTAACATAATCCAGAGGGTTTATAATCTGACCTCAATCACTGTTTTCCTCTAGTCTGTCTGCTGTAGATTATCCCTTATATTATTATTATTATTATTATTATTATTATTATTATTGCTGTTGTTGTTACTGTTATTATTATTATTATTATTATTATTATTATTATTATTGCTGTTGTTGTTACTGTTATTATTATTATTGTTGTTGCTGTTGTTTTTGTTGTTGTTGTACTTATTATTATTGTTATTTGCTTTCAGAATTCTCCTCTTGATCATACACACACACACACACACACACACACACACACATCACACATACACACACATATATAACACACACACACACACACACACACAATAGACAACACAGGCCAGGGAGGGGGGAGAGGGTGATCTGTGGCAGACGTTGCCTTTGTATATCAACAATAAGGAACTTTAAGATAACCTGATATCTCTCTCCCTCCCACCCTCACCTCCCACGTCCCCTGGTGTGCCTGCCTCACTGCTCACGCCACTCGACCCACAATCGCAACGTCCCGGGTTCGATTTCCCGGAGTGGGGAAACCAGTGGGAAATTTTCCTCACGCTATTCCTGCTCCTACCCACCAAGCAGGTAAAAAAAAGTTACCTGTGTCTTAGCCAACTGTTGTGGGTCGTAAGCAGGGGAGGGGGAATGTGTTTGAATACTCCAGTACCTGCTGGAATGTTATACTGCGTAAGACACTCCAGTACCTGCTGGAATGTTATACTGTGTAAGACACTCCAGTACCTTCTGGAATGTTATACTGTGTAAGACACTCAGTACCTGCTGAATGTTATATGTAAGACACTCCAGTACCTCTGGAATGTTATACTGTAAACCTCAGTACCGCTGGAATGTTATACTGTAAGACACTCAGTACCTGCTGGAATGTTATACTGTAAGACACTCCAGTACCTGCTGGAATGTTATACTGTGTAAGACACTCCAGTACCTGCTGGAATGTTATACTGTGTAAGACACTCCACTCTCTCTTCCATACCACTAACCAAATCACCTCAACTATCCACATTCCCCCTTCTCCTACCCTCCTCACCCCTTCCCTCTGCCCTCTACCCTTCACCCTTCTCCCTTCCCCCTTCCTTCCCTCCCCCTTCCATCCCTCCCCACCACCATTTCTTATCAAAACAACTCTTCTTCCATCTATGTATCAGCCCTATGTATCAATCTACCTTTCCCAGTTCCTCCCTCTACAACGTCCGGTTTGTAATCCCACTATAAATAATCCCACTGAAAATAATAGTACAAGTAGATAATTCCTGAGGGATTTTTATGTTTACTTTTGGTCTTTGATTTATGTGTTGTTATTGTTGTCTGTGGAGCTTACAGACTTTTATTATAATAATAATAATATTATTATTATTATTATTATTATTATTATTAAAATGATGATAATAATAATAATAATATTATTATTATTATTATTAAAATGATAATAATAATAATAATAATAATAATAATAATAATAATAATAATAATAATAATAATAACAATAATAATAATAATAATAATAATAATAATAATAATAATAATAATTATTATTATTATTATTATTATTATTATTATTATTATTACAACTATGTTCACTACAGTTATTATCTTTTTCTTCCTTCCAATCCATCTCTGTCTCTGTCTCTCTCTCTCTCTCTCTCTCTCTCTCTCTCTCTCTCTCTCTCACCAGTCATAAAGTTAGGTTAGAATCACTACAAATCTCAGTTCTCTTCATCATAGTTCTGTGTTGCAGAGAAGCCAATCATCATTGCTCATCCTCCCAGCTGAAGTTCAGCAAGTGTTGCAAGTCGGTTAAACCAATCAGTAAGTGGTTTAATAAAGACTTAACTAGTGGTTTAATAAAGACTTAAGTAATGGTTTACTGATGCAATGGTTTATGTAGTAATGGTTTATTGAAGCAATGGGTTATGTAGTAATGGTTTATTGAATTAATGGTTTATGAAGTAATGGTTTATGAAGTAATGGTTTATGAAGTAATGTTTTATGTAGTAATGGTTTATGTAGTAATGGTTTCTTGAAGTATTGGTTTATGTAGTAATGGTTTACTGAAGTAATGGTTTATGAAGTAATGGTTTATTGAAGTAATGGTTTATATAGTAATGGTTTATGAAGGGGAATCCATGAGGGATGCTGACTATTAAAAAACTGATGGGAGATTTATTCGTGGTTTAACGAGTGACTTATTAATGGTTCATTGGTTAAATATCTTCGTTTTTTTCTAACGGGTGCATCTTTTATCGTGGTTTAGTGGGTGATTTCTTCCCTCCCTACCCTCCCCACACCCCACTCTCTCCCCACACCCCCCCCCATCCTCCCCAATAATCCCCAGGGTGGGGAGGTTTGGGTTCACTCAAGTGTGTAATGGCGATGGGAATTTCTGGCTTAGGTCAAGACTATAATGAAATAATTAACCCTTCCCCTTCCCCCCCTTCCTTCCCCTCCCTCTACTCCCACGCCTCCTCCCCTTCCTCTCTCTCCCCCATCAACCCACAACTGGCGTACACTAACATCCCCAGGAGACTCATCTTTACCAACTCATATTCACGTCTGGCGTATTGTGCGTGTGTATTTTTATGCGTAGGTGCGTATGTGCGTTTGTGTGCGCAGGTGCGTATTTGAGTTTGTGTGCGCAGGTGCGTATTTGAGTTTGTGTGCGCAGGTGCGTATGTGAGTTTGTGTGCGCAGGTGCGTATGTGAGTTTGTGTGCGCATGTGCGTTTGTGTGCGTAGGTGTTCACTACAGTTATTCTCTTTTTCTTCCTTCCAATCCATCTCTCTCTCTCTCTCTCTCTCTCTCTCTCTCTCTCTCTCTCTCTCTCACCAGTCATAAAGTGTGCATGTGAGTTTGTGTGCGTAGGTGTGTATATGCGTTTGTGTGCTTAGGTGTGTAAGTATTCGCGGGTGTGTGTATATGTGTGTTAGGGTTTGTAGATTTGTGTGCGTATGTGTGTATGTGTCTGTATGTGTGTACTGTATGTTGCTGAGCGTATGTGTAAGTGCCTGTGTGCGTATACTTGCGTGAATATACGTGTGTGTATATAAGAATCCGTTTAAGAATGTCTTAATGCGTCAGACAGTGTAGGTGTCTGTGTATTAACAATGCAATAAAATTCAAAAGGCGGGGTCGAGAGCTGTGACTCAACCCTCGCAAAGACAAGTGGGATGAACACAGTTGACCTCAGGTCAAGGTGAGTCTCCTCACACGATAATGACACTTGACCTGGCTTTGACCTGCTTTTAATTATGCCTAGTCTCGCCTCTCTCACCACCTGACGTGGGATTATCTTATTATGGTGGGTGGGCGTGGGTGGGAGTGGGCGGGCGTGGGAGGGATCAAATATATATACATGGTGGAGGTGTTTTGAAAGGTTGTGTTTATTGGAGTAAGAGAGTTATTGAAATGTAGTGTGGTGGTGGTTGTAGTGGTGGTGGTTGTAGTGGTGGTGGTTGTAGTGGTGGTGGTTGTAGTGGTGGTTGTAGTGGTGGTGGTTGTAGTGGTGGTGGTTGTAGTGGTGGTGGTTGTAGTGGTGGTTGTAGTGGTGGTGGTTGTAGTGGTGGTGGTTGTAGTGGTGGTGGTTGTAGTGGTGGTGGTTGTAGTGGTGGTTGTAGTGGTGGTGGTTGTAGTGGTGGTGGTTGTAGTGGTGGTTGTAGTGGTGGTTGTAGTGGTGGTGGTTGTAGTGGTGGTTGTAGTGGTGGTGGTTGTGGTTGTGGTAGGGGTGATGGTGGTTGTTGTGTTGGTGGTGATAATGGTGGTTGTGTTGGTGGTGGTAATGGTGGTTGTGTTGGTGGTTGTTGTGTTGGTGGTGATAATGGTGGTTGTGTTGGTGGTGGTTGTGTTGGTGGTGGTAATGGTGGTTGTGTTGGTGGTGGTAATGGTGGTTGTGTTGGTGGTGATAATGTTGGTGGTGATAATGGTGGTTGTGTTGGTGGTGATAATGGTGGTTGTGTTGGTGGTGGTAATGGTGGTTGTGTTGGTGGTGGTTGTGTTGGTGGTGGTTGTGTTGGTGGTGGTAATGGTGGTTGTGTTGGTGGTGATAATGTTGGTGGTGATAATGGTGGTTGTGTTGGTGGTGATAATGGTGGTTGTGTTGGTGGTGGTAATGGTGGTTGTGATGGTGGTGGTTGTGTTGGTGGTGGTAATGGTGGTTGTGGTGATGGGATCAGATAACATCGCGTCTTAAATGTGTCTGTATACAGACATAGAATATTGAAAACGTTGAGAATAGTACGAAGAGAAGAGGACAAAGAAAAGAGAAAATAGTCGAGGGAGATAGTCGAGGGAGATAGTCGAGGGAGATAGTCGAGGGAGATAGTCGAGGGAGATAGTCGAGGGAGATAGTCGAGGGAGATAGTCGAGGGAGATAGTCGAGGGAGATAGTCGAGGGAGATAGTCGAGGGAGATAGTCGAGGGAGATAGTCGAGGGAGATAGTCCAGGGAGACTTAAACAGGGCGCACTGATGGGCAAACAATTGGGTAAGTTTTAGAGCAAAATTTAATACAAAGTTTGAAGAGTAGGTACGATAGTCTCAAGATAATGCACACACACCCACACACACACGCACCCACACACACACACACACAAACACACACAGGCCTAGTGTCTAATCGACATGTGCCTAGGACAAAATGGTAACTAACACACACACACAAGTAAGACACGAGAGGAATGGGTTGACTGCATTTTCTTGGACTGCAAGAAGGCCTTCGACACAGTTCCTCATAAGACATTACTGCAGAAGCTAGAGGATCAGGCACGTATAACAGGAAGGGCACTGCAATGGATCAGAGAATACCTGATAGGGAGGCAACGAGTCATGGTACTAGATGAGGTATCACAATGGGCGCCTGTGACGAGCGGGGTTCCACAGGGGTCAGTCCTAGGACCAGTGCTGTTTTTGGTATATGTGAATGATATGACGAAAGGGATAGACTCAGAAGTGTCCCTGAGAAGAGCGTTCCGATACCTCAGTAAGGAATCGTTCAAGACACTGTACACCGTGTACGTCAGGCCCATACTGGAGTATGCAGCACCAGTTTGGAACCCACACCTGGTCAAGCAATTCAAGAAATTAGAGAAAGTGCAAAGGTTTGCAACAAGGCTAGTTCCAGAGCTAAGGGGAAAGTTTTACGATGAAAGGTTAAGGGAAATAGGCCTGACGACACTGGAGGACAGGAGGGTTAGGGGAGACATGATAACGACATACAAAATATTGCGAGGAATTGATATGGTGGACAGAGACAGGATGTTCCAGAGATGAGACACAGAAACAAGGGGTCACAATTGGAAGTTGAAGAAACAGATGAGTCAAAAGGATGTTAGGAAGTATTTCTTCAGTCATAGAGTTGTCAGGAAGTGGAATAGTCTGGAAAGTGAGGTAGTGGAGGCAGGAACCATACATAGCTTTAAGGCGAGGTATGATAAAGCTCATGGAGCAGGGAGAGAGAGGACCTAGTAGCGATCAGTGAAGAGGCGGGCCAGGAGCTGAGTCCCGACCCCTGCAACCACAAATAGGTGAGTACACACACCAAGGAAAGGGGGAGGAGACGAGGGAAAGGATTAAAGGATAATAATTAAGAAGGAGAAATGCGATAGAGGTGGATAATCTTGTAATTACAGCGAGGGGCATGATAATAACATCGTGTGGGAGGCCAATACTATTTTCTCCAGTCATTCCTCGCCTCACCTCACTCCATCTCTACACATGCCTCACCTCACTCCATCTCTACACATGTCTCACCTCACTCCATCTCTACACATGCTTCACCTCACTCCATCTCTACACATGCCTCACCTCACTCCATCTCTACACATGTCTCACCTCACTCCATCTCTACACATGCCTCACCTCACTCCATCTCTACACATGCCTCACCTCACTCCATCTCTACACATGCTTCACCTCACTCCATCTCTACACATGCCTCACCTCACTCCATCTCTACACATGCCTCACCTCACTCCATCTCTACACATGCCTCGCCCCTTTTCAAGGAGGGCACCTTGATGTTGCTGCAGGGATTTTGATCCAAGGCATTGAAGCTACTTTCCTCCTGGAAGAACCCCCCTATTACCTCTCTCTCCTCCTTGCTTCCTCACTCCCTTCCCCTCATCTCTCCCCTTTTTTTTCCCCTTTTCATAAATTTATTTAATCCCACCAGTCCATTTCCTCCCTACCTATCTTCTTGAATCCTTCCCTCTTCTTTCTTTCCCCTCCGTCTCCCCTTATCTTGTTTTCCTTCCTCCTTCCCTCCCTCTCTCCCTTCCTCCGTCCCCTTCTCCCCCTCCGTTAATCTCTCACATGAGTAACAGTGTAGACTTCAGTGTGACGACACAGTGTGTGTGTGTATATATATATATATATATATATATATATATATATATATATATATATATATATATATATATATGCAAAAAGATCACAGTAAACAGGTGATATCAAAATATGCAAGACAACCACTATGAAAAAATAGAGGAATTCCAAGCGCTTTCGTGACTAATCACATTATCAAGGAACTAGCAGCTGTGTTGAGTTAGGCATAACAATTAAAAAATGGGCATTAGGAATAGCATTAGGAGAGAAGTAAATAATGAAAATGAATGTCATGGGAATGTAGTTAGAAGCCTGTGTAGATCTGTAACTCGCTAGGATACAGACTGACTCACTTGTAGCAGCCAGGGTTAGGCTTGTAACCAAGCCTAACCCTGGCTAAGTCAGTTAGCAAGAATGCATTTAAAATTAAGTCATTTCTAAAATTTTCTCTTAAACGTTTCAAGATAATTTTGTTCACTTATGTTAATGTAAAAATTAATAATTTTGTACCTAAAGAACCTTAGAAAACTTACCTAACCTTATTATAACAAGCGCAATTTAATTGAGCCTAATCCAACTAAATATAATTTAGATAAGTTTACAATAATAAACAAACGTTAGGTTCAGATTGATTTTTGCAAAATTATTGCATACACAAATTTTCTCTTGTCTTATTCGGCAAGAAGAGCCAAAATAGCAAGTTTTACCTATTTGGCACCACACACACACACACACACACACACACACACACACACACACACACACGAATAAGACAAGCTAAAATTTGTGTATGCAATAATTTTGCAAAAATCAATCTGAACCTAACGTTTGTTTATTATTGTAAACTTATCTAAATTATATTTAGTTGGATTAGGCTCAATTAAATTGCGCTTGTTATAATAAGGTTAGGTAAGTTTTCTAAGGTTCTTTAGGTACAAAATTATTAATTTTTACATTAACATAAGTGAAAAAATATATCTTTAAACTTTTAAGAGAAAATTTTAGAAATGACATAATTTTAAATGCGTTCTTGCTAACTGACTTAGCCAGGGTTAGGCTTGGTTACAAGCCTAACCCTGGCTGCTACAAGTGAGTCAGTCTGTATCCTAGCGAGTTACAGATCTACACAGGCTTCTAACTACATTCCTATGACATTCATTTTCATTATTTACTTCTCTCCTAATGCTATTCCTAATGCTCATTTTTTTAATTGTTATGCCTAACTCAACACAGCTGCTAGAGTTCTTATCTAGGGAGGGGGCAACAAGAGCAGACGCAGCCTAACCAGTAGACTCCTGCTTAGATCCATCATTGAGTATATAATTTGTGCTATACTATTAATAATTGTTAAGCCAGGAATGTCTTCTTGAGCTGTTGCCTTTGCAAGTGAGTTAAGGAAGGCATTAATATCAATGAGCTTCTTGGGACTTGTATGTAATATTAAATGGTAACATCGTGGATGGAGGGGCAAAGTTCTTGTTGTTGACGAACATACAGCTCGTGTAGGGTGGTCACTGTACTGAGATATTCTTAGTTATCAGGCTACGTGTTGTGGCTTTCTGCCACATTGCTGGTTTATTGGGTTTCAATCTTATCGACTGCACGAGGATCATTAAGGCTACATGTCACCTGCTAACCACCACCATCACCACCACTACAACCACCACTACAACCACCACCAAGAATACTTCAATCCCCAAAATAGGGATTGAAGTGAATTCTCAGGGTATATACACTGAGAAATACATACCACTCATCCAATATACACTGGGAAATACATACCACTCATCCAATATACACTGGGAAATACATACCACTCATCCAATATACACTGGGAAATACATACCACTCATCCAATATACACTGGGAAATACACCACTCATCCAATATACACTGGGAAATACACCACTCATCCAATATACACTGGGAAATACACCACTCATGACTAAAAAAAAAAAGAATTTGCCGACTTGGCTTATTCAGGAAAACTGTTTTCCAGGAGTCTTAGAGACAATCCTAGGTTCCTCCATCTTGGAAAACTGTCTTCTGGAGTCTTAGAGACCATCCTAGATTCCTCCTTCCTGGAAAACTGTCTTCTGGAGTCTTAGAGACCATCCTAGGTTCCTCCTTCTTGAAAAACTGTTTTCCAGGAGTCTTAGAGACCATCCTAGGTTCCTCCATCCTGGAAAACTGTCTTCTGGAGTCTTAGAGACCATCCTAGGTTCCTCCATCCTGGAAAACTGTTTTCCAGGAGTCTTAGAGACCATCCTAGGTTCCTCCTTCCTGGAAAACTGTCTTCTGGAGTCTTAGAGACCATCCTAGGTTCCTCCTTCCTGGAAAACTGTCTTCTGGAGTCTTAGAGACCATCCTAGGTTCCTCCTTCCTGGAAAACCTTTCCAGGAGTCTTAGAGACCATCCATATGCTTCCTTCCTCTCCATTCTTTCCACCTCACCCTCCATTTCCTCCTTTCCGCTTCCTCTTCCCAAACTCACCCTCATTATCCTCGCCCTTACTTCTCCCTTTCCGCCTCAGCGTCTTATCCTCCCTTCTTCCTCCTCCTCCTTCCTTTCTTACACTCCTCTTTCCTCCCCCTGTTAACACTCCCCCTCCAAATCCTTCCCCTCCCCCTCTTGTCATCTGCCCCCACCTCCATCCCTTCTTTTACCTTCCTTCCGCCTCTCCCGGCTCCTCTCCTCCTCCCCCCTCGGCCTCCCCTACCATCCGACCCTTCTGATAAAGATTCTGATCCTAAACCAATTGAAGTCGAAACAAGGGATTCAAAGAACCAGGCAAAATATTTGGAAAACGTTTGATATGCTGATAATAGTTTGTGCGTCGCTTTGTGGAGTGACGGGGGGTCGTGAGGGGTGGTGGAGGGTCGTGAGAGGCGGTGGGGGGTCGTGAGGAGTGGTTTAGGTCGTCGTGGTGGTAGTAATTAAGGGAAGGAGTGCGCGCACGCAGACACACACACACACACACACACACACACACACTTATCCTCCACCCCAACACCTTACCCCCCACCCACCCCACACTACCCCCCAACCACCCCCACACTCACCACCTCTAAAAGTTTACACCAAAAAAGAACATGAATTGCCTGGTTCCTACTTAAGATTCGCTGTAATCCTTCTCCCCAGAGATTGAAGTCAATTCAGGGAGTCTTGCAACAAGCGAGAAGACTGCCTACAAATTACGACTCTTAGTAACTTGATTGGAGAAGCCCCCGTGAAGATATATATAATTCCATGAAGCAGATTTTGACTTTTGAGGACCAGAGACACTCTCAGGGTCATAGTGGCCTTTTGCAAAGATATTTTTTTTTTTTTAAGGTGGAGATGGGCAGGGAGATATTCCATTTAGGATGCCATGGTGAAAGACTTCATCTCATAGCTCGTGTCACCGTGAAATAGTCGACTTGTTACTATTCAGAAATTGGCATTTTGGTAGTACGCGGAAATTGACTGTTAAACACTCGAATCACACGTATAAAAAGAATGGACAATTCAGCAGTTCTGAAATAGACGAAACGTTGTGAAAAAATTTGCGACGGTATTTTCGTTTGCAATTTCCGCGTTTTTTTTGTGTGTCGTAATGGGGTAAAAAAAAAAAAAGGAGAGTTGACTTTATAAGTTTATAATGCAAATGATTTGATGTAGTTTGAGAAGTGAGGCAGGCGTGTGCTTCGTCGCTGCCCCGCTAGAGGCAGCACTGTCCAGACAGAAGCAACAGGAAGAGCAGCATCCAGGGATCGGGAAAGGGGTTAATCCTACAAATGGAGGGGAATCCGATTGTGCTCTCACTGGTGTTGGATGTCGCACCTCCCGGGGCCCCTCGATCCCTCTCTTTGAGGGGCCCCTGGCTAAGTGTTGGGATCTGTAGTGTCAGCATTGTGCTTTGGGGTTGTCCGTGACCCCAGTGCTCCACAAAACCCTGGCTGGAGCCTACACCACCATCTGTTTGTAGATCTTTTGTCGCTAGTGTATGGCTTGGCTATCATCGGGGGTAAATATGGCTGTCCAAGCATACATAAACAAACACAGTGGCCGTGTGTGTGTGTGTCTACCTACCTACCTGTGTATGTGTCTACCTTTCTACCTACCTGTGTGTGTGTGTGTCTACCTGTGCGTGTGTCTACCTACCTACCTATATGTGTGTGTCAACCAATCATCCTAACCGCAGATATCTAATTCTATTTTACACATAACGCAAACAAGCAAGGATCAATTATCGGCAATTATCACACTTGGACAAGAGCAGAGATTTTTTTATATATTATTCTGATGTATATTATTAAAGCTAAGAGTAATATTTTATCGTGAGGATGTGGATTAATATTTCACGGTTATTCCCCCTCTCCTCCACATGTCTCTCTCTCTCTCCCTTTCCCCTTTCCACCTCTTCTTCCTTCCCTTGCTTCCGTATTCCGTTGCTTTGGTGATTTGTATCGACATCCGCAGCTCAATTGGTCACAGGTGTTCCGTGTTCGGTTGAACACCGCTCTCATTATCTCTCTCAAGACCCCTGAGAAACATCTCTCTCAAGACCACTGAGAAACATCTCTCTCAAGACCACTGAGAAACATCTCTCTCAAGACCCCTGAGAAACATCTCTCTCAAGACCCTGAGAAACATCTCTCTCAAGACCCCTGAGAAACTCTCTCTCAAGACCCCTGAGAAACATCTCTCTCAAGACCCCTGAGAAACATCTCTCTCAAGACCACTGAGAAACATCTCTCTCAAGACCCCTGAGAAACATCTCTCTAAGACCCTGAGAAACATTTCTCTCAAGACCCTGAGAAACTCTCTCAAGACCCCTGAGAAACATCTCTCTCAAGACCCCTGAGAAACATCTCTCTCAAGACCCCTGAGAAACTCTCTCTCAAGACCCCTGAGAAACATCTCTCTCAAGACCCCTGAGAAACATCTCTCTCAAGACCCCTGAGAAACATCTCTCTCAAGACCACTGAGAAACACTCTCAAGACCCCTGAGAAACATCTCTCGAGACTACTGGAAACATCTCTCAAGACCCCTGAGAAACATCTCTCTCAAGACCCTGAGAAACTCTCTCAAGACCCTGAGAAACACTCTCAAGACCCCTGAGAAACATCTCTCTCAAGACCCCTGAGAAACATCTCTCTCAAGACCCCTGAGAAACATCTCTCTCAAGACCCCTGAGAAACATCTCTCTCAGAGGAGAGAGTCCTCTTCATGGAGAGCCTATTAAAATTAGTGATGGGCTCTTGATCCAAGGAACTTTAGCTAACCCCTTCCCCTCCCTCCCCTTTCCTCCGATCAAACCTGATTACCTCCCATTAACCTGTGTAACCCCTACGGGCTTAGTGCTCTTCCCTATGTTTACACCAGTAAGAAATTCCTCTACCAGCATCAACTGTTTTTTGTTTCTTCCGTACTGTCTATCAGAAAAAAACACCAGGTATACTGTCTATCAGCAGAAAAAAACCACCAGGTATACTGTCTATCAGCAGAAAAAACCACCAGGTATACTCGTAACTCGTATAGTCTTGTATGCGAGTATACAAGACTTTACCATACACCTTTAACTTGTATTCGCGTCGTCGTCAAGTAAGTGTGAGAATACATGTATATATAATATATATATATATATATATATATATATATATATATATATATATATATATATATATATATATATATATATATATATATATATACAGTGGACGCCCGGTTTTCGTACTGATCCAAACTCGAACAATTATGTAAGTGTATTTTTGTAAGTGCTTTTGTAAGTTTATTTTTGGGGGTCTAAAAGGACTAATCTAATTTGCATTATTCCTTATGGGAACAAATTCGTTTGGTAACGGCACTTGAACAGCATTCTGGAACGAATTATTGACGAAAACCGGGGTACCACTGTATATATACACATATATATATATATATATATATATATATATATATATATATATATATATATATATATATATATATATATATATATGGCTAGTTTATTGTGAACTCTGCATATCCAAAGAAAACATGTAGACCGGATTGATGCTGACACGAGGCTGTGAATCTCAGAACTTAACAGAAACACTGAATAGTAAGTGACCAGAGCGGCCTTTCTCCACACCCATTGAGGAACACCACGCCGCTACGGTAGAGACCGTGGTCCCAGCAGGAGGTAGAGTTGTGGGATTAGGTAGACGGGCAGGCAGGCAGGCAGGCAGGCAGGAAGTTAGGTAGGTAGACAGGCAAAGTAAGCACCGCCAGCAATATGCTACAATTCCGCTGCGTCTCCTACAAATACTGTTTCTACTAGCGCTATCAAACCTGAACGACAACAAGTCTCTCTTCTACCACCATCACCACCCACCAGCACCTTCTCCCCCATTGTCCTTGATTGATCTGATTACCCACGGAGCTTCTGGGTGTCACGCCGGGCACCCAACAAAAGAAAATCAGGCGGGACGTATTGAAATCCGCCTCCTCCTGCGACCCCGTCACGAAAGGGGATTCAATCGTCCGCTCACCAACACCTGTGATGCTCAGTGGATTAAACACCACTGTCGAGTGAGTTTCTCCGGGGTTTATGACCGTGTCTGATGCTATCTGCTCACGGAGGAAGAAAGGAGACAGTTCTTGTGTGAAAGCTGAGGAGAAACGAACGACAGGAGGAGGTAAAAACAATGGGAGGGGAAATTTTGACGGGGTATGGAATGCTTGTCGAAGCAGAGGTGCGATTTCCACGTTAATTATAACGTATATAAACTGAGAGTGGTCTGATATATTGCTTCTTCCTTCTTAAGTAGATGTGACTTAGACCTGCCTAGTATGGGCCAGTAGGCGACTTGGACCTACCTAGCATGGGCCAGTAGGCGACTTGGACCTACCTAGCATGGGCCAGTAGGTGACTAGGACTTGCCTAGCATGGGCCAGTAGGCGACTTGGACCTACTTAGCATGGGCCAGTAGGCGACTTGGACCTACTTAGCATGGGCCAGTAGGCGACTTGGACCTACCTAGCATGGGCCAGTAGGTGACTAGGACTTGCCTAGCATGGGCCAGTAGGTGACTAGGACTTGCCTAGCATGGGCCAGTAAACAATTATCATACATAGTGTAAATTACCTAGGATAAAAAAAAGTCAGACAAAAGTGACTTATTTCCACTGGAGGCCTTTTATTTCCATTGATGATGATGATGATGATGATAATCATCATCACCCCTCCCCCCATTTCTTCCTATGGCTTCACTTCCCCTTCCCTCCCCACGCATATTCACCCCCAATCTCCCTCCCACTCCCCCACCCAGAGCAAAAACACAATATATCACACTGGAGGAGAGTGTTTCCCCCATCCAATAAAGGAAAACAAACGGCCGGGCACAAACGTTTCGCAGAAGCAAAAACAAAGAGAGACAGAGAACAGAGAGACAGAGAGAGAGAGGTGTGAGGGGGACAGTGTTCAAACGTTTGCATGACCAATATTGGGAAGCAACGCTTATGACAAACTCAGTTGACTATTGCTTTACACTGTGCTAAACCGTTCTGTTTGATTTAGGGACTTCCCTTTCCCATCCCAATACCTCATTCCCCCTCCTCCCTTTTCTCCCCCCCAATTCCTCCACCACTCCACCTCCATCGTCACCACCACCTCCTCTCTCTCCCCCGACCTCCCATTAGCTTGTTTTCGCTGTTACCGTCACTCCCGGTCGCTTATATCCGGTTACGGTGCTGTTACCGTCACACAGCTGTTACCGTCACATTGCTGTTACCGTCACATTGTCGTTTCCGTCACGGATTTGTGACGGTAGCCATGTTACGGGAAAGAGAAGAATATCCTGAGAACTGATCACAGAATAACGAAGAACAGAAACTATGTCATGTGTACTCATTTGTGGTTGCAGGGGTCGATTCACAGCTCCTGGTCCCGCCTCTTCGCTGGTGTGTAGTTATTGAAATGCCCGTGCCTGAGAGGACAGTCTGGAGTGAGTGAAGCAGAGTACAAGTGGGATTATTATTATTGGTGGTGGTAGTAGTGGTGGTGGTGGTAGTGGTGGTAGTAGTGGTGGTGGTAGTATTGGTGGTGGTGGTACTAGTGGTGGTGGTGGTAGTAGTGGTGGTGGTAGTAGTGGTGGTGGTAGTAGTAGTGGTGGTGGTAGTGGTGGTGGTAGTAGTGGGGGTGGTAGTGGTGGTGGTAGTAGTGGTAGCGGTGGTGGTGGTAGTAGTAGTGGTGGTAGTAGTGGTGGTGGTAGTGGTGGTGGTAGTAGTGGTGGTGATGGTTGTGGAAGTGGTTGTAGTAGTGGTGGTGGTAGTAGTGGTGGTAGTAGTGGTGGTGGTAGTAGTGGTGGTAGTGGTTGTGGTGGTAGTAGTGGTGGTGGTAGTGGTGGTGGTAGTAGTACTGGTGATGGTTGTGGAAGTGGTGGTAGTAGTGGTGGTGGTAGTAGTGGTGGTAGTAGTGGTGGTGGTAGTAGTGGTAGTGGTGGTGGTAGTAGTGGTGGTGGTAGTGGTGGTGGTAGTAGTGGTGGTGAGGGCTGTGGAAGTGGTGGTAGTAGTGGGGGTGGTAGTAGTGGTGGTAGTAGTGGTGGTGGTAGTAGTGTTGGTGGTAGTAGTGGTGGTGGTAGTGGTTGTGGTGATGGTGGTGGTAGTAGTGGTGGTGGTGATGGTGGTAGTAGTGGTGGTAGTGGCAATAGTAGTGGTAGTGGTGGTAGTAGTGGTGGTGGGTAACTTTGGGTTGAAGGGGGCTCCAGTACCCAGGATTAAATTAGAAACATTTCAAAGGTATTCAACCTGAAAGTGATTCAATTTGAAATGAACCCGGTGACATGAGGCTATAGTTGTGGTGGTGGTGGTGGTGGTAGTTGTGGTGGTGGTGGTAGATGTGGTGGTGGTGGTAGTTGTGATGGTGGTGGTAGTTGTGATGGTAGTGGTAGTTGTGGTGGTGGTGGTGGTAGTTGTGGTGGTGGTGGTAGTTGTGGTAGTGGTGGTAGTTGTGGCAGTGGTAGTGGTGGTGGTAGTGGTGGTGGTGGTAGTTGTGGTAGTTGTGGTGGTGGTGGTAGTTGTAGTGATGGTGGTGGTGGAGGTGGTAGTTGTGGTAGTGATGGTAGTTGTGGTGGTGGTGGTAGTTGTGGTGATGGTGGCAGTTGTGGTGGTAGTTGTGGTTGTGGTGGTAGCTGTGGTGGTGATTGTGGTGGTGGTAGTGGTAGTTGTGATGGTGGTAGTGGTGGTGGTGGTAGTTGTGATGGTGGTAGTGGTGGTGGTAGTTGTGGTGGTGGTGGTAGTTGTGGTGGTGGTGGTAGTTGTGATGGTGGTAGTGGTGGTGGTAGTTGTGGTGGTGGTAGTTGTGGTGGTGGTGGTAGTTGTGATGGTGGTGGTTGTGGTGGTGGTAGCTGTGGTGGTGATTGTGGTTGTGGTGGTGGTGGTAGTTGTGGTTGTGGTGGTGGTAGCTGTGGTGGTGATTGTGGTGGTTGTGATGGTGGTTGTGGTAGCTGTGGTGGTGATTGTGGTGGTGGGTGTGGTGTTGGTAGTTGTGGTGGTGATTGTGATGGTGGTAGTGGTGGTTGTGGTGGTAGCTTTGGTGGTGATTGTGGTGGTGGTAGCTGTGGTGGTTGTGGTGGTGGTTGTGGTGATAATTGTGGTGGTGGTTGTGGTGGTGGTAGCTGTGGTGGTGATTGTGGTGGTAGTAGTGGTTGTGGTGGTGGTGATTGTGGTGGTGGTGGTGGTAGTGGTGGTGGTGGTAGCTGTGATGGTGATGGTAGTGGTGGTTGTGGTGGTAATAGGTGTGGTGGTGATTGTGGTGGTGTTGGTAGTGTTGGTTGTGATGGTGGTGGTGGTAGCTGTGGTGGTGATTGTGGTGGTGGTAGTGGTGGTTGCGGTGGTGGTTGTGGTGGTGGTGGTGGTAGTTGTGGTGGTAATGTTGGTGGTAGTGGTAATGAGATAAGAGGGTACATGGTGGTAATTTTGCTACTACTACCACTACAACTACTACCACCACTACAACTACTACCACTACCACTACAACTACTACCACTACCACCACAACAACTTCGATATGAAAACCGCTGCTGCTACTGGCGCTTATATTTATATGTATATTTTTTTTAAACTGCTAATGATAGGGAGGGAGGGATGGGTGGTGGGGTTGAAGAGGGAAGGTGGAGGGGACACCCCTCCCCCACCCCCTATTGTATTCCTCAAATGTTCCACATCATTACACGGCTATTACCACGTGTGACACGTCATCCAGAACCCAACCCACCGCTCCCCCCTCCCCACACGCACCCTCAGGCTACGCTGTTATGTGGGGGGAGGGAAAGGGAAGGGGAGGAGGGAGCAGAAGAGGGAGAGGAGAGAAAAATATATAGAAGAAAGTTGTGGGGGGTTGGGGAAGAGGTGATGGAGAAGCAAGGGGAGGGGAAGGGGGGAGGGAAAGGGGGATGAGGGGAGGGGAAGGGGATGGGGAAGGGGAGGGGGAGAGGTTGAGAGAGAAATCAAGGATAATAGTAGCAAAAGTTAGGAAACATAGCTGTTAAGTGCTACCTAACAACTCAAGTGCTACCTAAGATCACAAGTGCTACCTAAGATCACAAGTGCTACCTAACAACACAAGTGCTACATAAGAACACAAGTGCTACCTAAGATCACAAGTGCTACCTTAGAATACAAGTGCTACCTAACAACACAAGTGTTACCTAAGAACACAAGTGCTACCTAAGATCGCAAGTGCTACCTTAGAATACAAGTGCTACCTAAGAATACAAGTGCTGCCTAACAACACAAGTGCTACCTAAGATCACAAGTGCTACCTAAGATCACAAGTGCTACCTAAGAACACAAGTGCTACCTAAGAATACAAGTGCTACCTAAAAATACAAGTGCTACTTAATATGACGTTCCTTAACCTTCATTTACAGTGTTTCTTTATTTTTATCTCTCTCCCTCTTTTACATTTTCTTACTTCCCTCTTTCTCTTGTTTTCTCTTTCTCTATTTTCTCTCCCTTTTTATTACCCATTTTCTTCTGTGTCCTTTTTCTCTCTCTCTCTTCAGTCTCTTGCTTTATTTACATATCCTCGTTTCTCTTATCTTTCAGTTATATATCTCCCTCCTTTACTCTCTCTCTCTCTCTCTCTCTCTCTCTCTCTCTCTCTCTCTCTCTCTCTCTCTCTCTCTTCTCTTTCCCCCCCTCCATCTCTTCCTCCTTCGCTATCTTCATCTATAACTCAGATATAAAAAAATACCTTAATTTATCAGTCAGGATGAACCCGTAATAATAATAATAATAATAATAATAATAATAATAATAATAATAATAATAATAATAAATTAATTTATGATTTTTTAAATAATTTTTTTAGAATTTTTGTATTAATTTTGTATTAAATTTCGCGGGCTTCCGCGGAGAGGTGCTAAATTACCGCGGGTTCGATTCCTGGCCAGTCGCAGTCATGTTATTGACTTAAATTTGTTCGTTCATGTATGTGATAATTGATGGGGTGTCTTGATGTTATTGTAATCTAGAAATGTACAGTTATAATTTTACCTTTGCCTTGATGTTGGTGAGGGGCTCTTGATCCAAGGAGCTGGGCTTATCTTCCCACTCCCCAGGTGCTGTATGACCCATCCCCTCCCTGGCTTGGATGGAAGATTTGGTAGGCCCAGGCTGTGTAGGCACCGATTATGAGACTATTGTGTCGTATGGGAATCTTCATTCTGGAAGGGTTTCGCTATGAAGTGGCTTCTTCAGTCCAATGTAGAGAAAGGCGAGAGAGATGAGGAGGAGGTTGGGTAATCAGTCCATCAGTCTGGGGTGAATGATCACTCCATCAGTCTTGTCAAGATTTCACATAAATGCTGAAGATCACGTTTTAAAAGGGATTTCTTTGGTTATTTATGTATCTCATGATTTTTTAAGCCACTCCCTCATTGAAATCCTGGCTTAAGCCACCCCTACTTATTTTGTTTTGTCTTGCATTCTCTTTCCTTTTATCTTTCCCTCCCCATCTCTCTCTCTCTCTCTCTCCCCGTCTTCACTTGCTGTTCCTTCCATAGTCTTCCACTATCTCTCCCCTTTCTTCCTTTCTCATCTCCTATCTCCCCCTTCCCCACTTTTACCTTCCTTCGATCTCCCTCTCTCTCTCCCTCTCTCCTCCACTAGGTCTGGTGCCACTAGATTAATATCCGGCAAAACTTGTGAAGGCTTCTGAACATTTTCTAGGTCAGTGTTTGACTTCAACACACACTCTTGTTACCTTAACTAGAACCTCTCTCTCTCTCTCTCTCTCTCTCTCTCTCTCTTCTCTCTCTCTCTCTCTCTCTCTCTCTCTCTCTCCCTCTCTCCCTCTCTCTCTCTCTCTCTTTCTCCCTCTCTCTCTCTCTCTTCCCTCAAGACTATAATCACCCAAGATATCAGAAAATGACACGAGGTCAACATATTCAATCCATCAATATCCTAAACAGATTCAACCTACTTAAGCATAAATACTTTTTTTGAGTGTGTGTGTAAAGAGAACTCGGTGGCAGGCGGGTCAGTAAAAATGTGGGTAAGGACTTTTTCACGGAGTATTGAAAGGCTCTCTCCCGATGCATCAAGCATTAAATCAATTCGGCTGTTTGCAAGAACCCGTAATTTCGAGGACAATTTCGAAAATTAACATTTGTTGTTTTATGCCACTGTCTGCCGAGGATTATAACCTATGTAGTTTTGGTCCTGCTTCGTGGTGAGCGAAAATCACATGATGCCTTAACCCACTGAACCACACAATCCTACAAGAACCAAGCACCCAGCCACGCTAGGTGTGTTACTCTTGGTACGAGGACTAGTACACCAAACGGGAATAAAAATTAAATTAGCATAGAGGCACCCACACCACCGTATGTCCTCGGACCAAGAGTAACACACCTAGCGTGGCTGGGTGCTTGGTTCTTGTAGGATTGTGTGGTTCAGTGGGTTAAGGCGTCATAATATATATATATATATATATATATATATATATATATATATATATATATTATATATATATATATATATATATATATATATGGCTCACGCCATACTCTATCACACAAGATGTCTATACGTTTTTCTTTCATGTGTGGGCACCTCACAACCTCTGCATATGTTGAGTACGAGAACTAGCACTGGACATCTCTGCGTGACTTTAATAATTCAGCTACAGATGCCTCATAACTTTAGGTTGAAGACCAGCCATGTTTTCCCCAAAGCCGGGCATATTAAGTGAGCATCGAGCACGATTTTTAACTATTTCATTCTGGTAGTAGCACTAGTAGTAGCAGTGATAGTAGAACTACTGTCGTGGTGGTTGATGTAGCCCATGATTCCCATCAGCTTGTGTTTTTTCTATCAAATACCCAACGTTGTGTTGGTAGTGGAGTGTGATTTACGTTTTTTTCAGTTTGTTTCATATCGGCAGTGGCCGGAGGGAGTGGAGGAGAGGGAGAGAGCCTTCTGCTATACTCTCCTTGCCTAAAGCAGCCTCGGTGTGTATTGAAATATCTTATGGTAGATATATTTCCCATGTACTTTCTGTCTATCTGAAGGTATGTCTACCTACCTGGACTACCTGAGGGTATTCCGGGGATCAACGCCTCCGCAGCCCCCTGGTGGATCAAGGCCTGATCAACCAGGCTGTTACTCCTGGCCGCAAGTTCTCCAACGTATGAACCACAGCCCGGCTGATCCGGCACTGATTTTGGGTATCTGTCCAGCTCCCTCTTGAAGACAACCAGGGATCTATTGGTAATTCCCCTTATGGCTGGTGGGGGTCTGTTGAACAGTCTTGGGCCCCAGACACTTATTGTGTTTTATCTTAGTGTACCAGTGACGCCCCTACTTTTCACTGGGGGTATGTTGCATCGCCTGCCAAGTCTTTTGCTTTCGTAGGGAGTGATTTCTGTGTGCAGATTAGGAACCAGTTCCTCCAGGAACTTCCAGGTGTAGATTATAATGTATCTCTGTCGCCTGCGCTCCAGTGAGTACAAGTCTAGTGCTTCCAGGCGTTCCCAGTAGTTTAGGTGTTTGATGGTACTTATATGTGCATTAAAAGTTTTTTGTACGTTCTATAGATCTGCAATTTCACCTGCCTTGAATGGAGATGTTAATGTACAGCAGTATTCCAGCCTAGAGAGAACAAGTGATTTAAAAAGGATCATCAATGGCTTGGCATCTCTTGTATTTAATGTTCTCATTATCCATCCTATCAGTTTCCTCGCAGATGTGATAGTTGCATTGTTGTGGTCCTTGAAGGTGAGATCCTCATGCATTACCACTCCCAGGTTCTTCACATTACTTTTCCACTCTATTGTGTGACTAGAGTATGTAGCTATCAGTTCTAGCTATTATTTCCTCCAATTTTCCATAACGGTGTTGAATTTGTCTTCATTGAACATCATATTGTTCTCTGTTGCTCATTGAAAAACTTGGTTTATATTTATTGGAAATTTACCGTGTCCTCAATGGATGACACTCTCATGCAGATCCTAGTATCCTCTGCAAAGGATGATACAGTGCTATGGTTCACATCTCTGTCTACATTTGATATGAGAATGAGGAACAGGATAGGAGCGAGTACTGTGCCTTGTGGGACAGAGCTCTTCACTATGGCAGCTTCCGAT
Organism: Cherax destructor; assembly: GCA_009830355.1. NCBI lineage: Eukaryota > Metazoa > Arthropoda > Malacostraca > Decapoda > Parastacidae > Cherax > Cherax destructor. Next base: position 311,207 of record WNWK01000164.1, on the reverse strand, counting down.
TTAACTCTGTTTACCACTACTCTTTGTGCTCGATTGGTTAGAAAGTTGAAGATCCATCTGCCTACTTTGCCAGTTATCCCTTTAGCACGCATTTTGTGTGCTATTATACCATGATCGCACTTGTCAAAGGCTTCTACAAAATCTATGTATACTACATCTGCATTCTGTTTGTTTTCCAGTGCATCCAAGACCATATCATAGTGGTCCAGTATGTATATCAGTTAGTTACCATTTTGTCCTAGGCACATGTCGATTTGACACTAGGCCTGTTGTATGTATGTGTGTGTGTGTGTGTAAGGAAACACTTCGAAATGTTTCCGCCCCGTCGGGAATAGAACCCGGGCCCTCCGTGCGTGAAGCGAGAGCTTTACCACTAGGCCACCGGGGCTGTGTGTATGTACTCACCTATTTGTACTCACCTATTTGTGGTTGCAGGGGTCGAGTCATAGCTCCTGGCCCCGCCTCTTCACTGATTGCTACTAGGTCCTCTCTCTCCCTGCTCCATGAGCTTTATCAAACCTAGTCTTAAAACTATGTATGGTTCCTGCCTCCACTATGTCGCTTTCCAAGCTATTCCACTTCCTGACAACTCTATGACTGAAGAAATACTTCCTAACATCCCTTTGACTCATAGGAGTCTTCAACTTCCAATTGTGACCCCTTGTTTCTGTGTCCCCTCTCTGGAACATCTTGTCTCTGTCCACCTTATCTATTCCTCGCAGTATTTTATATGTCGTTATCATGTCTCCCTAACCCTCCTGTCCTCTAGTGTCGTCAGGCCGATTTCCTTAACCTTTCTTCGTAGGACAATCCCCTTAGCTCTGGGACTAGTCTTGTTGCAAACCTTTGCACTTTCTCTAATTTCTTGACGTGCTTGACCAGGTGTGGGTTCCAAACTGGTGCTGCATACTCCAGTATGGGCCTGACGTATATGGTATACAGAGTCTTGAATGATTCCTTGGTGAGGTATTGGAACGCTATTCTTAGGTTTGCCAGCCGCCCGTATGCTGCAGCAGTTATCTGATTGATGTGTGCCTCAGGAGATGTGCTCGGTATTATACTCACCCCAAGATCTTTTTCTTTGAGTGAGGTTTGCAGTCTTTGGCCACCTAGACTATACTCTGTCTGCGGTCTTCTTTGCCCTTCCCCGATATTCATGACTTTACATTTGGCAGGGTTAAATTCAAGGAGCCAGTTACTGGACCAGGCTTGCAGCCTGTCCAGGTCTCTTTGTATTCCTGCCTGATCCTCGACTGATTTGATTCTTCTCATTAACTTCACATCATCTGCAAACAGGGACACTTCTGAGTCTATCCCTTCCGTTATGTCATTCACATATACCAAAAACAGTACAGGTCCTAGGACTGACCCTTGTGGAACTCCACTCGTCACAGGTGCCCACTCTGACATCTCGTCACGTACCATGACTCGTTGTTGCCTCCCTGTCAGATATTCTCTGATCCATTGCAGTGCTTTTCCTGTTACGTGTGCCTGTGTGTGTGTGTGTGTGTGTGTGTGTGTGTGTGTGTACTCACCTAGGTGTACTCACCTATTCATAGTGTGTGTGTGCGTGTGTGTGTGTGTGTCAGTCTGTCTGTCTGTCGGTCTGTTTGTCTGTTTCTGTCTGCCTGTCTGTCTGTCTGTCTCGGTCTGTCCGCTCTCTCTCTCTCTCTCTCTCTCTCTCTCTCTCTCTCTCTCTCTCTCTCCCTGGTATGCGTCTAGCAGGGCGCCCCGGAGCACCCTTGCTTGCCGACCAACCACTCAACTCACCGTAAAGAACAAGGGGTGAGCATTAAACGCTATAATTTCACAACTTCATTACAGTAATTTTTTGTCATTATGACACTTAATTTTCATTTTAGTGCACAAAGGGAACTCCTGTGAGAGCCATTAAAGTTGTTAGTCAAATGAATGTCCTGTCGAGCACGGTTGGCCCCGGAGACTGGCTTGTTTCTCTTCTTGTTGTATTTACAGGGGAAGCTGGCCCCTGAGACTGGCTTGTTCCTCTCCTTGTTGTATTGACGGGGGAAGCTGTCCCCGGAGACTGGCTTGTTCCTCTTCTTGTATTGACGGGGGAATCTGGCCCCTGAGACTGGCTTGTTCCTCTTCTTGTTGTATTGACGGGGGAAGCTGTCCCCCTGAGACTGGCTCTGAACCCATAAGAGGGTCATGTAACGACGACTTATACAAGGGGGTTGGGAGGGAGGGAGGATTGGATTTGATCCGAGGAAGGCGAGAGGGAAAGAGAGTTTCTTGGATCAAGAGATCTTTCGGTCGTCTTGAAGAGGTTAGCTCTCGTGTGTAGGAGGTCGACACTCTGTCAACATTTAATATTTGTGTTAGGCGAATTTGTGATTTCTTCCGCTTTCCTCGGAAGAGGGGGGGAAGGGTGATGTGAGGCGGAAGGGGAGATTGTGGGGAGGGGGATGAAGGACAAGGGGGTTGAGGAAGGGGTAAAGGGGTGAAGGGAACCTGAATGACAGTTTTCTACAGCTTGGGAACTCATGTCAGCTAGGGGTCCCTCTGTCAAGTAGGGAGGAGAGGGTCACGCTGTCAGCCAAGGTCACACTGTCAGCTAGGGTCATCCTGTCAGCTAGGGTCATCCTGTCAGCTGGGGTCATCCTGTCAGCTGAGGTCACCCTGTCAGCTAGGGATCACACTGTCAGCTGGGTCACTCTGCTTGGGTCACTGTCATCTGGGTTACTCCCTTAGCTGGGGGTCACTCTGTCAGCTGAGGTCACTCCGTCATCAAGGGGTCACCCTGTCAGCTAGGTCACTGTCTCGTACCAGAGTTGCTCCAGGAAGCAAAAATATCCGGGATAATAAAAAGGCCGCTGGCTATACTCCGACCCTAGCGGAGATTAAACAAGTTTAGCGGATATGCTGGTTGCTTGCCCTCCAGCCCCATCCCTCCTATCCTACCCTCCCACCCCCTGCTCTCTACCTATCCTTCCACTACCCCCTCCACCTATCCCCTGCTCTGAATAGCCGACCTGCAACGTTGAAATTAAATTGCCCTGAAAAAATCTGACAATATTCAGTCTCCAAGACCGTCTCACTCTGGGTCTTTTGTGGTCATTAAAGTTAGCGTGAGGGAGGGAAGGGGAAGGGGTTCCTTCCCCTTCCCCTTCTCTTACCTTCTCCCTTTCCACGTTCACCTGTGCTTTTCCATATCCCTTGCATCTGTCCTCCCTAGTCCGTCTCTCCCTATCCAGCTAACTCTTCTCTCTCTCTCTCTCTCTCTCTCTCTCTCTCTCTCTCTCTCTCTCTCTCTTTTCTCTTCCCCCTCCCCAGGTCCCTCTTGAACCCCCTCCCCAATCTTTTACACATCCTCCTCCCCAGTTACATTCCAACACTCTCCCCAACACTATCTCCAACACATGAAGGGACAACTAATGAAGTGAGGATGTGGCAGCAAAGCATTACCTAATAACTATAGATCAATAGCTCTAACGTCCCACATCATAAAAATCTTTGAAAGAATGCTAAGAAGCAGGATTGCAAACCACTTGGATTCCCAAAAACTGCACAATCCAGGGCAACATGGGTTTAGAGCAGGTCGCTCCTGCCTCTCACAACTACTGGATCACTATGATATGGTCTTGGATGCACTAGAAGAAAAACAGAATGCAGATGTAATATACACAGACTTTGCAAAAGTCTTTGACAAGTGTGATCATGGCGTAATAGTGCACGAAATACGTGCAAAAGGGATAACTGGCAAAGTGGGGAGATGGATCTTCAATTTTCTAACCAATCGAACACAAAGAGTATTGGTCAACAGAGTTAAATCGGAAGCTGCCATAGTGAAGAGCTCTGTTCCACAAGGCAGAGTACTCGCCCCCATCCTGTTCCTCATCCTCATATAGATAGAGATGTAATCCACAGCACCGTGTCATCCTTTGCAGACGATAGTAGGATCTGCATGAAACTCATCTATTGAGGACACGGTTAACCTCCAAGAAGATATAAACCAAGTTTTCCAATGAGCAACGGAGAACAATATGATGTTCAATGAAGACAAATTCAACTACTCCGTTATGGAAAACTGGAGGAAATAATAACTAAAACTGAGTATACTACAAACTCTGATCATACAATAGAGCCGAAAAATAATGTGAGGGACCTGGGAGTGGTAATGTCTGAGGATCACACCTTCAAAAATCACAACACTGCTACGATCACAGCTGCAAAGAAAATGATAGGATGGATAATGAGAATGTTCAAAACAATAGATGCCAAGCCAATGGTGATCCTTTTTAAATCACTTGTTTTCTCTAGGCTGGAATATTGCTGTACATTAACATCTCCGTTCAAAGCAGATGAAACTGCCGATCTAGAGAATGTACAGAGAACCTTTACTGCACATATAAGTTCCATCAAACACCTCAACTACTGGGAACGCCTGAAAGCACTTGACTTGTACTCGCTGGAACGCAGGCGAGAGAGATATATCATAATCTACACTTGGAAAATCCTAGAAGGACTGGTCCCTAACCTGCACACAGAAATCACTTCTTACGAAAGTGAAAGACTTGGCAGGCGATGCAACATACCCCCAGTGAAAAGTAGGGGCGCCATTACTACACTAAGAGAAAACACAATAAGTGTCCGGTGCCCAAGACTGTTCAACAGCCTCCCACCAGCCATAAGGGGAATTACCAATAGACCCCTGGTTGTCTTCAAGAGGGAGCTGGATAGATACCTAAAGTCAGTGCCAGATCAGCCGGGCTGTGGTTCGTACGTTGGACTACGTGCGGCCAGCAGTAACAGCCTCATTGATCAGGCCCTGATCCACCAGGAGGCCTGGTCGTGGACCGGGCCGCGGGGCGTTGACCCCCGGAATACCCTCCAGGTATAATATGGAGTATTAAAAACTTGTGCGACATTTGGCAATCTTTATTGGGGAAAATATTTCGCCGCAGAAGTGGCTTTCCTTAGTCCAGCACAGTGATGAATGGTGGAAGATGAGAAGGTTTGAGGTAATCAGTCCCCCTGCCACTACTGGATGTGTGCTGTCCATCAATCTCCAGGAAAGATAGACTGAAGATATCGACTCACACCACTTGCATTTTATCACTACAATATGTTAGAGTAAGCATTCAAAGTTAGGTTAGAAAGTACTTTCAGACGAGGTTAGAAATAACTTTCAGACGAAGTTAGAAAGAACTTTCAGACGAGGTTAGAAAGTACTTTCAGACGAAGTTAGAAAGTACTTTCAGACGAGGTTAGAAAGTACTTTCATACGAGGTTAGAAAGTTCTTTCAAATGAGGTTAGAAAGTTCTTTCAGACGAGGTTAGAAAGTACTTTCAGACGAAGTTAGAAAGTTCTTTCAAATGAGGTTAGAAAGTTCTTTCAGACGAGGTTAGAAAGTACTTTCAGACGAGGTTAGAAAGTACTTTCAGACGAGGTTAGAGTACTTTCAAACGAGGTTAAAAAGTACTTTCAAACGAGGTTAAAAAGTACTTTCAAACGAGGTTAAAAAGTACTTTCAAACGAGGTTAAAAAGTACTTTCAAACGAGGTTAGAAAGTACTTTCAGACGAGGTTAGAAAGTACTTTCAGACGAGGTTAGAAAGTGCTTATAGACAAAGTTAGGAAGTACTTTTGGGGGTCTTAGTGTTAGGAAATAACTTAGAATAACGTCAGGAAGTAACTTAGATTAAGTTAAGAAGTTAGGAAGTAGCCTTACGGAATAACTTAGGTTAATTTTACTAAATAACTTACAAAGAAAAAGAAGAACGTGTGTTGGGGAAGAAGGAAACTGGGGAATTGTAGGGAAGAAGGGGAGGATCGGTGGGGAGGGGGATGGCGGAGGGGAGGGGAGGGAGGGAGGAGAGGGGAGGGAAGATGGTACTATTAATAAGATGGAGGAAGGCAAGATGGTGTTTGGTTAAGGTTTATCAAGGCTGTGATGCCCATGCTGCTCCCTTTATAAGGGAGGACAGGGAGACCGGACCTGGGGAGAGGGAGACGGGTAGGTAGGAGTGGGTTACTGGGGATGGAGGGGTTAGAGGGAGGTGAAGGTACCCTATTTTCTCTCCTTTTCTCTCTCTCTCTCTCTCTCTCTCTCTCTCTCTCTCTCTCATTCTTGGCTGGGAAAATTAGTGCCTGCAGCGACCTGGGAGAGACAACCCATTTTCTTTATTAGATTTGTGAGTGGTTGTGTTCACTGGGAGGGAGGGAGGGAGGGAAGGAGGGAGGGAGGGAGGGAAGGAGGGAAGGAGGGAGGGAGGGCAAAGGAGGGAGGGAGGAAGATGCACAGGGAAATTTTTTGCAAGTCTTCAAATGACCAGAGACTTTGGCAGGAGGGGAGGAGAGGGGGAGGAGAGGGGGAGGAGAGGGGGAAGTCTCTCCACTAGAGGACTTGTTGGGGGAGGGAAGAGGAGGAATAGGGAGGAAGAGAAGAGGTAATGGGAAGAAGAGAGGGTGTAGGGGAAGGACACAGGGTGTAGGGGAAGGACAGAGGGTGTAGGGGAAGGACAAAGGGTGTAGGGGAAGGACACAGGGTGTAGGGGAAGGACAGAGAGTGTAGGGGAAGAAGAGAGGGTGTAGGTGAAGAAGAGAGGATGTAGGGGATGGAGAGAGGGTGTAGGGAAAGGACAGAGGGTGCAGGGGAAAAAAAGAGGGTGTATGGGAAGAAGAGGAGAGTGTAGGGGAAGAAGAAAGGATGTAGGGGAAGAAGAGAGGGTGTAGGGGAAGAAGAGAGAATGTAGGAGAAGAAGAGAGGGTGTAGGGGAAGAAGAGAGGGTGTAGGGGAAGAAGAGAGGGTGTAGGAGAAGAAGAGAGGATGTAGGAGAAGAAGAGAGGGTGCAGGGGAAGAAGAGATGATGTAGAAGAAGAGAGGGTGTAGGGGAAGAAGAGAGGATGTAGGAGAAGAAGAGAGGGTGTAGGGGAAGAAGAGAGGGTGTAGGGGAAGAAGAGAGGGTGTAGGGGAAGAAGAGAGGATGTAGGAGAAGAGAGGGTGTAGGGGAAGAGAGGGTGTAGGGGAAGAAGAGAGGGTGTAGGGGAAGAGCTAGGGACTGGATTCATCATTTACCCAAATGGTAATTTACAGGGGAAGACTTTGATGAGTTTTGTGAGAGATAGACCAGCCTAACCCCGCTAATTAGTGTACCCTCGCATTGTTTGACCAAAACTCAAGAGGAACTCTTTTTCGGGGGCGTTAATATAAGAGCCCGGATACATGGACCAGGTGGTGGTGGTGGTGGTAGGTAGTGGTAGTTGGTGGTAGGCAGCTTCTGATATGCTGGTAGGTAGGGTTTCAACCATAACATAAGATCAAAACAAGGCAATTTCAAACACACTTTTTCCCATCTTCAAGACAATATAAGACAACCTCAGACGCACTCTACATCATCAAGACAATATAAGACAACCTCAGACGCACTCTACATCTTCAAGACAATACAGTACAGTCTCAGAGACAATAGAAGACAACCTTAAGACACTCTCCGTCTCCAAGACAGTAAGTGAAAAAACAAAACATCATATTCTTGAACTTCGACAAAGAAAATGCATTCACCGTCACTCACCATCACTCACCATCACTCACCACCACTCACTATCACTCATTATCACTCATCATCACTCATCATCACTCACCATCACTCATCATCACTCATCATCACTCATCATCACTCATCATCACTCATCATCACTCATCATCACTCATCATCACTCACCATCACTCATCATCACTCATCATCACTCATCATCACTCATCATCACTCATCATCACTCACCATCACTCACCATCCCAATTTCCCTGCGGATAAACACACACACACAAACACACACACACACACACACACACACACACAACACACACACACACACACATACACACACACACACACATTCGTAATACACACAAAGATATCTCTAATTTTCTCTACGTTAATTAAAAGAAGAAAAGAATCGTTGAGTGAAAGATAATCGTACTTTTAATTTGACTTTTATAAGCGCCCGAAGACGTCTATCAGCAGTGAGGGGAAAGGGAGGGAGGAAGGGGTGGGAGGGGGGTTATTAATATAGAACTGCGTGCCAGAGGGGAGACAATGGTTTCGAGAACCTGACTGGCTTGTTCTCTCCTAATCCCCTTTTGTTGACTCTAGTCCTTCAAGTTGTGTCCATCTGGCTGTCTGTCTCTCTCTCTCTCTCCCTCTCTCACTCCTTCTTTTCTCTATTTCTCTTATCACCCATTTATTATCCCCCTTCCTCTCCTCCTCTGTATCTCACATTCTATACTTCTCCAAATTTACTTGTCACTATTCTCATGTATATATATATATATATATATATATATATATATATATATATATATATATATATATATATATATATATATATATATATATATATATATATATATATATAATATATATATATGTCGTGCCGATTAGTAAAACTTGCGATTTTGGCTTAAATACAACGCTCACCTTGCCATATAAGACAAGTGAAAATTTTGTATGCAATAATTTCGTAAAATCATTCTGAACATACTGAAAAATATATTCCATTGTGTTTTGTGTATTATTAAATTAATGTTAACGTATCTAAAATAATTTAGTTGGTTAGCAGTAGAATTAAATTGCCTTAGTTGTAATAAGGTTAGGTAGGTTTTCAAAGTTTCTCTTGGTACAAAATTATAAATTGTACATTAACATAAATGAAAAAATATATCTTTAAACGTATAAGAAAAATTTTAGAAAGGGCTTAATTTTAGATGAGTTCTTGCTAATTGACCAGTTTTACCTAATCGGCACGACATATATATATATATATATATATATATATATATATATATATATATATATATATATATATATATATATATATATATATAGGATATGACTTTGGAATGAATGAAACGCGTGTGCGACGTTTCGCATCTGGAGACGTTTCGCCAGCCTGTGGCTTTATCAGTCAAATGTAGAGACTAATCACTGTACGGGATTGGTAAAGACACTGGTGGGCGAAACGTCCCCCTAATAAAGATACCCAAGTGTTGGTCTTATTCGTCTGGTAGACTTTTTGCACATCATTAATAAGCAGAAGTGGTAGCGGGTAAGTGAAGTGGACCACTTCCAAGTGCACTTCTCACCAGTAGATTCTGTATTCTACCTCCTCAGTGCCCCAGTACATCATGTAGTGTTACAGTATCTACTTCTACATGAGATACAACAAAACACAAGATACAAATGTAGAACTGACACTACAATGAGGCAACGTTTCGCTCAGAAGCCAAGCTTTTTTCTAAGTCTATGAAGAGTACGTGGGAAACGTGGTAATATATAGGTGCAGAGAGCACCGTAGGAAAGGTGCGGGTGACTTGAATGTCTCAATAAATGCAAAGGTCGAGTCGAGAAGTTTTTCAGAGGAAGAGAAATTTGGCCAGCTGGATATTTTTTTTTTTTATCCATGTAGTATGTGTGTGTGTTGGTGTCCGTGCTGATACTTAAATCCTCTGGTTATCCTTAGTAGCTTTCGTGGGGTCACTGCCCCCGCTGCCAGCCAGATCAGACTTGCCGGTTGGTGGCTTGATCGATCAGGCTGTTAGTGCCCGATGCTTGTACTTCGACGTGTGTGCACTGCAGCCCGGCTGATCAGGAACTAATCCAAGGATTTTATCAACTTATTCTTGAAGACAGCTAGGGGGAGGGGAGGGGATGGGATGGGAGGGGATGGGATGGGATGGGAGGAGGGAGGAGGGGAGGGAGGGAGGAGGGAGGGAGGGGTTGTTGGTTATTCCCTCATGCTACCACCACAGAGACCTGGTCAGCATCGGGCCGCGGGGGCGTTGACCCCGGAACACTCTCCAGGTATATCACTATAACTACAGCCCTCACGTAGAACATAAGAAAGAAGGAACACTGCAGCAGTCCTACTGGCCCATGCAAGGCAGGTCCAAATCTACTGGCCCAAGCCAATGCCCCAACCTAGTCAGGTCAGGTCACATTCACTTAAGGAAGGAGCACGGCATCTGACCTAGTAGGACAAGCTAGTCAGGTCCAACTTACACCCACCCGTACCCACTCATGTATTTATCTAACCTATTTTTAAAACTACACAACGTTTTAGCCTCTATAACTGTACTTGGGAGTTTGTTCCACTCATCCACAACTCTATTACCAAACCAGTGCTTTCCTATATCCTTCCTGAATCTGAATTTTTCCAACTTAAAGCCATTGCTGTGAGTCCTGTCTAGGCTAGATATTTTTAGCACGCTATTTACATCCCCTTTATTTATTCCTGTTTTCCATTTATACACCTCAATCATATCCTTAATAATTCTACGCCTTTCTAGAGAGTGCATATTCAGGGCCCTCATTCTATCCTCATAGGAAGATTTCTGATGTTAAGTAAAAAGGACACAAATGCAACTAATGTGACATTTTATTGTGGCAACGTTTCGCTCTCCAGGAGCTTTGTCAACCTGACAAAGCTCCTGGAGAGCGAAACGTTGCCACAATAAAATGTCCCATTAGTTGCATTTGTGTCCTTTTTACTTAACATATTGTCGGTAATTCTACCAATATTAATACAAGATTTCTGATACATGGGATCAACTTAGTCATCCTCCTTTGTACGTTTTCCAGAGCATTTATATCCATTCTGTAATACGGTGACCAAAACTGTGCAGCATAATCTAGATGAGGCCTAACCAAGGATATATAGAGTTGAAGAACAGCCTGAGGACTCCTATTATTTATACTTCTTGATATGAAGCCAAGAATTCTGTTCGCTTTATTGCGAACACTTATGCACTGTTGTCTTGGTTTTAGATTACTGCTAACCAGAACTCCTAAATCCTTTTCGCAATCAGTAATATTAAGATTATTATTTAGTTTATATGTGGCATGGTTATTTTCCTGTCCAATGTTTAGAACTTTGCATTTGTCTATATTAAACTGCATCTGCCACTTCTCCGACCACTGCATCAGTCTATTTAAATCTTCCTGGAGTGCTCTAATGTCCTCGTCAGAATGAATTCGACGGCTTTTTTGTGTCATCGGCAAACTTGCTTATGTCGCTATCTATTTCCTCATCTATGTCGTTTATGTAAATTGTGAACAACAAGGGGCCCAATACTGACCCCTGTGGTACACCGCTCGTGACGCTTCCCCACTCTGATTTCTCCCCATTTATGCAAACTCTCTGCTGCCTATTTGTCAACCATGCCTCTACCCAGGAAAAAAAAATTCTCCTCCTATTCCGTGTGCCTAAATTTTCCTCAGTCTCTGATGTGGGACTCTATCAGAAGCCCTACTGAAGTCCATATACACAATATCATATTCATTACCATGATCTACCTCCTCAAATACCTTAGTGAAAAAAGTTAATAAATTCGTAAGGCAGGAACGCCCTTTTGTAAAACCGTGCTGAGATTCGTTGATCAATTTATGCTTTTCAAGATGGCTACGAATTACCTCGGCAATTATTGATTCCATAAATTTTCCCACTATGGAGGTTAGGCTTATTGGTCTATAGTTCAAAGCTAAGGACCTGTCACCTGCTTTGAAAATAGGTATCGCATTTACCATTTTCCATTTATCTGGCACTATGCCAGTTTGTAGTGATATGTTGAAAAGATTAGCCATAGGTTTGCTAAGCTTCTCTTTACATTCCTTTAGAACCCTTGCATACAGTTCATCAGGGCCTGAGGATTTGTTAGGTTTTAATTTATCTATTTGTCTAAGGACCATGTCACTTGTGACCCTAATCGTGCATAGTTTATTATTGTCCTGTTCTACATAATTTATTATTTCTGGATTATCGCTAGTATCTTCGTGTGTAAAAACTGAGAGGAAGTGTTTTTTAAAAATTCTACACATTTCCTTATCACTGTCGGTGAGCTGACGTGAGTAACTTTTGAGTGGGCCTATCTTGTCCCTAATCTTATTTCTGTATACCTGAAAGAATCCTTTTGGGTTAGTCTTCGATTCTCTTGCAACTTTAACCTCAATCTCTTTTTGCTTTTCTTATTCCCATTTTTATTTCTCTCTTTAACTGAATGTATTGATTTCTTAACTGCCCCTCTCATCTTTTGATTCGCCTATATATATGCCTCTCTTTTGCCCAGTGAGATGTTTTAATCTATTGTTCATCAATTTAGGATCATTTTTGTTTGATTTGATTTCCCTATTTGGAACATAAGTTGTCTGAGCAGCTAGAACTATTCTCTGGAAAACGTCATACAGGCAACCATCACCACCTACCTGACCCACTGTCAGGTCATTTCAGTTCAGCCCACCCAGGTAATTTCTCAGTCCTATGAAATCAGCCAAGCAGAAGTCGGGGACGGAGACTTGCAGCCACCACTACTACTACTACCTTAGTCACCACCACCACCACCTCTACTACCATCATCAGCCCGGGGCACCCTCCCTCTCCCATTCACCACCATCACACTACCTCAATACACCGTCACTACTTTCACCGCTACTACAATTAACCACTACCACCCTAGTCCCTCACCACTACCACCATCATACCATCGCCACGACACCCAGGGGCATCCTACCCCTCCCACCCACCACCATCATCACTACCACCATCCACCACCACCTCAGTGTTGACACAAGTCCTAATCTAACTAAGCCGACTTTAATAAAACTTGTGAGTGAGCAATAAGGGCCGGTGTGGGCTGGCTTTATCCTTATTACGTGAGGGCTGCATCGCCGCCGTCTTTATTAAGGATTATTTTGCCCTCCTGTGCCGTGGGAAATGAGCCTTAGCGAGATATATATTTGTAAAATTGTCAGATGAGCTGCTGGCTTTGTTTACATTGGACCCGGCGGGGATTTTTCCTCTTTCCCAGGAGACTGAAACACACGTGATGGTGCTTAATGTGATAGTGGTGTTGTAATGGTGTCACTATCTTCATGGTTCCTGCTGTCACTACCTTCATGGGTCCTGCTGTCACTACCTTCATGGTTCCTGCTGTCACTACCTTAATAGTTCCTGCTGTCACTACCTTCATAGCTCCTGCTGTCACTACCTTCATAGTTCCTGCTGTCACTACCTTCATAGCTCCTGCTGTCACTACCTTCATAGTTCCTGCTGTCACTACCTTCATAGCTCCTGCTGTCACTACCTTCATAGTTCCTGCTGTCACTACCTTCATAGTTCCTGTTGTCACTACCTTCATAGCTCCTGCTGTCACTACCTTCATAGCTCCTGCTGTCACTACCTTCATAGTTCCTGTTGTCACTACCTTCATAGCTCCTGGTGTCACTACCTTCATAGTTCCTGTTGTCACTACCTTCATAGTTCCCGCTGTCACTACCTTCATAGCTCCTGCTGTCACTACCTTCATAGTTCCCGCTGTCACTACCCTAATGTCTCCTGACACAGTGTGTTACGAAATATTATACATACTTTAAACGTAAACAAATAACAGAGACAAATACAAATAAGATCGACCTACTAACACCCTTCCAGTTTGTTGTTGGCTTGTAAGAGTCAGTTATTGGCTTGTAAGGGTCAGTTATTGGCTTGTAAGAGTCAGTTATTGGCTTGTAAGGGTCATTTGTTGGCTTGAAAGTCTGCTTCTGGCTTGTAAAAATCTGTTACTGGCTTGTAAGTCTGCTACTAGCTTGTAAGAGTCTCTTACTGGCTTGTAAGAGGTTTAGCCACCAGGCCCCGTGGCCTGGTAACTAAAGCTCTCGCTTCACAAGGCGAGGGTCTGGGTTCGATTCCCAGCGACGGTAGAAACATTGGGTGTGTTTCTTTACACCGGTTGTCTATGTTCACCCATCAGTAAAATGGGTACCTGGGTGTTAGTCGACTGGTGTGGGTCGCATCCTGGGATAAAACTGACCTAATTTGCCCGAAATGCTCAGCATAACAAGTGGCTTTCTATATAGTAGTATGTCATTGATGTCAGCTATGACTGTATACCTTGTACATGTACTTGTAGTAAATAAATATATTATGACAGTATGTGTTACTGACTTCTAACGGTCTGTTACTGGCCTATGTAACAGTGTGTTACTGGTTTGTAACAGTGTGCTACTGGCTTGTAACAGTGTGTTACTGGCTTGTAACAGTGTGTTACTGGCTTGTAACACACGCTCCTCTGCTTAATATTCAACTTACCTAAGACAAACACTATATTATGCAGGACTTTAATAAGTATAGAGATGGCATAACAAATACTGTACAGGAGGGGAGAGAGGATCTCTATTAATAATAATAATTATAATAATAATAATAATAATATCTTCATTTACTACAAATATATGTACAAGGTATACAGACCATAGCTGACATCAATGACATACTACTGTATAGAAAGCCCCTTGTTATGCAGAGCATTTCGGGCAAATTAGGTCAGTTTTGTCCCAGGATGCGACCCACACCAGTCCACTAACACCCACGTACCCATTTTACTGATGGGTGAACATAAACAACCGGTGTAAGGAAACACGTCCGATGTTTCCACCCCTTCGCTGGGAATCGAACCCGGACCCTCACCGTGTGAAGCGAGAGCTTTTGTCACCAGGCCACAGTGGAGAGTCTACGGGAATCTCCAGTAAAAAAAGTAAGCCAGCATACTCTGATTTGTTTTCCTGGGTTATCCAGGAAAATAAACCCGCTGGGGGTTAATAATCCGTTATTTCCGTATAAATTCTTTTAGTGTTAAGTGCTAAATTATCATAGTTCGTGTACAAAATATTTACGTTTTCTTTCACAAAATTTCGTTCTCTCTTTCTCACTTGAACACAGAAAACAGGTCTTTGAAACACAGTAACTAGTATAAATCCCTCGAGATAAGACTGATTTGGAGAACTTCAAGATTAAGTAAGTAAGTTTATTCAGGTATACACAAATACATTTACATAGATTATCATACATAGCAGCATATGTGTAGAAAACCTTGGATAACCCAAAAAGTCAGAGTGACTTATTTCCATTGGGGTCCTTTTAGTAACTTAATATTATACACTGTAGGAGATATATGTTATTATACTATAAAGGATATATACTAGGAATAAGGTAAAAAGAGTTATTTACATTTACATGTATGTTAGCTAAAAAAAATTAAAAAAAAAACATTCTCCTCCCTTTCTGTCGCTACATTCATTAGGTACCTTTTGGCTCTCTTCAAGATAATCCAGGTTTACCCAAAGAAAGACGAGCAGGATAAGATAACACAGAATGAGTTTTATTCAGAAAATCTACAATTTTTTTTAGAGTATATGGATGTGCATTATCTTAGGCAAGCAGACAAACAAGGAACCAAGTAATTAAGCAAATATATTCAGGATCATTTAACAATAATATCAATAAAGATAAAGACGGGGTTTATTATCATTCGTGTCTTTAAGCCAAATTTTATTTCGATTTTGTGTACGTATTCATTCATTTTACAAAAGTGTTATGGGCATTCAGGTGTTATGGGCACTCAGGTGTTATGGACACTCAGGTGTTATGGGCACTCGGGTGTTATGGACGCTCAGGTGTTATGGGCACTCGGGTGTTATGGACGCTCAGGTGTTATGGGCACTCAGGTGTTATGAGCGCTCAGGTGTTATGGGCAATCAAGTGTTATGGGCACTCGGGTGTTATGGACGCTCAGGTGTTATGGCCACTCAGGTGTTATGGGCACTCAGGTGTTATGGGCACTCAGGTCTTATGGGCACTCGGGTGTTATGGACGCTCAGGTGTTATGGGCACTCAGGTGTTATGAGCACTCAGGTGTTATGGGCACTCAGGTGTTATGGGCACTCGGGTGTTATGGACGCTCAGGTGTTATGGGCACTCAGGTGTTATGAGCACTCAGGTGTTATGGGCACTCAGGTGTTATGGGCACTCGGGTGTTATGGACGCTCAGGTGTTATGGGCACTCAGGTGTTATGAGCACTCAGGTGTTATGGGCACTCGGGTGTTATGGACGCTCAGGTGTTATGGGCACTCAGGTGTTATGGGCACTCAGGTGTTATGGGCACTCGGGTGTTATGGACGCTAAGGTGTTATGGGCACTCAGGTATTATGAGCACTCAGGTGTTATGGGCACTCAGGTGTTGTGATCAGAGACAATCAATAGAAGCAAAACACGAACCTAGCTGTTATCTTATCTGTTCCACTGCGTGATAACATACTTGAATGTGCTCGTTGTTATGATAACCAGTCTTCAGGGGTAGCAGATGAGAATCCAGTCAGTACTGGTTACTAGGTTCTGTTGAGAGGTTCTTCTAGCATTGTGAGTATAGGTTCTACAATACCTGTCTTAGTTTAAGCTTGTGATTGGAGTGAGTGGTAAACAGTTGATTCTGAGCTGTGCATGACACTCATCGTGTCATGTATGAGGGAAAACACGTGACTGTATGACACTGAAGGTGTTGTAACTGAAAGAAGATCCGTGAATCATATTAATGTATGACACTGTGTCATAATGTTACTCAGAGCAATTTACAATAAAGCAATTCTTTATTAAGACAAGCTTTGGCTTAAGGGTAGCTTTATCAGGTAATGCTAAAGCTCAACTTGGGCGATACATGTAAGCTAACAAGCTTACTCTTGTCTTAGTTAACTAGTTAAGCTGTGGGTGATCTCTAAGCTTAATAGCTAAGATAATATCTAGGTTGCTCTCGTCCCAGGTAATCAGATGAGTGTGGGTGACCTTGTACCGTGAAAATGACGTGATAAAAGCTGTGTTATTCAGCTACTTACAAGATAATCTTATCTTATCTGATAACAGTGACTTGCTCGGCTAGGGTTTATCATATAGAGTATTACTAGTATTACTACTTCTGTTACTACTACTAATAATAATAATACTAATACTACTACCTATAATAATAATAATAATAATGATAATAATAATATTGGGTTTTAATTCCTTAAAGTAACATTTTCTGCTATTATTACTTTGATTCTTTGATATCTCTCAGAAAATCTGACATTCACGTTGATCCTGGGTGAAGGTGAAGCATTGAGACACACGATCTAACATTCCTCATTGTATATACACATAGTCATGTTATGTGTTTCACGTTGTAGTTAAATGCTTGTGGTGCCAGGGCCCCAAGAGGTCCTGGGGCCCCAAGAGATGCTGGGCCTAAGCATTACCCGTCCCCCAGGTGGGTCCCAAGTGGCTCCGTTGTTGTCAGCGACACTTTTGTTGAATGAAACTTTTGCTTAACGAATAATACTTTTGTTTGAAGACATTTTTGTTTGGGACACTTGTTTGTGAAACTTTCTGTGAGACTTTGTTTGCGACACTTTTGTTAGACACTTTCTGTTTGTAACATTTTTGGGATCTACACTTTTGTCAAACACCTTCGTCAAAAATGCTTTTATCTACATTTTCGTCTTAGCAATACTCTCGTAAACAACACTTTAGTCATCAACACTTACAATTAACACTGAACACTGATGTATGAACACTGACGGACTTATGTGCGCACTAAGTAAACTCTGTATACACACACACATAAAGATATACACCCCTAGGCGTATGGTAATTGAGGGACGTATACCTTTCAGGATATTCAACCTTGTTTACGTCTAGCAGAGCCCCGGGGTGACTCGCACACCCGGCGGACACACTGACGAATACCACCTCCCAAACTTCTATTTTTCGGAGCTTTGAAATTGTTCATGAACCCTGTGACTTGAGTCGACACCTCTCTCTCTCTCTCTTGGAAATAAATGGTATAAAATACCGACACAATGGAAATATAAACACATAAGCAGTATAATGTGATCCTTTATTGACAACGTTTCGCCCACGCAGTGGGCTTTATCAAGTCACAAACATATCTAGATTTGTTTGTGACTTGCTTACGTGTTTATATTTCCATCTTTCTCTCTTGACACTTGACCCCTATTAATTAGTGGTAACCTTGCTATGGTACAACTCAGCATTCACACACATTTATGCTTGCGACACTCCTCATGAGTTTGTAATTTATTGTATATTGATATGTTCCACCGGCGAATCAATGGAGTTAGTTCTGAATTTCCACCAAGAGTTTGAAAATTCAGTATCGTTATTATTTTTGCCACGAAGAATTTTTAAAACTTGCGTAGCTCCCCTGACCAGAGCGGAAATGGTTTCTTTGAAGTCAATGCCACATTTTCGCCATAAATTTACACCTGGTTAATATCTAACACTCATTTATTTTCCAGATGCAAATGAACGAAATCAATGTTGCATTTCAATGAGGCTGTGAGATACTCCAAAACAATGAGGAACGTAATACCAGCAGACATAGTCATTGACACTGAAGGGTATCCCAAGAGTGAGGCCGACTGGTCTATTGGAGAGGGAAGAGACGAAGAGAGATGGACAAGAAGCGTGGAGGCAGAAGAGAGAGACGGGGAGAGCGGAGAACTAGTGAGGGAAAGGATCATCACCCTCAGAAGACGTCCCAGGACGCTCGAGTTGCATCACTCCTTCGCCAGCGAGACAAAGTTGAGGACAGGCAGCCATCTGCTGCGGGATCACCAACGGTTTGGAGGCTTCAGGATACAGGACTTTATTGATGGTCCCGGAAACCTCAATTTCCGGCAGAGGAGTCTGAGATGCGGGCAACCTCCCGATGATTTATGGAGTAGTAACTTTCAAACGTGTGTTAAGTTAAAGAAAGGAGTTCCTGTCAGCTACACAACTTCCTTGAGCCCCTCTGAACCATCTCTAGGTATTGTGTCCTCTAACACCAGCGGAGGAAAACACACATTCAGAGTACCTGTTGAAAGCCTTCCTAGCAACCAAACTGACAAGCCAACCAGAAACTCCGAAACTATTTGCATCAACATTTGGGAGGAATTCCTATTCGGAAAATCTGTACTGGATTGCAGTCAAGAGAACGAGACGACCAAGCCAGGCCCTCTCGGAGAGCTTAATGCCTTCCTATCACAGTATTTCTCAAATACGTTGATAAGCTTCCTTGCGTGCACCATCTACTTCGTGATATACTTCGCGTCTTGCTGCTCCTACAATATGTTTTGGCAGCTGGGCTGTTATATTCTCCTGGCCAGCCATCTGCAGATCCACGAGAGAGCGTATGAGAGGAAAGTGAAAGTTGAGTTTACTGGAAGTTCTTTTCAAGGTCCTGCCTACATCTTCGTCAGGACTTGGTGTCAACACTGTGTTCAGAGAGAGAATGAGAAAGTTATGCTGAATTTAATGAAGAAGATGAAAGCTGACATTACTCGCTCTGTTGATAGATGAAAACTGACATCACTCGCTGTGACGAAGAGTTAGTTCATTGGTTTTGAAAACCATTAAATTATGCAATGGTTATTAAGACTACAATTCTCCTCTAAAATAGATACCACACTAATGTTTTGATGTATATGTACTGAGAGATACTCACCTCTCAGTATATCTGTTGTGAGATAAGCATCTCTCGTTGTATGTGTCCTAAGAGATACTCACCCCTTGGTGTGTGTACAGTAAGAGATACAAACCCCTGAGTGCATATACACCGCGAAAGTAACACAGGTTAGGTAAGGTTCGTCAGGAAACAACAAGTGTTTCCTGACGCGGGTCTTAGTCAAATGACCCGCCATTGGAGCTTCTGGTCATCTGACCGAGGCCTTCCGCTGGCTCACCGGTCAACCTCTTTAAAAATTATGGTCATAGTTATAAAAAATTTAGTATTAAAAGAAACATAATTTAAAGCTTAATATTCTTCAGTCAGGAAAATCTGCAAATATTTTAAGACAGGACAAATTTGTAAATTATTTCTGTGGTCACATAGATGCTTCAAGGATGCAATAATGGATTGCGTGGATTTAACTTAAAAAAAAGCTAATAATGATATATTTCTTAGAGAAGTCATGGTAGGCAGTCGATGGTCAGTAGCCGGGGGATCGACACCATGCCTATCCCTTCTAGGGCAGGGTAGGTGCCTGAGCCAGAGCTTTCTTTCACCTGCAGCTCACAAGACTGCTATTCCCATTAGCTCCCCTGGGGCGGGGAAGATGGCAGACCACAGATGAGCGTAGCTTCTCCCTACGAGCCCCGTGAGGGCGGGGAATGTGGCTAGGCCTGGGGACCGTTGGTCCCACAGATGAGGAGGTCCCAAGTACCTCCTCCCATGGCAGACGTTAGTCTGAGATACTCCCGAGAAAGGGAACCAAGGCCGGGCCACCACTTGGACAAGGCCCGGGCCGGGAGAGTCCCGACAAATCAACAAGAAGAAGAAGTAGCCGGGGCCAGGAACTGTAACTCACCCACTTCCCATGCAAGTTTAACCGGGTAACTGCCTGTCAGTGTTTACTCGATGTAAAACTGTTTGTAAATTTCTTAAATAAAATTGATAAAATATTGCGTGAAAATATAATAGTCTGGGTAAAATTAAAGCATAGAAAACGGACTCGATTTTATATTAATAAAGAAAATGAACCTTTGTTGGATAACTAATATATATTTTTGTCTTTATAAATAATAATAAAAATAATAATAATAAATAACAATCTTTATTTCTACAAGTACAAGGTATACAGACCATAGCTGACATCAATGACATACTAATATATAGAAAGTCCCTTGTTAAGCAGAGCATTTCGGGCCACTTAGGTGAATTTTGTCCTAGGATGCGACCCACATCAGTCGACTAACACCCAGGTACCTATTTTAAACTGATGGGTGAACAGGGACAGCAAATGTCTTAATTAAGGAAATACGTCCTAGTGTTTCCACCCGTGCCAGGGATCGAACCACGGACCTCAGTGTGTGAGATGAGTGCGCTACCAATCGACCTATTGAACATGAATGTTTTACAATGAGTTACTGTTTTTCAAGTGTATTATATATATATAATATATATTATATATATATATATATATATATATATATATATATATATATATATATATATATATCGGCCATCGGCCGTTTCCCACCAAGGCAGGGTGGCCCGAAAAAGAACAACTTTCACCATCATTCACTCAATCACTGTCTTGCCAGAGGGGTGCTTTACACTACAGTTATAAAACTGCAACATTAACACCCCTCCTCCAGGACTCAAGTCCGGCCTGCCGGTTTCCCTGAACCCCTTCATAAACATTATCCTGCTCACACTCCAACAGCACGTCAAGTCTTAAAAACCATTTGTCTCCATTTGCTCCTATCTTACATGCTCACGCTTGCTTGCTGGAAGTCCAAGCCCCTCGCACACAAAACCTCCTTTACCCCCTCCCTCCAACCTTTCTTAGGCCGACCCCTATCCCGCCTTCCCTACACACTACAGATTTATACACTCTCGAAGTCATTCTGTCTCGTTCCATTCTCTCTACATGTCCGAACCACCTCAACAACCCCTCTTCAGCTCTCTGGATAATAGTTTTGGTAATCCCGCACCTCCTCCTATTTTCCAAACTACGAATTTTCTGCATTATATTCACACCATATATTGTCCTCAGCCACGACATCTCCACTGCCTCCAGCCTTCTCCTTGTTGCAACATTCATCACCCATGCTTCACACCCATATAAGATTGTTGTTGTTGTTGTTGTAGATTCGCCGGTACTGCCGGCCCCGGTCTTCTCCAATAGGTGACCCGGCCTTGGCTCCCAGTGATGGGAGTACCCATATAAGAGCGTTGGTATAACTACACTCTCATACATTCCCCTCTTAGCTTCCATGGACAAAGTTCTTTGTCTCCACAGACTCCTCAGTGCACCACTCACCTCTTTCCCCTCGTCACTTCAATGATTCTTATCATCTTTCTTAGACCCATCTACTGACACGTCTACTCCTAAGTATCTGAATACATTCACCTCCTCCATACTCTCTCCCTCCAATATGATATTCAATCTTTTGTCACCTAATTTTTTTTTGTTATCCTCATCACCTTACTCTTTTCAATATTCACTTTTAATTTTCTTCTTTTACATACCCTACCAAACTCATCCACCAACCTCTGCAACTTCTCTTCAGAATCTCCCAAAAGCACAGTGTCATCAGCAAAGAGCAACTGTGACAACTCCCACTTTGTGTTAGATTCTTTATCTTTTAACCCCACACCTCTTGCTAACACCCGGGCATTCACTTCTCTGGGAAATAATCCACCTCTCTCCTACATACTCTAACCTGAGTCTCACTATCCTCG
Organism: Cherax destructor; assembly: GCA_009830355.1. Classification (NCBI taxonomy): domain Eukaryota; kingdom Metazoa; phylum Arthropoda; class Malacostraca; order Decapoda; family Parastacidae; genus Cherax; species Cherax destructor. The sequence continues at coordinate 289,134 of WNWK01000164.1, read as the reverse complement.
TAAAAACTTTTCACCGCTTTCAATAACCTACCTCCTATTCCATACATTTGTAACATCTGCCACATTGCCTCCCTATCCACCCTGTCATACGCCTTTTCAAAATCCATAAATGCCACAAAAACTTATTTACCCCCTACCCTTCCTAAAGCCTCCTTATTCATCTGCTATCCTACTCTCCGTCTTACTCTTAATTCTTTCAATACCGTATGTCCTCGGATCACGGTAAAACACCTAGCTTTGCTAGGTGCGTGATTCTTGTAGGGGTGAGTGGTCCTGTGGGTTAGAGCGTCATGTGATTTTCGCAAACAATAACAAAATTACCATAAATCAATCACAAACACACAAGAAAACATTCGAGCAGCGAGAACAAGAAAATTTAACACAAAAAAAAATTCTAGCAGCCAAAAAAAAAAAAATTAACACAAACTGTTTTTTTACTCGTTTAAAAGACCTTTCCAATACCCCGAGAGCAAAGAGAAACACGTTCCAATAATTCTTTGTTTAAGAGCTGGGGGTAGGGGGGGTTAAAAGCTGGTCAGATGGACGGTGCTGCAGGAGACATTAATATGGCCTTTACGTGAAAAGTTACATTGCTAAATAGGTATTTCAGTCGCAGTTTTTCTCCTATAGCGGATCTGGCCTCCAGGTTTGCCTACGACAGCAGAACCCATGTGCAGTGATTGTTTTTGGATTTGTGTGTACTCACCTATTTGTACTCACCTATATCTGGTTGCAGGGGTCGATTCGCATATATATATATATATATATATATATATATTTTTTTTTATATAGGATGGGGTCCACCTCTGGTACAAATTGTGGGACCCATAGCCTCGGATATATATATATATATATATATATATATATATATATATATATATATATATATATATATATATATATATATATATATATATATATATAAAGTCTGTGAATGTTAGTGTCCAGGTTATTATCAACCATAACAACTCAAGTCCAGGTGATACACTTCAACCTTAACTACCTAATTAATAACTATTACATAATCAAAATCTCGAAAGATAAACAAGTAAACAAACAAAAATAATCCAATATTTTCTCCACGAATAAAGAGCATTGAGCCGACTAACGCTGGTAATTTCATCCTTATCGACCTGAGACACGAGGGTCAAAATGGCTCGTTGTGGGCCCCCCAGCAGCCTTTCGTGCCATTGCATTTGTCTAATACATTGTAATTTGAGAGTCGTACTAATGACAGGCTGGCCAGGTGGCCCTTTATGGCCCTGGTTTATGGCACAGGGCCACAGCACAGCCTCGGCGTAAGGAGACATCATTGTTGCGTTTTGCTCTTTGGAGAGTTTTTTTTTTTTAGCAGGATTAGTTACACTGGCAAGGTGCTGCTACTTTATTCTATGTGATAGTTACACAGTGGGTACAAGAGCTAGCTATGTGTCCCTGTCATATTCCATCACTCAGTACCGAGACTTCGGTACTGTCAGCCTGGGTTTGAGACTTCAGTAGTGTCAGCCTGAGCTGGGAGACTTCAGTAGTGTCAGCCTGAGCTGGGAGACTTCAGTAGTGTCAGTCTGAGCTGGGAGACTTCAGTAGTGTCAGTCTGAGCTGGGAGACTTCAGTAGTGTCAGTCTGAGCTGGGAGACTTCAGTAGTGTCAGTCTGAGCTGGGAGACTTCAGTAGTGTCAGTCTGAGCTGGGAGACTTCAGTAGTGTCAGTCTGAGCTGGGAGACTTCAGTAGTGCCAGCCTGAGCTGGGAGACTTCAGTAGTGTCAGTTTGAGCTGGGAGACTTCAGTAGTGTCAGTCTGAGCTGGGAGACTTCAGTAGTGTCAGTTTGAGCTGGGAGACTTCAGTAAGACAATGAGAATATAGTCAATTATTCCATTAAAGGTTCATCAACTATGACAGCAGTTACCATTGGAATTACCTTCTCTCAGAACAGCCTATCCCACACACTAGAAATGGAATTTTTAAGAATATATCTCGGTCATCCCAGAGAGGGCCAACAAAAATTATATAGACGCAAAAAAAAGGGAGGGAGGAGAAGGAGGTACAGAAATTTGTTTGGCAAAACATATATGACTATATGCATATATTAATATATAGCAATGGAGAGATATTATACGACTGGAAATATATATATAATGGTGTTGGGGAAAAATTGGGAAAGAGTTTATATAACAATAACATTATATATATATATATATATATATAACTAAGCACTTAGAAATCTTCTAAGCGAAAAATCTGAAATTTCAAACTCATTATTATTCTAGAAAATAGAGGCTCGATATTCCTAGACTTTCGGAGGGTAATTATCACCCTTAAGGGCACGTCCAGAAGGGTCCAATATCGTATGTCTCCTGCCGGGACGACGTCATATACACAACGACAATACATTTACTTTCGTTTGTCTGATGTTTACGTGTGACGGGAAACGAGACGGATTCCCCCGGATTACTCGCGAACGCTTATTGCATGCGATCCGAGGCGACAGCTACCCCGGAATTTATGACGGTGTTCTTAACATAGCGCTGCGTAGGTAACGCTATAAGTAAATCACGATTTACGGCAAGATATTATTATCAGGCTTTTAGCGTTAACGTTGATGAGGGAGGGACATCTGGATGCGCGGCTCGCTGGTAGCGTTGATGCTAGACCTGCTAGTGCTGGTCTGGTAGCGTTGATGCTAGACCTGCTAGTGCTGGTCTGGTAGCGTTGATGCTAGACCTGCTAGTGCTGGTCTGGTAGCGTTGATGCTAGACCTACTAGTGCTGGTCTGGTAGCGTTGATGCTAGACCTACTAGTGCTGGTCTGGTAGCGTTGATGCTAGACCTGCTAGTGCTTGTCTGGTAGCGTTGATGCTAGACCTGCTAGTTCTGGTCTGGTAGCGTTGATGCTAGACCTGCTAGTGCTGGTCTGGTAGCGTTGATGCTAGACCTACTAGTGCTGGTCTGGTAGCGTTGATGCTAGACCTGCTAGTGCTGGTCTGGTAGCGTTGATGCTAGACCTGCTAGTTCTGGTCTGGTAGCGTTGATGCTAGACCTGCTAGTGCTTGTCTGGTAGCGTTGATGCTAGACCTGCTAGTTCTGGTCTGGTAGCGTTGATGCTAGACCTGCTAGTGCTTGTCTGGTAGTGTTGATGCTAGACCTGCTAGTGCTGGTCTGGTAGCGTTGATGCTAGACCTGCTAGTGCTGGTCTGGTAGCGTTGATGCTAGACCTGCTAGTGCTGGTCTGGTAGTATTGATACTAGACCAGCTAGTGATGCTGTAGAACTTTTGACTTAATATCCTGTGACTGCTGACGCTGCTGACGCTACTGCTGCTACTGATAATGATGATAATGCTGTTGCAGCTAGTGCATATCTACCTGGAGTCTACCTGGAGAGAATTCCAGGGGTCAACGCCCCCGCGGCCCGGTCCGTGACCAGGCCTCTTGTTGGACCAGAGCCTGATCAACCAGGCTGTTACTGCTGGCCGCACGCAGTCCAACGTACGAACCACAGCCCGGCTGATCAGGTACCGATTTGAGGTGCCTGTCCAGTGCCTGCTTGAAGACAGCCAGGGGCTTGTTGGTAATCCCCCTGATGTATGCTGGGAGGCAGTTGAACAATCTTGGGCCCCTCACACTTATTGTGTTGTCCCTCAACGTGCTAGTGGCACCCCTGCTCTTCATTGGGGGAATGTTACATCGCCTGCCGAGTCTTTTGCTTTCGTAGGGAGTGATTTTTGTGTGCAAGTTTGGTACTAAGCCCTCGAGAATTTTCCATGTGTATATAATAATGTATCTCTCCCGCCTGCGTTCTAGAGAGTACAGGTTTAGGAACTTCAAGCGTTCCCAGTAGTTGAGGTGGTTTATCGCACTTATGCGTGCCGTGAAGGTTCTCTGCACATTTTCAAGGTCAGCAATTTCACCCGCCTTGAAAGGTGCAGTTAGTGTGCAGCAATATTCCAGCCTAGATAGAACAAGCGATCTGTAAAGTGTCAACATGGGCTTGGCATCCCTGGTTTTGAAGGTTCTCATTATCCATCCTGTCATTTTTCGAGCAGATGCAATTGCTACATTGTTATGGTCCTTGAAGGTGAGATCCTCTGACATGAACACTCCCAGGTCTTTGACATTAGTTTTTCGCTCTATTGTGGGGTTGGAATTAGTTTTGTACTCCGATGAGATTTTAATTTCTTCACGTTTTCCGTATCTGAGTAATTGAAATTTCTCATCATTGAACTTCATATTGTTTTCTGCAGCCCATTTAAAGATTTGGTTTATGTCTGCTCCAGTCTTGCAGTGTCTTCAACGGTGGACACTGTCATACAGATTCGGGTGTCATCTGCAAAGGAAGACACAGCACTGTGGCTTATATCCCTGTCAATGTCTGATATGAGGATGAGGAATAGGATGGGAGCAAGTACTGTGCCTTGTGGAACAGAGCTTTTCACAGTAGCTGCCTCAGACTTTACTCTGTTGACTACTACTCTTTGTGTTCTATGTGTTAGGAAATTATAAATCCATCTACCAACTTTTCCTGTTATTCCTTTATCACGCATTTTGTGTGCTATTACACCATGGTCACACTTGTCAAAGGCTTTTGCAAAATCTGTGTATATAACATCTGCATTCTGTTTATCTTCTAGAGCATCCAGGACCTTGTCGTAGTGGTCCAGTAGTTGGGACAGACAGGAGCGGCCTGCTCTAAACCCATGCTGTCCTGGGTTGTGCAATTGATGGGTATCAAGATGGGTGGCGATCTTGCTTCTTAGAACCCTTTCAAAGATTTTTATGATATGGGACGTTAGCGCAATTGGTCTGTAGTTCTTTGCTATTGCTTTACTGCCCCTTTGTGGAGCGGGGCTATGTCTGTTGTTTTTAGTAGCTGCGGGACGATCCCAGTGTCCATGCTCCCTCTCCATAGGATGTTAAAAGCATGTGATAGGGGCTTCTTGCAGTTCTTGATGAACACGGAGTTCCATGAGTCTGGGCCTGGAGCGGAGTGCATGGGCATGTCATTTATTGCCTTTTCAAAGTCATTTGGCGTAGTGATGATGTCAGAAAGGCATGCGTCTGTCAAGTTCTGTGGCACTCTCATGAAAAAATCATTTAGGTTTTCGATTTTCAGTCTGGTTAGTGGCTCGCTAAAGACTGAGTCATACTGGGATTTAAGTAACTCACTCATTTCCTTGCTGTCATCTGTGTAGGACCCATCCGGTTTAAGTAGGGCCCAATACTGGTTGTTGTTCTCGACTTTGATTTTGCATAGGAAAAGAAATACTTAGGGTTTCTTTCAATTTCATTTATGGCTCTTAGTTCTTCCCGTGTCTCTTGATTCCTATAAGATTCCTTTAGTTTTAATTCGATGTTTGCTATTTCTCTGACTAGTGTCTCCCTACGTATTTCAGAGATATTGGCCTCCTGTAGCCGCTCCGTTATTATGTGCCTTCGCCTGTATAGGGAGCGCCTCTCTCTTTCTAGTTTGCATCTTCTCCTCCTTTTCCTTAAGGGAATTTGCCTTGAGCAAACCTCAAGTACCACAGAGTTAATTTGTTCAAGACATAGGTTGGGATCCGTGATGCTTAGGCAATCTTCCCAGTTTATATCATTTAGGACTTGGTTTACTTGGTCCCACCTTATGTTTTGTTATTGAAGTTGAATTTGGAGAAAGCTCCCTCACGGCTGATCACATTTTGTTGATCTGGAGCTCCCGCATGCATGTCTGGACCTCTATTATGTTGTGATCTGAGTATATTGTTTTGATATGATGACATTTCGTATCAGATCATCATTGTTGGTGAAGATGAGGTCCAGCGTATTCTCTAATCTTGTGGGCTCTACTATTTGCTGGTTTAAGGTGAACTTGGTGCAGAGATTTAAAAGTTCATGCATGTGTGAATTTTCATCTGAGCTGCCTCCTGGTGTTATCTCTGCTACCACATTGTTTGCAATGTTCCTCCATTTAGGTGCCTGAGGTTGAAATCCCCCAGTAGCAAGATGTTGGGGGCAGGAGCTGGAAGATTTTCCAGACAGTGGTCAATTTTCAGAAGCTGTTCCTGGAATTGTTGGGACGTTGCATCCGGGGCTTGTAGACAACCACGATGACCAGGTTTTGATTCTCGACCTTTATTGCTAGTACTTCAACTACATCATTTGAGGCATTTAGTAGTTCTGAACATATAAGTGACTCTGTGATATACAGGCCAACCCCTTTTGCCTATTCACTCTGTCACACCTGTATAGGTTGTAGCCCAGGATCCATATTTCATTGTCCAAGTGATCTCTTATGTGGGTCTCTGTGAAAGCCGCAAACATGGCATTTGACTCTGTAAGCAGTCCACTAATGTAAGGTACCTTGTTGTTTGTTGCTGGCTTTAGACCTTGTATATTAGCAAAGATGAATGTAGTTGGATTGGTGGTATTGGTGGTATGGGGGTCTTTTTCCTGGCTCTAATATCTGTTGTAATGGAGTGGAGGCCACTGACTGTGATTCCACTCCAGAAATGATTGCAGTTGGTGTACAATTTCTGTCATTTCCTGCCAGCTTTTTTCCTTCCTGGCACTAAAAACCTCTCTCTCCGGAGTGGCTGTGGCTACCCTGATTTTGCCATGGTCTGGATGTTCTGTGTCGCATCGTACCCTTTAGGTGGTATGCCTGGCAATATAAGTTATAACACTGTCTTTCCTGAATTGATGTGTGGCACATTTCAGGGTGGAAAAACTTACAGGACGGGAGGTTGCATTTGCCTGTTTTCATATGGGAACGGCATTTTCTGGGGTGATCATAATTACATGTCCCATCTGATTTCCCAGATTTTCCATGCCTGCAGATACCAAGTGCATAATATTCACATAGGCCTGGTTTCCGTTTGCCCTGGTTTTTAGTGACTGTGTTCCCCATTGGTGGGTGTGTTCCTGTCTCATGTCTGTCTTCGTTACTATTGCTAACAATGGAGCCTTCAACTGTTTCCGGTAATTTATCTTCATTATTTCCCTGGGCATCCCCTTGTTTACTATCTACCGTGGTATTGCTAGTTTGTACCACTGTTTTGTGTGTGTCCTTGTCTACACCTGTTTCCCCATCATTTATTTCACTAGAGCTACTGTCCCTCTTCAGGTCACCATCATTTATGGCGCTGCTTCTGCTATTACTACTGCTGCTGCTGTTACTGCTCCTGCTGATGCCGATACTACTACGGATGCTGCCTTTGCTGCTGCTGTCCTTGGTATCTTTCCAGGCCTTGGTATCTCTCTAGTCATAAATGGACAAACGGGTCATCTCAGGGGACAACTTCCGTTCTGATGAGGTTCATTTCGCGTCCGGATCAAGTGCGTCCATCAGCGTTCTTTTCTCCAGCTCTGGCCGGGTGTCACCGTAAGTTCATTAGCGAAATAATTGCCTCCCCTATGACACATTAGTTTAATTTCAGGTAGAAATGAAGCGATCTGTTCAGCTGACAGCTTTCAGAATGTTCTCTCTGGGGCCACGTCTCTGCTAGCACAAAATAAAACTAGTTCTGAACGTCATATATTTTCGATTACACACACCCACATCACACACACACACACACACACACACACACACACACACACACACACACACACACACACACACACACACACACAATATATATATATATATATATATATATATATATATATATATATATATATATTATTACACATACACATAGGAGCTGACCTGAGGTAGGATTACCACTTTTAGCTTAAAAATACTTATAAAACTGTCATCCCAAAAGCCGTAGAAACAGCAAGTGTCAAAACAATAAAATGTACGACAGGTGAACAGAGACAGAAAGATAAAGACAGAGAGAGAGAGAGACAGAAACAAGACAGATTGACTGAGGGAACAAAGCGACAAGCCCCTTTATATTTAAAAAAAATGAGAACGACACCTATAAATGATAAACGAGGTGAAGGGGAAGGAATAAATGAGAGAGAGAGAGAGAGAGAGAGAGAGAGAGAGAGAGAGAGAGAGAGAGAGAGAGAGAGAGAGAGAGAGGGAGGGGGAAGGTAATGGCGTGTATTACAAGACTCGGGCGAAGGGGGACTTCATCAAGACATAAAGATCTTGCAAGGAAGGAGATAGATAATTAATCATTAACCAGCTACTGGCAGGTGTGTAAGAGGGGTCCTGCTGAAGGAGCACTTCTGAAGGGTCTTTCTCAAGGGACCCTTACGAAGGGTGCTGCCTAAGGGGTCCTTCTGAAGGGTGTTCTTCAAGGTTCCCTTCTGAAAGGTGTTTCTCAAGGCGCCCTTCTGAAGGGTGTTCTTCAAGGGACCGTTCTGCATTCTTCAAGGGACCCTTCTGAAGGGTGTTCCTGAAGTAACTTTACCAAAGGGCACTCTCCTTCCCGGGGTCCCTCCTGAAGCAACTTTACCAAAGGGCACCCTCCTTCCCGGGGTCCCTCCTTCGCTCCCACCTCCGCTACACCTGAAGGAATTACATTATCCTCAGAGGAAGGGGTCCACCTGTCGTAATAATCTCTTACAAGATTATTTTTACGTAATAAATTCCTTCTGCTTTTATTTTGCATATTGAGGGGTGTAAAGATAATAATTACTTGAAGGTAATCTTAGGAGGGAGATGAAGAGTATCGCATTAGACAAGATATATATCAGACACCAGTATTATATATATATATATATATATATATATATATATATATATATATATATATATATATATATATATATCTGGGAAGTATTGACTGCAGAGGTTATTTGGTTAAAGTGAGTCTCCGGCGATTTGTCTTTTCCCCTTAAGTTAGGTCTACAAGTTGTGTTTCCCCCGAGTCTGTACTCCATGTCCTGTCTTCTTGTCGCTTCCCAAATCTTTATTGTCTTCCATATGCTGCGGTTGAATTCAGGTACTTACTAGATTGACCAGTTTGTCCAGATCCATTTGTAACCATTCCATGTGCTCATCCGTTTTTATTCTCCTCATTAGATTTGCTTCATCAGGAAACCGGGATATGCTCAGTCCCATTTGGAACGTCATTCCCATATTCTAGTGAACATGTGTGCGTGTGTGTGTGTGCAGTACTCATGGCATCACATGTTATGACATGGCATCACTTGTCATGGCACCACCTGTCATGGCACCACCTGTCATGGCACCACATGTCATGGCACCACATGTCATGGCATCACATATCATGGCATCACTTGTCATGGCACCACCTGTCATGGCACCACCTGTCATGGCACCACCTGTCATGGCACCACATGTCATGGCATCACATATCATGGCATCACTTGTCATGGCACCACCTGTCATGGCACCACCTGTCATGGCACCACCTGTCATGGGACCACCTGTCATGGCACCACATGTCATGGCATCACATGTCATGGCACCACCTGTCATGGCACCACCTGACAGGTGGACGTCTTCAGAGAGCCACAAATTCAGTTATTACACACAATAACAAACATGAAATGTGAAGTAATATTTTTGTTAATCTACAGCATTTAGAACGGCATTTACAGTTGCAGATCTTATTAAATATATATCAATATTCATTTCAAGTTTGATTTTGTTGTATGTGCACAGAACACGCAGTAAAGTAGCAACCAACGACCTGGATATGCAAATATACTACTGTGGCTAATTTGCATACTGTGTTTGTGTGTGTATATATATGTGTCTGTGTATGTAGCTATATATATATATATATATATATATATATATATATATATATATATATATATATATATATATATATATATATATATAACACTTTGGGAGGGTTGAATGTAAGCTCTAGGCCTTTTGTTTTGCAGCCTACACTTCCTAAGTAAATGTTGGCTGCAAACAAAGGACCTGGAGCTATTATTCAACTCCTCCCCCTGTGGTTGTTTTGCATCTTTTCTCGTTTATCTGATTTATCCTTTCTTCACAATAGATCAATACTCTGGTCCGCTGGAGCCGTGTTTACGTGGGTCTCCTGAGTTGGAGGTGTGCCCTTGTAATATGGACACGTTTATGAAGCGAGTGCCTACTGCCATGCCATGTGGAGCGCTGCCAGTGTCAATTGTTATGAATCTCTCATTGGCAACACCTGGGTATTTTAATTTGACGACGTTTCTCCCACCAGTGGCTTTATCTCTTCAGTACTGACATAATACACGAAGACAGAAGATGAGATGATCAGTCCCTCAGCATGGAAGAATAACTTCTCACAGAAGACAGTGGAAGGTGAGGCACATATTTAAAAATATATATATGAAATGTCCCTTAAAATCGATATCTTTATTGCAAATTTCCACGTTTCAGAGTAGTTGGAGGCATTTTTCTGACATAATTCATTTTTTAAAACTAAAATACGTGGATTATCACACTTTTAATAAAGACTACTGATAATTTACGAGTTTTGGGACTAAGGGAGACCATGCAAGCTGTCTGGCCGAGGACTGAGAGGACCAAAGTGGGTAAAACTTTTTACCCACTGCATTCAGCGCCGTGTCCTCAACACATCCTCCCAGTGGCACCAAGACACTGCTAGTCTTCTAGTGGTGGGAGGAGAAGAAGTCATTTCCCTCTCGCCTTCAAAGGAAGTTGTGGAAATGATAATAATTGATCAGCTAAAGAGGTGACGGCAGATGCATCAGGACATCCAACGTTCATCTTAGTGATTAAGGAAATTAAACCATTTAATTTTTTTGGTTCTGGATTCATAATTGCGTGGTCTCGCTAATGAAGGAAGCCGGCTAATTGGTCCTTCCGGGTAATCATATCATGCAGAAAAAGAGACTTCGTGGCAGTTAGTTGTTCTAATCCTTTTTCTCCCTTGAAATCTGGGCTGATTTATGAGCAGATATTCATACAGTGTAGTTCGTCGAGGTCACACCATTATAAGATCAGTAGTTCAGTGGTAAAGATCCAGACCTGTTAATCTCGGGACCAAGGTTAGAGCTCCCTCCGTCCACCTTTCAGAGAGAGAGAGAGAGGAACGGAGACCTTTCTCTCTCTCCTAATGATCCATTATGCAAAGTTTGGAGACAAATTTCCTCTCCTAAGATATAATTTAGAGCCAAAATTGATAGCCTAACTTTCCCCCCGCATCATAATGGTGCTTTCTGTAATATTGTTCAGGACTACGTAGCCTCAATACTGTTTAACTTCAGGGCTATGTGGTTTCAGGACTACGTAGCCTCAGGGGAAATTCTCTCTCTCTCTCTCTCTCTCTCTCTCTCTCTCTTCTCTCTCTCTCTCTCTCTCTCTCTCTCTCTCTCTCTCTGTCTATCTATCTGTCTATCTATCTACCTACCTGTCTTTCTCCCTTTTACTTTAGCCCATAACAGATAGTACAGTAACAGCAGCACCACAGCTGCTTGAACACAGCATCAGTCCACTGCAACAGCAGTACCAGCAACAGCTTCAGTAATCAACAGCCCGTAAATCAGCCAGTACGCAGACAACAGCTTATGGAAGCAAAGCCCGTAAGGTCATGCTTCCATGGGTTAAGGCAGAAAAGCTATACACAGACAGGGAGGCTAGCTGTTCCTTCCTTGGATAAAAGCTCTAACGATGGAACTAGCGAGGCATCTGAGTATATATATATATATATATATATATATATATATATATATATATATATATATATATATATATATATATATATATGCATTTAATCTCCTGAAAAGAGACGTAGTATTAGCAGCTGTACAAGAACATTTTCCAGGTCTCTTCCCTTTTGTTTCAGCTGGATATAGCAAGGAATCAATGCTCCTGTTTGGAGAGCATGAAATCACATCATCAGAGGGTGTCCAGCAAGGGGACCTCTCGCACCATTCTCTTCTGTATAGCAGTTAGGGAACTCACAGTAAGACTGACCAGTGAGCTAAACATCTGGTTCCTGGATGATGGCACACTAGCAGGTACAAAGGAGTCCCTTGTAGATGATCTTACACAGGTGATGACACGGGGACAGGAAATGGGTCTCATCCTGAATCCATCCAAATGTGAAATCATCTCAGTCAATCAACAAGTGATAGATGCAGTGATATCAAAACTACCAGGAGCAACAGTCATTGCCCCTACTAATAGTGTCTTGCTTGGAGCACCTCTGGAAAGCGATGCCATTGACACAATGCTCAGGAAGAAACTGGAAGAATTGAGGAGAATGGAACAACGAATAGACAATCTTGACACCCATGATGCCTTGTACCTTCTCACAAAATGCTTGAGTCTGCCCAGGTTGACATATTTCCTAAGATGTGCTCCTTCATATGATAACCCTATACTGCACGAATATGACAGTATCCTGAGGCAGATCTTTACTAAAGTACTTAACCTTACTCTAGAAGATGGGCAGTGGGACCAAGCTACACTCCCAGTCAGACTAGGAGGCATTGGTGTCCGCAAGTCATCTCAGATTGCTCTACCTGCTTTCCTGTCTTCATGCATTGCATCCAGAGGGCTTGTAGCAGCGAAACGTCGTCTTAGTAAAAAGATCTCCACGCTAAAAATACACCTCGACTCTAAGAAAAGACTTCCCTTGTGAAGCCTGCGATTATTTTTACATAGGCAGATCGTTAATTGTGTCGCTTATGTGATGAATCTACCCACAGCTATTAAGGGGTAATTGGGCTGTTCGTTGTGGCGGTGATTGCACTGCGGGAATCAAGGCAGACGGGACCCTGAATGCGTAAAGCAACAGCAACTTGTCCTTTTAGCTGATTGGAATTGTTGGTTGAAGTTATTACCACCGCCTTGTTTCTATGATCCATGCTGCTGTAATTCACCTAATGGCCACTTTTATTGATCTTTTTATTAGTTTTGCAGTCATATATATATATATATATATATATATATATATATATATATATATATATATATATATATATATATATATATATATATATATATATTGGTGTTCAACTTGGTAACTAGTTTATATTTTCTGGACCTACTCGTGTTCCAAAATGTCATTGACTAGAGGCATGTCTTGTGTGTGTACTCACCTATATGTGGCTGCAGGGATCGAGTCATAGCTCCTGGCCCTACCAGGAGTGTGTGTGTGTGTGTGTGTGTATGCTCACCGACTTGTTATTGTAGGGGTCAAGTCGTGGTTTCTGGACCCGCAACATAACTTCCAATCATCCGGTAATGTTATTGGTTCCTGGCCTCCTGGGCTCGGTTATACCCGCTCCTAAAACTGTGTAACAATGTTCGTTGCTTCCACGCCTTCTGAACCTTTTAATAACCACTTCTGAAAATACGTAGATTTTTTCCCTCCCTGGAATTTCTCCGTCCCCCCAAAAAATTTACTTGATGTCCTTAACATAAAGATGCCACAAATTTCTCGAAAAGAATTGGAAAAAAACAAATGTAAAACAAAACAAGAAAAAAGTTAATATTTTTTTCACCATATATATATATATATATATATTTTTTTAGTGTCAGATTTGCAGTTAGGTGAAATTTACACGATTTTCGATTGTACAGCTTCGCCGGCACTCAAAGGTGGGCAGCAATCCAACCAAAATGATGTTGAATCACGTCAAAAAAAAAAACTTTTTTTATCCAGAGGCACAAACTTTTTCATCGCTTATATACATATAAAAAAAATAGGGGGAGGGGGGAGAATACTCTTGTAAAACATATATAAAACACGTTTTTTTTATGCATGTGAATCGGTTTTTGGCCCACAAGCGTAACAAAAAAAGTGTGTTTGACACAGAAGTGTGAAAACTAGGGAAAAGGGAAATACAGAAAAAAATAGAGGGTTAGAAAGTAAATAAAAAAGAGCAGTCCCCTTTGATATCTAGTAAATTGCTGGACCTATATGACACAAAAAAGGTGCTATGTACAGAGCCAGTCTCTGTTTACACCAGACGTTTGGCGCTACGCAGAGCTTTATGGAGTCTGTAAATCTCTTTCTAGAGCAAAACTACGTATGTAGCAATGTTGACTTTCAACAATGTTGTGTTATACCTGTGGAGTGTGGCTACCCAGGAACACTCCACACTACCTGGCTACACTCCACACTACCTGGCTACACTCCACACTACCTGGCTACACTCCACACTACCTGGCTACACTCCACACTACCTGGCTACACTCCGCACTACCTGGCTACACTCCACACTACCTAGCCACTCCACACTACCTAGCCACTTCCACACTACCTGCCACCACCTACCTGGCTACACTCCACACTACCTAGCCACTCCACACTACTAACCATTCCATTACCTAGCCACACTACACACTACCTGGCTACACTCCACACTACCTGGCTACACTCCGCACTACCTGGCTACACTCCACACTACCTAGCCACTCTCCACACTACCTAGCCACTCTCCACACTACCTAGCCACACTACACACTACCTGGCTACACTCCACACTACCTAGCCACACTCCACACTACCTAACCACACTCCCCATTACCTAGCCACACTACACACTACCTGGCTACACTCCACACTATCTAGCCACACTCCACACTACCTAACCACACTCCCCATTACCTAGCCACACTCCACACTACCTAGCCACTCTCCACACTACCTAGCCACACTACACACTACCTGGCTACACTCCACACTACCTAGCCACACTCCACACTACCTAACCACACTCCCCATTACCTAGCCACACTCCACACTTCCTAGCTACACTCCACACTACCTAACTACACTCTACACTACCTAGCCACATTCCAAACTACCTAGCCACACTCCACACTACTACCTAGCCACACTCCACACTACCTAGCCACACTCGCCACTACCTAGCCACACTCTACACTACCTAGCCACACTCCAAACTACCTAGCCACACTCCACACTACCTAGCCACACTCCCCACTACCTAGCCACACTCCACACTACCTAGCTACTCTACACACTACCTAGCCACACTCCATGCCACCTAGCCACACCCCACGCTAGACTACACCCCGCGCCAGGCTACACCACACGCCAGTGACACCCCGCGCCAGGCTACACCCCGCGCCCGGCTACACCCCGCACCAGTGACACCTGCAATTCTGCCAAATTGGGGATTGAAAAATCCTGTTTGTTGCTGAAGGCGCCTTTAAAATATAAGTTACCTTGAGGCCCATGCAAATTTTCAGAGATTTCGAGACAGCAATGTCGAGCATGGTTGCGAGGTTCACGATAGTGGTTATTGCTGTTGTGGTTGTAGGTTTTGTAATTGTGGTTGCTTCTGTTGTTGCTGTGGTAGTGATTGTGGTGAATTTTGTAACTGTGGTTACTGTTGTTGTTGTGGTAATGATTGTGGTGAATTTTGTAATTGTGGTTACTGTAGTGGTGATTGTGGTGAATTTTGTAGTGGTTGTTGTAATGGATTTGTTTGTTTTATTTGTGATGGTTGTAGTTGTTGTAATAGCTGTGGTAGTGGTGGTTGTTGTTGTTTTTGTTGTTATATTGGTTGTAGTTGTTGTGGTTGCTGAGTGATTATTATGCTTATATTCCCTAACACACACACATACACACACCTACAAATACACACACACACATACACACACATACAAATACACACACACACACACATACACACATACATACATACATACATACATACACACACACACACACACACTACGAGGCGAGGTGTCTGAGTGGGCGCCGGTGACGAGTGGGGTTCCACAGGGGTCAGTCCTAGTACCGGTGCTGTTTCTGGTATTTGTGAACGACATGACGGAAGGAATAGACTCCAAAGTGTCTCTGTTTGCAGATGATGTGAAGTTGATGAGAAGAATTCAATCGGACGAGGACCAGGCAGAACTACAAAGGGATCTGGACAGGCTGCAGGCCTGGTCCAGCAATTGGCTCCTGGAGTTCAACCCCACCAAGTGCAAACTCATGAAGATTGGGGAAGGGCAAAGAAGATCGCAGACGGAGTACAGTCTAGGGGGACAGAGACTACAAACCTCAATCAAGAAAAAAGAACTTGGGGTAAGTATAACACCAGGCACATCTCCTGAGGTGCACATCAACCAAATAACTGCTGCAGCATACGGGCGCCTAGCAAACCTAAGAACAGCATTCCGACATCTTAATAAAGAATCGTTCAGGACCCTGTACACTGTGTACGTTAGGCCCATACTAGAGTATGCAGCACCAGTTTGGAACCCACATCTAGCCAAGCACGTAAAGAAGCTAGAGAAAGTGCAAAGGTTTGCAACAAGACTAGTCCCGGAGCTAAGGGGTATGTCCTACAAGGAGAGGTTAAGGGAAATCGACCTGACGACACTGGAGAACAGGAGAGATAGGGGGGACATGATAACGACATATAAGATACTGAGAGGAATTGACAAGGTGGACAGAGACAGAATGTTCCAGAGATGGGACACAGCAACAAGGGGACACAGTTGTAAGTTGAAGACTCAGATGAATCACAGAGATGTTAGGAAGTATTTCTTCAGTCACAGAGTGGTCAGGAAGTGGAATAGTTTGGGAAGCGATGTAGTGGAGGCAGGTTCCATTCATAGCTTTAAGAAGAGGTATGATAAAGCTCATGGCGCAGGGAGAGTGACCCAGTAGCGGTCAGTGAAGAGGCGGGGCCAGGAGCTATGACTCGACCCCTGCAATCACAACTAGGTGAGTACACACACACACACACACACACACATACACACATACACACACTCACACACACATACACACACACTCACACACACACATACACACACACACACACATACACACACTCACACACACATACACACATACACAACACCCTCTAAATTTCGAGGGTTTTAGCCCAAATTGACAAATAAATTGAGTGTAGCGGCGCCGTGCGAGTTGACCAGTTCTATTTCCATTCATTGCAGTTTGATAGTGTTTTTTGGATTAGATTTCCCGCAGCCATTTATCGCGGTGACACAACCTTTAATATCACACCCAGCAGTGCCACCCCCTAACAGTGCCTCCCTCTTTATAGTGCCTCCCGCTGACAGTGCCTGCCCCTCGCAGTGCCTCCCCTAACAGTGCTTGCCCTTTATAGTGCCTCCCGCTGACAGTGTATGCCCTCTCGCAGTGCCTTCCGCTGACAGTGTATGCCCTCTCGCAGTGCCTTCCGCTGACAGTGCCTGCCCCTTCGCAGTGCCTTTCGCTGACAGTGCCTGCCCCTTCGCAGTGCCTTCCGCTGACAGTGTATGACTTTCACTGACTTGTAAACAAATATCAAGAAATCATAAATTCCTGTAATAGACAGTAAAGAAAACTCTCAGGCGATGTCAACAATGCAAGACAAGCCACGAGGGAAGGAAATCTTAAGCTCAAGTACTTTCCACACAAAAGCAATACTGCTACTGGTCCAGACTCGAGCCTGAAACAAGACAGCGTCCCAGGAAGCTTGCTAAACTCTCGACCACAACACCACCATGATACAAAACACGTGTCTAGTGTCTCGGCTCACGAAAATCGGTCAGCTTAAGTCTCTCTGGGTATTTGGCAAAGCAGCTTCTGCTCAGTGTGCCCAGGTGCCCAGGTGCCCAGGTGCCCAGCCTGGATACCGCCGTGACGTGACTCACTCGCTTCCCTAAACTTTTAATCCTGACCCCCATCTATGTGTCTGCATGTCTCGGAATTAGGACTGAAGAAGCTGCTACTTACAAAATGTATCCTTTATAATATGTTGGGTTTCTGCAAAGGTGGCTGGCTTTCATCCACGTCTCGTATACCTGGAGGGTGCTCCGGGGGTCAACGCCCCCCACCTTCGCGGCCCGGTCCATGACCAGGACACCATATCCAGGACAAACTCTTTAGGGCAATGAACTAGCAGAGTTTTCTGCAAATTTCTCAGTTAAAGACTTTTCTGGGACAGGGATCTGCTCATTTCAGACTATTTTCCACTACTACTACTACTACTATTGCCTCCTCTATTACCATGGATACTACAACCACTAAAACTACCATTACAACTACCACCACAGCTGATACTACCACCTCAGCTGCCACAAGAACTAACATCAATAAAGCAGAGGAGCAGAATGGAAAATAAAATGTCCCCCAGAGTGTAAATCAGAGAAGCACAAACTAGTTTCCTGTAGCCGAACAATGGAAAACATTCTTCTTCTTTTATCTCGGTTTCTCCCTCTAGTGGAGGGAGAAAGGGAGGGAGGCTCGGTAGGAAGGAAGAAGGGAAGGTAGGTGGGAGGGAAGGAGGGAAGAGGAATTAGGGAGGGATAAAGCTAACCATATGTTAAAATCCACAAAACATTTCCGAGAAATAAACACACACACAGAATCCATACATAGCTTTAAGAAGAAGTACGATAAAGCTCTTGGAGCAGGGAAAGAGCGAACCTAGTAGCGACCAGCGAAGAGACTGGGTCAGGAGCTGTGAATGACCCCTACAATCACAAATAGCTGAGTGCAACACACACACACACACACACACACACACACACACACACGCACACACGCACACGCACACACGCACACACACACACAGCCACTACACACCCACCCGATCAGTTACCTTATCCAAAAAAATTCCCAGGGTGCGGGGTGATGGAGAGATACTTGGGATAAGAGACGGTATTACAGGCTCGGTGAGACTTTATGTTAGACTCGCTGTTATATACGAGAGGCATAAATCGCAGCATTGTGGCTCTTTGAAGCATAACTCTCCAGACTAAGTCCTGGTATTGGAGGAGGCGTGTGCATGCCACTGCACCAACACAATATAGCTGTGTGACCATCCTTCCTTCATATATCCTTCCTTCATATATCCTTCCTTCATATATCCTTCCTGGATATATGAATGGATGAGAGCGCAGGGTGTGGCGGTACTGAGTACTTTGTTGTAGAGGGCGCAGGTTCGAGTCTTGCTCTGGTCTGAGACATTTTCTCTATGTCTCAACCTCAGGGGCCATCTACAGGTCTCCACCACCGGACCACCAATGGGCCACGATGGGACCAGTGCCAGCACCATTACCACCACCTGGCCACCACTGGGCCATCACCGGGCCACAACTCTCTCCCATAGATTTCCAATACCGTCCGATTTACAATTTCTTCTCACTGTTGCTGTCTGGGCTTTCCGATTCCTTTTTTCCAAGAAGACCTTCGTCTCCTTCTTCGTCTTCTTTGTCTTCTTCGTAGTCGGTGTCTTTGTCGTCGTCTTCGTTTATCCTTCACTCTGCCGAATAAGCCAAATTAAAATTTGTTTTTGCCATAAATCAGCAAAAATCGATCTGAGCATTCCAATGAATGCAGTCCAATGAATGCAGTCCAATGAATGCCAGAGCTCACTGGACCGTCTTCCAGGGGCAAGGCGATGTTAGCTGCGTTGGTAAGCGGTTTTCGGTACACGTAATAGTAATAGTAGTTTATTTGGACATGATACAAAGAGTTACAATTTGTTATGAGATGTTATGAGGTGTACATGCCAAAAGCCCCTAATATGCAGGGCATTTTGGGCAGCATAAATGTACCTGCTGTTCTTTTTCAGTACTCATGCATTCACAACAGTCATGTATAACAGTCTGTTGAGTTACTAGATAAGGTATCAGTGGTAACAGTATATATAGTAACAATGGTAGTAGTAGCAGTAGTAGTAATAGTAGTAGTAGTAGTAGTAATAGTAGTTGCAATAGCAGCAGCAGTGTTGCTAGAAGCGAGGAGAGGGTCTACTAGAAGATTACCATGTTCAAGGCAGGAGAATGTTGCTTAGATTAACCTATCAGCCTGTGACGATGAAGACTCCATTAGATAAATATAAAAAGTGTTTATGTTTGAGAGAGAGAGAGAGAGAGAGAGAGAGAGAGAGAGAGAGAGAGAGAGAGAGAGAGAGAGAGAGAGAGAGAGAGAGAGAGAGAGCAAAGACAGCTGAGAGTCATTGCCAATCCTGCAGTCTCAACACTACCTCTCGTCAATTTCCCCTTTATAAGGCTTCGATACTCCGTCTCGCAAAAGTTAGCTGCCAACATAACATGCACGATACCGTGTCGTCTCGGCCTCACCGGGTCTTTAGGAAACCCCCCAAAAAATGATCTTGCGTCATTAACTAGACAAACTTAATTACGACCTGTAGGAGAGTGAATTATCACGGGGGTCATTAATCAAACATCGCCGTTAACAGGGCAAAAACTTAATCATCACACGGCGTTGTCATTGGAGAGTAAACGGTTGTGCGCACATTAATCATCTGTCATTACCGATCAGGTAAACTTAAGTATCATTTTTCGTTGTTATTTAAAGGTTAATTGCAAGGGAGTTAATAAAAAATATTTCTTTGCCAGCGAATTTAAGGTAAATTATCCACGGTTCACTAATAACCATTTTGAGGAATATACACAGGATGGAAAACGACCTATTGTTGCGACGTTTCGTTCCACACAGGACGAAACTCTCTGACCGCGGGTTCGAACCCCACCCGTGGTATGGTTTGTTTGCAATCGTGTCATTACGATTTCGTGAGTCAGGTTGTAACAATGGTCAGCACTGAAGGCTGAACCATCAAGGTGTCAGGTTAGGTTAAGTTAGAAAAACAATACCACGGGTGGGGTTCGAACCCGCGGTCAGAGAGTTTCAGAACTCCAGACCGTCGCGTAAGCCACTGGGCCAGCTAGCTTCAATAAGATTCATCCAACTAGGTATATTTCTACACCATAGGAAGGTTAGCATAGGCACCACTGTGTCCACAAATGCAAGTTTGCTAACCTTCCTATGGTGTAGAAATATACCAAGTTGGATGAATCTTATTGAAGCTAGCTGGCCCAGTGGCTTACGCGACGGTCTGGAGTTCTGAGACTCTCTGACCGCGGGTTCGAACCCCACCCGTGGTATGGTTTGTTTGCAATCGTGTTATTACGATTTCGTGAGTTAGGTTAAGTTACGTTATGTCAGGTCAGGTTAGATTAACTTAGGTTGGGTCAGGTCAGGTTAGGTTAGGTTAGGTTAGGTCATGTCAGGTTAGGTTAGGTCATGTCAGGTTAGGTTAGGTCAGGTCAGGTTAGGTTAGGTCAGGTTAGGTTAGGTTAGGTTAGGTCAGATCAGGTTAGGTTAGGTCAGGTTAGGTTAGGTTAGGTTAGGTTAGGTTAGAGACCAGGATCCAAACTTAAAATCCAAAGACGAAGCCAATTTAAAACACTGGCTTACTTTATTTACGTGAAGCGCTAAGTCCGCGTGGGCAAGTCAGCAAGGATGGCATCTCCTCAAAACCTCGCATTTAGGAGAGAAACCCTATGGTGATGTTTCGATCGGTTCTGGACCATTGTCAAGTCACAATGAGGCGAGAGAAAATGATAATGATGATATACTAGACAGGAACAAAGTCCTGACACGGGTCTTCGTCCGATGGTGACCCGTGACAGGTTCCCGAAGGAGTGTCGGTGTTTGCACAAGTGATGTACCGTTTACAGCCCTATAACAGGGTCACGGCGAGTCCCCTTCATCACAAGTGGTTTTGCAGCAACAATAGTCGTAGAGGCCCAGTAGCTGGGGCACAACACGTCGTTGGCTCAGGTGGTGTCATCAGTCCGGTGTGTAAAATGATGCGAGTTATCTCCAAATCAGCAGACTCTGCTGATGCTGATAGCTGACACTCAACGCAGAGCTTGCAGGGAGTTGCAGAGGTGCTGGTGCATCAGTCAGCCCTATGGCCTGGTGGCTAAAGCTCTCGCTTCACACAGCGAGTGTCCTGGTTCGATTCCCGGAGAGGGTAGAAACATTGGGCGTGTTTCCTTACACCGGTTGTCTATGTTCCCTATCAGTAAAATGAGTACCTGGGTGTTAGTCGACTGGTGTGGGTCGCATCCTGGGACAAAACTGACCTAATTTGTCCTAAATGCTCAGCATAACAAGCGGCTTTCTATATAGTATTATTATTATTATGAATATATTATCTCTGGTATCTCAAGGCTGGTGTCCTTGCTGGTATGAGGATCTCAAAAACTTTGCTCCATTTGAGCCATTTCCGACCCTCGGACTACAGCCCTGACACCTGAGGTTCTCTCTGGAGGTTCTCTGGGGTTGACGAGATAACTAGAGAGAATATTTATACGAGAAGGAGCGAGGAAGAAGAGAGGAGAAAAATGGTCTGGTGATACCGACAAGATTTGGAAAAAGACGCTTATGTATAGTTCAGGACACATATTGCACTGAACGTAAGTGTTGTTTTCTACAAGAAGGGAGCAGTAGCGGTAGTCGTAGTGGTGATGGGGCTAGTAGTAGTTGTAGTAGAAATAGCAGCAGTGGTGGTAGTATTAGTAGTAGACGTAGTAGCAGTGATAGCAGCATACGTAGTGGCAGTGGTATATTATTACTGCTACTACTATTATTATTATTAGTAGTAGTAGTAATAGTAATAGTAGTAGCAGCACTTTGAAGCGTTGCTAGAAGCGAGGTCCTACTAGAAGAGTACCATGTTCAAGGCAGGTGGATGCTGCCTAGATTAATCTGCGCTAAATCACCGTAATCTTGTACACAATTATGCTAATGAGTAGAACACCTTTTTTTTAGGCTTTCGTCTAATAGCTGGAAATTGGGTGTTGCGTTATCTTTTTTTTTCTGATGGGGAGGAGGAGAATGGAGGAGGGGAGGAGATGGATGAAGGGTACAGGAGGAGGGGGAGGAGAGGAAGGGGGAAGAGGAAGGGGAGGTGATTGTTGGAGGTACAGGGGGAAAGGGAACGAATAAAGGGACAAAATTATTCAGTGTTGGAGATGAGAAAAGAGAATGGTGGGAGGGGAGAGGGGTAGTGGAGGAGAAGAATGGAGGGGAGAGGAGAAGAAAAGGGGAAAGGGTAGGGGAAGGTGGTAAGGGGGTGATGGAGGGAAGAGAGGGGGGAGGGGATGGGGAAGACTTTAATGAGGTCAGTAAGTGGGATAAAATATACTTATAAATACTTATTTTTTCCCCTCGGTACGAAAACAAGATAATGAGATGTTTTCCCCCTCCCCCTGTCCCTCCCTCCCTCCCCTCCCCCTCCCTCTATACCTCTACCCTTCCCTTCTCTCCCTCTCTCTCTCTCTCTTTCCCTCTACCTCTCCCCCTAACCCTTCTCTCTCTCTCCTTCTCCCTCCCCCTCTCTCTCTCTCTTTCCCTCCCTCCCTCCTCACCCTCTCTCTCCTTCCATTCCCACACCATTCTTCTTCATCAATCTCCCCCTTCCTCCTCCCTCCTTCTCCCCCCCCATCAATTAGCTCCCTGCATCTTAAACATAAAACTCTTCTTCTTCCCCAGAGAGACGCGTACTCATTGATTTTTTTGGCTACAGATGATCGACTCTCAGCTCCTGGCCCCATTTCTTACAACCAAATCGGCGTTGTTCCTGGCCTCTTATGATCTCTCATACCTTCTCTTGCAACTGTGTATGGAATTTGCCTCCACTGCTTCAGTTCATTACACTCTCTCACCCTTCTTAAAAGTTAAGTCTTCTTACTTCTTAAAAGTATGAGTGGAAACGTTAGGGACGTGTTTCCTTAAGACACCTACTGTCCCTGTTCACCTAGCAGTAAAGTAAGTAGTACCTGGGTGTTAGTCGACTGGTGTGGGTCGCATCCTGGGACAAAAATTGACCTAATTTGCGGGAAATGCTCAGCATAACAAGGGGCTTTCTATATAGTAGCATGTCATTGATGTCAGCTAGGACTGTATACCTTGTACATGTACTTGTAGATATGAAGATTATTATTATTATTATTATTATTATTATTATTATTATTATTATTATTATTATTATTATTATTATCATCATTATTAATCAGTGTATCCTGTACGTGGTGTCCATATGTGTTCCGATCATACGGTCTCTTAATATCTGTTACAAAATGCAATATCTATAATGTATAGACATCTCCAGAGAATACTGAAAGGTTCATTTATTGATATCCCCTCTCTAGCATCTAGCATGTTTCTGGTTTTGTAAGTGTCAGAAAGTATTCTGGTACAGTTATCCCTTAAAATTATGATAAATTTTAATAGTGCTTTAGGATTGCAACTGATAGGATACTAATTAACCAAATAAAAATTGAGATGTTTATTAACAAAGTTGTCTAGGTTGACAAAATCAGAGTATATGAATTTGAATTTTTTTAGGATATAAGCTCCTACGCTTCTCTTGTAGTGCAGAGTTAAACTGTACATATAGTAGTATAGTGTTGAACGCACATTTCATATCAGTATGACTTAAGTACCGTCTGGTAAGTTATCAATTGTAAAAATAATACTAGCATATACATGAGTGTGTATGAGAATGTGTGTATGTACTTCAAGTTGTTCGTTATGTCTCATTAAGACTATAGACTCTACTTAGACTTAAACAGTGACCGACTAAACGCCCTCAAATAATCTATCTTCTTGACCAACAAGGCAATCAGAACAGCTTGCTTGAACAATGCGACGAACCATTCCCCGAACAACAATAATGTAACAAGCAGCAGCACAGAGTCAGGAACAAGGAGACAAAATAACGACCCTAACTGGGGACCATCAGCAGATCCTCCATGAACGTCATAAAACTCCCTTAATACTGAATCTAAGTTCAGCATAACCAAATCCCCGACTACGACGGTGCGTAGATGCCTACACAAAATAGGTCAGAAGCTTTAGCTTGGGACCTGGCTTGACTTAGAGTGTCACTACGACACACAACGAAATCATATTTACCAAAACAGTCTAAATAACGAACAGATAGAGAGAGACTTGAGGGATGCTTCCAGCACTAAGAACAGATGGAGAGAGTACTTGATATAACTGTTACAGACCATAACTGACATCATTTACATACTGTACAGGAAGTCAATGGTTATGCAGAGCATTAGAGGCAACTGGTTAATCTTGTTCCCCAGGATGCGACCCACAACAGTTACCTAACACTCAGGTACCTATTTACTGATAGGTGAACAGGGGCAGCAGGTGTAAGGAAACATGCCCAGCTTTTCCACCAGTGCCGGGGATCGACCCCCTGACCCCCCCCCTTCTTTCCCTCAGCTTTGGATCAAGTCTTGATGCACATTTCTTGACTTTCTCGAGTATTTGAACTTGCCTGATCATATGTGGGGCTAATGCTAGTTCCGTGTCCTGACATAAATCGCTTACAGTGTCCCGGA
Organism: Cherax destructor; assembly: GCA_009830355.1. NCBI lineage: Eukaryota > Metazoa > Arthropoda > Malacostraca > Decapoda > Parastacidae > Cherax > Cherax destructor. Next base: position 264,091 of record WNWK01000164.1, on the reverse strand, counting down.
GGATGCTTTGTTATGGTTCGTAGAGGCTCTTGAGGTTTCTTAAACTTCGATTTTCTTACATGATATTTGACGGTTGTGCTCTTTCTTTCTGTTTTCTACTGAAATGCCTCTTGGTTTGTGTTACAGGAGTCTTGCATTAAAGTGTTGTGAGTCTGTACACTTCTAAGCTGGCGTTAAAGGCGATGTGTTGAAGGGTGTTGTGTCTGTAGTGGCGTTACAAGCGCTGTGTTGAAGAGTGTTGCGAGTCTGTGGTGTTACAGGCGCTGTGTTGAAGAGTGTTGCGAGTCTGTGGTGTTACAGGCGCTGTGTTGAAGAGTGTTGCGAGTCTATGGTGGTGTTACAGGCGCTGTGTTGAAGAGTGTTGTAAGTGGAAGTCAAATCCTTTACTTGCGTTCGAGAATATTGTGTTGAAGAGAGAACATCCCTACTCCCCACATCCTACAGAATCCTACTCTCCACACCCTGCAGAATCCTCTCCCACATCCTACAGAATCCTCCTCCTCACATCCTACATAATCCTACTCCTCTTCCCAACATTTACTGAGATATTTCGGTAGACAAATTTACCAGCCCATCTTCCTAAGACAGTCAAATGGGTGACTGAGAAAGGTGCCTTAAACAGTGATTATCTAAATTTTACCTAACTTAACCTAACCTAACTAAACCTAAAATAACCTAACTACACTTAACCTGACTTAACTAAATTTAACCTAACCTAACGAATATGTATAAGAGACCGGGTTGCATTGACACACCTCACTTGACCTCCCTGCTAGCCGAGGTCACTCTCTCTCTCTCTCTCTCTCTCTCTCTCTCTCTCTCTCTCTCTCTCTCTCTCTCTCTCTCTCTCTCTCTCTCTCTCTCTCTCTCTCTCTCTCTCTCTCTCTCTCCCTCCCTCTCTCTCCTGAAACTTATTTATTTACCAGAAATACATTTTGATTTTCGAGTCCACGTATTAGATTTTCTAGAATAAAGATCAAACAGAGGAGTACAGTTGTTGAATGACTTTATATCGACCCCGGGTTAAACTGAAACTGATTCATATATATATATATATATATATATATATATATATATATATATATATATATATATATATTTTTTACTGTACACAGACACCGGGCGTTTGATATTTGAGGCAGTAAAGGACTAAAATATGTTACGGATGAACAGGTTTTGGTTGAATATGTGAGTGTTGGTTTAAAATGATGTCGGTTTAATATAAAGGTGTTTGTTTTTGTCCAGTGGAACTGTGAAAGACTTTAGTAAGTGTAAATAAACGAAAATAAAAGCGTTTAACCAAACAATTTCGAGTTAAATCTTGTTTTTCATTCTTTACAGACACACACACACACACACACACACACACACATTTGTGAACGACATGACGGAAGGAATAGACTCCGAAGTGTCCCTGTTTGCAGATGATGTGAAGTTGATGAGAAGAATTCAATCGGACGAGGACCAGGCAGAACTACAAAGGGATCTGGACAGGCTGCAGGCCTGGTCCAGCAATTGGCTCCTGGAGTTCAACCCCACCAAGTGCAAAGTCATGAAGATTGGGGAAGGGCAAAGAAGACCGCAGACGGAGTACAGTCTAGGGGGGCCAGAGACTACAAACCTCAATCAAGGAAAAAGATCTTGGGGTGAGTATAACACCAGGCACATCTCCTGAGGCGCACATCAACCAAATAACTGCTGCAGCATATGGGCGCCTAGCTAACCTAAGAACAGCATTCCGACATCTTAATAATGAATCGTTCAGGCCCATACTGGAGTATGCAGCACCAGTTTGGAACCCACATCTAGCCAAGCACATAAAAAAGCTAGAGAAAGTGCAAAGGTTTGCAACAAGACTAGTCCCGGAGCTAAGGGGTATGTCCTACGAGGAGAGGTTAAAGGAAATCGACCTGACGACACTGGAGGACAGGAGAGATAGGGATGACATGATAACGACATATAAGATACTGAGAGGAATTGACAAGGTGGACAGAGACAGAATGTTCCAGAGATGGGACACAGCAACAAGGGGACACAGTTGTATGTTGAAGACTCAGATGAATCACAGGGATGTTAGGAAGTATTTCTTCAGTCACAGAGTGGTCAGGAAGTGGAATAGTTTAGGAAGCGATGTAGTGGAGACAGGTTCCATACATAGCTTTAAGGAGATGTATGATAAAGCTCATGGCGCAGGGAGCGTGACCCAGTAGCCGCCAGTGAAGAGGCGGGGCCAGGAGCTATGAATCGACCCCTGCAACCACAACTAGGTGAGTACAACTAGGTGAGTACACACTACACACACACAGACGCTGAATTAACACTGCATTAAGGCAGAGAGGCGATCCGTCACTCCTGTCAGTACTTTTCTACGCTCTGGAGATCAATTATCCAGTTAGGAGACTCACGGAGAGATATTTTCTCTTCCAGGTTAAGAGACTGGACGAGCGAGATATTGTATCACGTAATGCTCTCTGTCGTGTCGTGAATCATCGTGTTTACTACGAGAAATGAGGCGGAAGTGAGGGAAGATAGGTGTGAGGGTTATAAAGAGTGGGAAAGAAAAGCGGAAGATATATATATATATATATATATATATATATATATATATATATATATATATATACAGACAGAAGAGCAACAATGCGATCAGTGACAAGCAGGCCATCCCTTTCTCTCTGCTGTACCTGTAATTAACGCAGTTCTCACCTGTGAGTGATCAGGGGCAAGCAGACAGGCAGGACAGGTGAGTGTCGTGTGTGTGACAGTAACGCCGTCACCTGTGGTAATCAAACTGTCAGTGAAACCAGGTAATAATGCCCCAGGTGTCAGCTTGTGTGCCAATTAGCCTGCCTGGCTCATCACCTGCATGGGTAATTACCTGTAAATATATTTATGCATGTTTTAATGTCTAAATTATTTGTTTTGGTTTACTGTTAGCAATAGAACCATGGGTAATTGTTTGTTTGTGTGTTTGTGTATATATATATATATATATATATATATATATATATATATATATATATATATATATATATATATATATATATCAGCAGGAAGATGAGTCAGACACATGTGTTACACATATGTTACACATGTGTTACACATGTGTTACACATGTTTCCTATTCAAATTTTCCAAGACTGAGAAGGGGGGTATCTCAGGGCCTGGAAATTAAGACCAGAAGAGAGAAAAAAGTCAATCCCAGAAAAAGTTAGTGTGCTGGGAAAGCCATTAAACCCAGGAAAATTCTTCTCAAAGCGTGAAGGGGAAAAAATGTGACCCAGTGGCACTGCACGACGAACTCAGTGTAAAAAAAAAGGCCACATTGGAAAAGTTACAACAGACCTTGGAAACTGAACACTAGTCCGTGGAATACTGATGCAGAAACCGGAATGACCTTTTCCCCTCCCGGCGGACCTCTGTACGGTGGGTCCTGGAAGGTCACATGCATTTCCCCTCCCTACTGTGTACATCTTTTGGGAAATTCTGGGAGGTTACACGCACCTACCAGCCCCCTGTGCATGTCCTGGGGAGGGGGATTATGGGCATTTTCTGATACTTGCTTCTTCTTTTCGTGTATATCTTGATTTGTAGCCAGCACTCCCGGTCTCCTCCCATGTATATCTAGGGGATATCATAGGAGGTCACACGTACTCCCAGCTTCCTCCCACGTACATCTCAGCGAAAGCTGCTTGAGATAATATTTCACAGCAACATCTCCAAGGAATTTCCTCTCAGAAATTGCTAGTTGGTCATAGCGACGGAAGCTTGCAGGAAATGTTATTGGGATAAATTGTCGTTCCTTTTTTTATTGGGTTAGTGTGTTGCAGAGGCTGTCATGAAGCTGTGTACTCACCCTGTGTGTGTGTGTGTGTGTGTGTGTGTTTGAGGAGACACACAGGGGGGAGCTCCATTTCCTCTGTCTGAAGTTCACTGTTTCTTTGGTGTCTTCTATCTACCCGCATCGTGTCCACAAAAACATATGTGAGGGAATATCACGGGGAAAAAAAATATAACTAGAGCAGAGTAGCAGCACACAGCTTATAATAATAATAATAATAATAATAATAATAATAATAATAATAATAATAATAATAATAATAATAATAATAATAATAATAATAATAATAATATTTTGTTTCACAATCTAAAAACATATCGAACGTGAAACAGTTTGCCCCGAGTTGCCTTGCTGAAACTCAATAATGAGCGAAACGTCTCTTTTACCATACTTATCGGGTGGTGATGGCGTGGCTAGCATAAGACCCTTGAAGGTGAAGCAAAAGTGAGAGGGACTGACACGATTAGATCCCATTTGCCAGTCAAAACACCAAGGAAAATGTTGTGCAGACATCGCTGTTGACATGACCTTCAGAAACAGATCTTCTGGCTGTTATTACTTTTATAATAAACTTCTGAACAATATCTTCTCTCTGAAGACCAAGAAATGCAGTTACTGAACTTCCAGAATCCTATATACCAGAGATGCGGGAAGCGTGAAAAAGATTTTTCTTTTGGGAGATGGGGCCGAGTTCCTGGACTCATTATGTGCCTCTGTAATCTTTGGACTACCACCCACAGGATGGGTATGGGGCGACTGCCACCTACAGGATGGATATGGGAGACCACCGCCCAGAGGACGGGTACAGGATTCTGACTACCGCCCACAGGATGGGTACAGGATCCTGACTACCACCCACAGGATGGGTACAGGATCCTTACTACCACCCACAGGATGGGTACAGGATCCTGACTATCGCCCACAGGATGGGTACAGGATCCTTACTACCGCCCGTAGGATAGATACAGGATCCTGACTACCACCTACAGGATGGGTACAGGATCCTGACTACCACCCACAGGATGGGTACAGGATCCTTACTACCACTCACAGGATGGGTACAGGATCCTTACTATCACCCACAGGATGGGAACAAGATCCTGACTACCACCCACAGGATGGGTATGGGGGGCACACAAAGCTCTTAAAACAACAAGCTCTTGTGCCTTTTAAGAGCTTCAGTCATATGCAGCGCTAAACCCATGTGGGCCATTCATGGCTACGAGGGGTAAATGCTCGATCCACCATTCGCTAATCGCTGCCTTATCTCTGACCTCTTAATTTTCTTAATTTTCTCATCAGTGCTAAAAAAAACGAAGAGCAATTAACTTTCTCGATAGCTGATTTATCTATAAAATGTTAAGGGTTTAATTAAAACGGAGCTCTCAAAAAATAAACCACACAATTCTGTAAAGAGTTCTAGTCTGGGAACAAGACGCGGGGGCGGTGACCCCCGGAATTAAATCCCTAATTTAGGTATTAAAGTATTGTTGAAGTCTATAGGCATTAAACCCAATTAACCAGCCAACTGTAATAGATATATTTATCTATTTGTGTTTCCGGGGGTTGATTCATACTTCCCGTTCCTCATTCTCATAAGAACGTAATAAGAGAGGAACACTGCAGAAGGGCTACTGGTCCATGCTAGGTAAGTCCAACTTGCAGCCATCCAGGCCCACTGATACACCTGAAAAGGTTGAGTCTATGGCACTGAAGTCACGACTCTTCAAAGCTTCCAGCTGTGAACCCGATCGTTACCCGAAACGCTATGTGGATGTCAGGTCAGGTAAACCACACAGTTCCAGGTGAGAGGCCAGGCCAGGTAAACCACACAGTTCCAGGTGAGAGGCCAGGCCAGGTAAACCACACAGTTCCAGGTGAGAGGCCAGGCCAGGTAAACCACACAGTTCCAGGTGAGAGGCCAGGCCAGGTGATTACACTGCTACTTGACCTCCTAGCAGTGATCATATCACACACTCTGTGTACTGGTTGAACCTATACTCCAGCCAGCCTGCGTCACCCCAATTAGTGCGTTTGACTCGCCTAATAATTTGCTATCCTGTGTTATCTCTATTTCTGTAAGCGAATATCGTAGTCATCTATCTATCTATCTATCTATCTATCTATCTATATATATATATATATATATATATATATATATATATATATATATATATATATATATATATATATATATATAAGGGACGAATAATGAATGAACATTATTAGGAGAGGTTTTGTAATTGGGGATTTAAGCAATTAGGAAATAAATTGGGCAAACCCTCTCCCCCTTACACACACACACACACACACACACACACACACACACACACACACACACACACACACACACAATCTAGCCAAGCACGTAAAGAAGCTAGAGAAAGTGCAAAGGTTTGCAACAAGACTAGTCCCGGAGCTAAGGGGTATGCTCTACGAGGAGAGGTTAAGGGAAATCGACCTGACGACACTGGAGGACAGGAGAGATAGGGGGGACATGATAACGACATATAAGATACTGAGAGGAATAGACAAGGTGGACAGAGACAGAATGTTCCAGAGATGGGACACAGCAACAAGGGGACACAGTTGGAAGTTGAAGACTCAAATGAATCACAGGGATGTTAGGAAGTATTTCTTCAGTCATAGAGTGGTCGGGAAGTAGAATAGCTTGGGAAGCGATGTAGTGGAGGCAGGTTCCATACATAGCTTTAAGGAGAGGTATGATAAAGCTCATGGCGCAGGGAGCGTGACCCAGTAGCGGCCAGTGAAGAGGCGGGGCCAGGAGCTATGACTCGACCCTGCAACCACAACTAGGTGAGTACACACACACACACATAGGTACTAGAGCATAATCAAGGCTCTACGGCGCATTTCTCGCTCCAAACACTCTCAATACCCAGGTTAATTTAGTGTCAGGTCATTTTCTACCCCAGTGCCTGGCACCGGCTCCTTGGCTCTATTTTGGCAGAACTGCTGAATATTTTGCAGAAAATTTTGGGTTTTCATGCCAGGTAAAATTCTCGTCATCCGTGAAATTTAAGTAAACATATATATATATATATATATATATATATATATATATATATATATATATATATATATATATATATATATATATATATATATATATATATATATATATATATATATCAATGAAAGATGAAGCTGCGAAGGTTCCATTGCTAAGCTTATTCTAGATTTGCTGAATTCAGTGAAAAAGTGGTCTGATTTTCAGTCATTGTGTGCACCACCAATGTGCACTGTCAGCTGCTTGGAGATCCAAAACATGCTAGCTTAACAGATGTTAAATTAACAGTGTCTGTTGCCCAGCTTCACCAAGAATGACAAAGGTCAGTGTGTCATTCGAAAATGCTTTGGTACGACTGCTTCTAACACTGTGCGGTTCTCAGGTTCATGTGTTTACCGTGAGCAGTGATTGGTAAGGAGCCTCCTTCATGTTCCACGTGACGGAAGTCAGCGCTGGCTATGGACCCACATCAGGCCCGGATATTTCCTTGTTCAAAAAGATCGAGGCAAATTGGAATTTATTGACCAGATCAACATTCTTATATGTCTGATCATCGGCAAAGATGGCAGCTAAGTGCTTCAACCCACACACAAGGCTCCGGAATCAAGAAAATGTCGAGACGATCGGGTTATCCATCATCCTTCTTGGAGCAAAAATTTCCGGGGGCACCGTGTCAAGCGTCCAGAAGCAAGGCATCAAGTACTACCTGATGCTGTGAATATTTAAAAAGCTGGAGCGATAACTTGACTAAAAGACGTGAGCGTGTTTGTAGTGACTATCTACCTGAAAGCTTGTGTCACAGGGATAATCTCTGGTGCCACGGGGCACCAGGCCACAGTGTCCCGTGACCTGGTAGCTAAAGCTACGGCGAGGGTCCGGGTTCGATTCCCGGCGAGGGTAGAAACATTGCCAGAAATGCTCTGTATAACAAGCGGCTTTCTATATAGCAGTATGTAATTGATGTCAGGCCTGTATACCTTGTACATGTACTTGTAGAAATTATTATTATTATTATTATTATTATTATTATTATTATTATTATTATTATTATTATTATTATTATTATTATTATTATTATTATTATTATTATCTACAGTTCCTTCAAAAACTTCGTCAGCAGAACAAAAAAATCGTGGGAACTGCAGCGTCGAAATTGGAAGCCCAGTTGTAGCGCTTGTCGGAGGAAATGGGATTGGCGCTGTTTGATTCTTCCGTTTTTGTTGACAGTAAAAAAAAGTAATGCACTTCTGAAGGCAATGGACGAGAGATAAGGCGACCAGGATTGCTCGAAACGTGTAAGCCTTTCATAAAGTTCTCTTTCAACGTTGTATTCCTTGGCCTCGACGAACTCCCTCAAGATTATCCAGGTACACAAGATCAACAACGTGGTCCTAATGACAGAAGACACTCGGTCTTCTTAGCATTTCTAGGAATACACTTACTAGTACAATACTTAGGATGTGTTAACAAGCCTCTGTATGGAGCAGGGTGGGAAAATATAAGTAGGTAAACTTGTTGGGATCATTGTATGGAATCTTCTCTTGTGGTACCTTCTTCTACATCCTCTGACGTATGGTACCATAGGCTGACAACTAGCTACCTACCTGGAGTCGACCTGGAGGGTGTTCCGGGGGTCAACGCCCCCAGGGCCCAGTCCTTGACCAGGCCTCCCGGTGGATCAAGGCCTAAAGTATTCGTATGTTAATGCAAAGTTACATCAAACCTGAGTGTTTAGGTGTATCAGCTACTTAGAAAACCTTAGAGGTTCCCCTTCTCTCACCCCAAATATAGGGGTGAGGGGACGGGAGGTGTGGGTAACCAGCAGGTGATCCTACACCGGCATGGGTCGACCCTGGCACCCTTCCACTTTGCCTCTGAGAGAACTGTCTCCTGTCTGTTGCTAGACTTGCAGCACTGCATAGCTCCTGACGACGTACGAGAATGCGAAAGATCTTGAGCTAAAGATTTCCACCCTAATGTGGCTTGTTTTGCATATTTATAGATACATGCAATAATCGCGATGCAAAATAACCACAGGGAGAGTTGAATGATAGCTCTAGGCCTTCTGTGTTGCAATGAACACATCATCAGGAGCCTGTGATATTGCAAAAATAGAGTAGGATATATATATATATATATATATATATATATATATATATATATATATATATATATATATATATATATATATATATAATATATATAGTGTGTGTGTTGTGAATCATTAGGTGACTTTTGTGGGACCTCGTGCCGCCGCTGCTTTCAATAACTAGCGCTGTGTCATGGATTTGTAATTAATGTAATTTTTAAACTGTTTCAACTGAGAGGAGTCAGGCTTGAGGGTCATCATGTTGTTGTTGCTGGTGTTGTGGTTGCTGGTGTTGTTGTCGATGTAGTGGTAGTTATGGATGGATGTATTTTTTGTGGTTATTGTTATGGTGGTGGTTGATGTCGTTGTGGATGTTCTTGTGAGTGGTAATAATGACGGTGATTGTGTTAGTTGAGAAGGTGCATATATTCTCTCTCTCTTCTTCTCTCTCTCTCTCTCTCTCTCTCTCTCTTCTCTCTCTCTCTCTCTCTCTCTCTCCAAAATTATCCAATATCAAATATTTCTCAGGAAATTTTCTAACCATCCGCCCACTCAGTAAAGTGAATTACTGCTCCACGACCATTAAAGTGACACGTTGGGCGGGGTGGGTCACAAGGGGTGGGTCACAAGGTGTGGGTCACAAGGGGTGGGTCACACGGGGTGGGTCACAAGGGGTGGGTCACAAGGGGTGGGTCTCAAGGGATGGGTCACAAGGGGTGGGTCACAAGGGGTGGGTCACAAGGGATGGGTCACAAGGGGTGGGTCACAATTGGTGGGTCACAAGGGGTGGGTCACAAGGGGTGGGTCACAAGGGGTGGGTCACAAGGGGTGGGTTAGACGTTGATGGGGTGGGTTAGTGGATGCAGGGGCGAATGCAGTGGCTGAGAGGGTAGGCAGGGTGGGTTAATAAGCGGCAGGGAATAGGGTGGGGTGAATTTAAGTGGGCGGGGGGGGGGTAGAGGCAGAGGTCAGAGAATAGAGGGATGTAAGCATTATTGTAATAATGATAATAATAATTTTTGGTTTCTACAAGTACGTACATGATATAACTTATACAGACCATAGCTGTCATCAATGACATACTATATAGAAAGCATTTCGGGTAAATTAGGTTAATTTTGTCACCAGGATGCGACCCACACCGGTCGGCTAACACCCAGGTACCTATTTACTACTCCTCGTCCTCCAGGTGTGTGTTTTTAAAAGCCTTTATAATCATAACCATAATTTTTAAAGAGGTGGAAGGGTAAGGCTGTCGAATGCCTCGGTCAGATGACCAAAATCTCGCGTCAGGAAACATTTGTCCTGTTTCCTGACAAACTTTACCCTAACCTAACCTAACCTAACCTATCCTAACCCAACCTAATACCCAGCACTGGTCCACCAGTGATTAACTAATCACAGTCATTACAGCCATCACAGGTGAGGGGTTCTTGATACAAGGAACTGGACCTGTCCTCTCTCATTGAGTCGAGTCTGACTACCTCGCTTTTCTTCAGGTGCTGTGTGACCCCCAAGGGGTTTAGCGCATCTCCTTAAATTTACTTACTACTACTGCTGCTGTTACAGTTGGTGCTGCTACAGCTGGTGCTCCTACAGCTGGTACTCCTACAGGTTCTGGTGCTACGTCTGCTACTGCTGCCGCTACTACTACTACTAACACTACTAACACTATTAACACATTTACTAACCGCATTAGGAAACACTTGTCCTATTTCCTAACGAACATTACCTAATCTAACCTACTAACATTTATATTAATAATAATAATAATAATAATAATAATATTATACCAGTACTACTAAATAATAATAATAACACACGTATTTTTTCACAATAAAAATACGAATTTCACCCTTATTAACTTATTGCCTCTAACCCCTTCAGTTTATGTAATCGTTGATCATTAATTTAAAACCGTAAAGGAGAAACGTAATTAATATCTTGGCTGAGCTGGACGCTAGCGTCCGTCGTCCCTTATTCTGGGTTAAGGGAAACTAGTCAGTATGAATTAGAGGCGAACTTCTTACAAGGGACGATAAATCATCTTGTCTCTCCTAAGATGATGGAGGAGAGAGAGAGAGAGAGAGGGAGAGAGAGAGAGAGAGAGAGAGAGAGGAGAGAGAGAGAGAGAGAGAGAGAGAGAGAGAGAGAGAGAGAGAGAGAGAGAGAGAGAGAGAGAGAGAATGTGAGAGGATGTTAGGAAACCTGCTAGGAAAGTCTTTTTTTTTTAAATGAGGTGAGGGTAAGGACCTCATTATAACTAAGTCACTGTGTCTGACCCTTTTCTTTGGGGGGTTATAGTACGTTACTATGTTATGATAATTTGTATAACTGTGTTTATGTGTACCTGCATGTAAATCTTACTAGGTAACAGCTCTTAGCTAGCGGGTAACAGCACTTCGTAAAATAACAGCACCCTCCCTCACAGCCCCGACAATATTTATACTAAACCCGCCCCACAACAACACTCTTCTCTCTCCACAACTTCCTTCCCACTCCCACAGAACTCTCCCCATCCTGCTATCCTCTCCCACAAATCTTCATCACAAGTAAAAGGTTCTGCACTGTGGGCAATGCCTGCGCTGTGGGCAATGCCTGCGCTGTGGGCAATGCCTGCGCTGTGGGCAATGCCTGCGCTGTGGGCAATGCCTGCGCTGTGGGCAATGCCTGCGCTGTGGGCAACAGAGCACCGACAAGAACAACAGATGTCCTGTGTTGATACGGCTCTCAGCCATACAAGAGAAGCTAAACGCTACGGCGACCACTCTTGACTGCCTTTTCACTACACAGCTGTGGGTGTGGGGACGGCAGGAAGCGAGATTTATCAACACGCTGACCCTCCCTGGCACCATTACTGTGCTTGTAGCAACGTAATGTTCCCAAACGAGACTTTGATAGCCCATTAAACTTAGAGTTCTGCTCTCACCTTTAACTTCCCCCTGACCTGAACCAATTTTCTATAGGCACTGTAAAGTATATATGTACTGTAATGCACAGCAACCACGGGGGGAGTTGAATGATAGCCCTAGGCCTTTCGTGTCGCAATCAACACATCAGAAGCTTGCAATGTTGCAGAGAAAAGGAAGTCCAAGCAAACAGAGGGTAGTTTTAGTATTCTCTATTAGTCTATGTACCCTAGACGGTAGTTTTGGTACCCTGTATTAGCCTATGGTCTCTAAAGATGGTAGTGTATGTACTGGTTTATGTACTCTAGAAATGGTAGTTTTGGTACTCTACTGTCATTGTGTTCTAGATGGTAATTTTGACACTTTATTTTTGCTCTATGTACCCATGAGATGGTAGTCTTAGTAGAGTAGACGCACTCTCACTCTGGTCGTAGTCTTTGTACCGTTTCTCTTCTTCCTTCTCATCCTCCTTCTTCTCCTCCTTCTCTTCCTTCTCCTCCTCCTCCCCCTCCTCTTCCCAAGGGCTTCTCCTGGGCACCAAGAACTTCACACTACAAAGTTTAGATGCGATCACCCAGTCAACTTGAGTAAGATAGACGCCTGAGATCAAGTCTCCAACATTATTATTATTATTATTATTATTATTATTATTATTAATATTAATAAATAAGAAATGTTCGAGAGGGCCGTCAGTGTTCAAAGGTAAGGCTGTTTATATATATATTCGTAGATGTTTATATATATATTCGTAGATGTTTATATATATATTCGTAGATGTTTATATATATATATTCGTAGATGTTTATATATATATATTCGTAGATGTTTATAGATGTTTTTAGATGTTGAGAGAAATACATAGGAAAGCCCAGAAAAAGTAGTGTGTGTGTGTGTGTGTGTGTGTGTGTGTGTGTGTGTGTGTGTGTGTGTGTGTGTGTGTGTGTGTGTGTGTGTGTGTAAGGGGGCAAAGAGACAGGCTGTCATATTCAACCACAAAGTTAGCTTAGTCATCAGTGCTTTCCCCTTCCTTGTTCCTCATTATGAATTCCATTAAAAGCGGAGAGGGAGAGAGCGAGAGAGAGAGAGAGAGAGAGAGAGAGAGAGAGAGAGAGAGAGAGAGAGAGAGAGAGAGAGAGAGAGAGAGAGAGAGAGAGAGAGAGAGAGAGAGAGAGAGAGAGAGAGAGAGGGTCCGTCAAGGGTTCTCAGAGGAAGTCTAAACAATGCACAGCGAAAAGAGAAAGAATTAGAGAATGTGGGAAAGGGAAGAAGGAATAGAAGGGAGGAACACCATATGAAGAACGAGGAGAAGGAGGAAGGGCAGAAAAATGAGGCGGAGGAACGAAAGAGGAGGATAAGAAGAGCAAACAAGAAAAGTAGTAGAAGGGGGAAAGAGGAGACGGAAGAGGGGAGGGGATTCGTCTTCCTTAAACTCCATAAAAAAAAAAAATCCCCACCTTCGCCTTCTCCCTTCGACAAACAATCGGGAATCATTCCTGAATTCCCGTTCCTAGATTCCCTCGAGGCCACAGAGGCAAAAAATCGCCCACATCTTTCCTGCCCACTATATTCCCCGCTTCTCAATTTTTCCACTGTCTCCCCCTAAACACATTTTTGACAGCCAGTTTAAATGCAAATGAAGAAGAACGCGTTGTGTTCGTTAGGGGAAAATGATTTTCAGGTCGCTGGTCGCTACATGCGTCCTGGTCAATAGTTTTATCGCTGTAGGCTACTGGGGGGTCACTGTAGCTCACTAGAGGGTCACCCTAATGGTCACTGTAAAGCCTTGGATGCCACTGAAGGTCAGTTCTGTCTAAAACTCCTGTGCAATGCTTTGGTATTTTGATTTCCGAAACGTTTCGCCAGCTGAGCAGGGGAAACGTTTCGCCAGCTGAGCAGGAGAAACGTTTCGCCAGCTGAGGAGGGGAAACGTTTCGCCAGCTGAGTAGGAGAAACGTTTCGCCAGCTGAGGAGGGGAAACGTTTCGCCAGCTGAGTAGGAGAAACGTTTCGCCAGCTGAGCAGGGGAAACGGGTGACTTGTATGCTGGAGACATCGAAGAAGAGGCTGAAGTCTTGAGTCCGTCATCCTTGAGAGAAGAGAAGATAGAGGAGAGGCAAGTCTGAGGTGTTCAGCTCTTCAGTCGTGATAGAATTGAGGATGCAAATTGAGAGTAATCAGTCCCTCAATCTTGACAGAAGTTCAGTTGCACAGCGTTGATCCCGTTAACATGACGAGCCAACAGTGCCAATATTATCATGTTTACACCATCAGAGTTCCCTAACATGAGTATGGATGGTGATTGGTATTCCGTACATTCTAATTGTTCTACGGCACTTGTTGTTATGATGGCATATATTTATATATATGTGTTGTGATGGTATAATATATATATATATATATAACCCTCCTCCCTTCTCGTATCAAACCTTAATACTTCCTATTCCCCATTCGTTTTGTGTGGCCCATACGGATTTAGCGCTTTCCAATGAAAAAAACAGATAATTTCTCGTCTAAATATAAGCCATTTAAATTAATAATCCATCTACATTAATCACCCGTCTAAATTAATCAGCCGTCTAAATTAATCAGCCGTCTAAATCAATCAGCCGTCTAAATTAATTCCTCATATAGGTTAATCTCGTCTATATTAATATCTTGAGTGAGTAGACTGAGTAACACTGAAAAAAATGAATGTCAGGGCGATTTAAATAATGCCCTTACTCACGTGGGAATTAGGATGCCCGGGGGAGGCTCAGGAGCTGTGTATCGACCCTCCGCGCACACATTACGGTGAGTACACACATAGGAATTAAGAGGCCGGGCCCAGGAGCTGTGTCCCGACCCTCCGCGCACACAATACGGTGAGTACACACGTAGGAATCAGGTGGCCGGGCCCAGGAGCTGTGTCCCGACCCCCTCAAGCTCAACACGGTGAGTACATACTCGTGAAAAACAATATCAAATTCTACCTGATCTTACCCCAAGATCGAAACGTCGCGATGATGCCATGTTTCGCACTTCTTTTCCTCCCCTCAAAATATTTGTAGGTCATTACGTTGAGTAATTATTTATAATTTACCAAAGATAATCTATATAACGATTATCAAAAATTATTACATATTTCATTAGTATTTTTGGTTACCAATAATAACTATAATAATAATAATAACCAGAATTATTATAACTTTCATTAGCATTTTGGGATACAAATAATATTAATAATCAGAATTATTATAACATTCATTAGTATTTCTGGACGCCAGTAATAATAATAATAATAATAATAATAATAATAATAATAATAATAATTATTATATCATAATCCTAAGCCTTCATCAATGTAAATAATTATTTTATGTTAATTATTGATGATGATTGTACGTGAGACTTCATCACTCTTTGGTCTGAGACCGACCCACAGCCTTCCTACCAGACCAGCTGCTCATACTCTGGTCTGAGACCGACCCACAGCCTTCCTACCAGACCAGCTGCTCATACTCTGGTCTGAGACCGACCCACAGCCTTCCTACCAGACCAGCTGCTCATACTCTGGTCTGAGACCGACCCACAGCCTTCCTACCAGACCAGCTGCTCATACTCTGGTCTGGGAGCGACCCACAGCCTTCCTACCAGACCAGCTGCTCATACTCTGGTCTGGGAGCGACCCACAGCCTTCCTACCAGACCAGCTGCTCATACTCTGGTCTGGGACCGACCCATAGCCTTCCTACCAGACCAGCTGCTCATACTCTGGTCTGAGACCGACCCACAGCCTTCCTACCAGACCAGCTGCTCATACTCTGGTCTGAGACCGACCCACAGCCTTCCTACCAGACCAGCTGCTCATACTCTGGTCTGAGACCGACCCACAGCCTTCCTACCAGACCAGCTGCTCATACTCTGGTCTGGGAGCGACCCACAGCCTTCCTACCAGACCAGCTGCTCATACTCTGGTCTGGGAGCGACCCACAGCCTTCCTACCAGACCAGCTGCTCATACTCTCGTCTGAGAGCGACCCACAGCCTTCCTACCAGACCAGCTGCTCATACTCTGGTCTGGGAGCGACCCACAGCCTTCCTACCAGACCAGCTGCTCATACTCTGGTCTGGGAGCGACCCACAGCCTTCCTACCAGACCAGCTGCTCATACTCTGGTATGGGAGCGACCCACAGCCTTCCTACCAGACCAGCTGCTCATACTCTGGTCTGGGACCGACCCACAGCCTTCCTACCAGACCAGCTGCTCATACTCTGGTCTGAGACCGACCCACAGCCTTCCTACCAGACCAGCTGCTCATACTCTGGTCTGAGACCGACCCACAGCCTTCCTACCAGACCAGCTGCTCATACTCTGGTCTGGGAGCGACCCACAGCCTTCCTACCAGACCAGCTGTTCATACTCTGGTCTGGGAGCGACCCACAGCCTTCCTACCAGACCAGCTGCTCATACTCTGGTATGGGAGCGACCCACAGCCTTCCTACCAGACCAGCTGCTCATACTCTGGTCTGGGACCGACCCAGGCCTTTGTTTCGTCCAGCTGGTCACTCAGAAACTCCCAGAACATTCATTAGCGAGGTTCAGGCATCAAATTCCTTTGAATTTAAACGTTTGATTGAATGATCTAATTCTCTACATCTAAGATTGTTAGTCTTTGCAGCAGCAGCAGCGGCAGCGTCAGCAGCAGCGGCAGCGGCAGCAGCAGCGTCAGCAGCAGCGGCAGCAGCAGCAGCAGAATGAACATCACATGTCTGACGCTGTGAATTCTTAACTCCTCGTGGTTACCGACGTTTAAATGGCCATCCCGTAGGGTCAGGCAGACATTTAAATGCCCCATCAGCTGCCCTAAGACATGCGCGCTGGCTCAGACTTGTTCCAGACGTGCAGACATTATTATTATTCCTACACTACTGATTACCAGCAGCGTTCTACCAGTAGTGTTCTACCAGCAGCGTTCTACCAGTAGCGTTCTACCAGCAGCGTTCTACCAGTAGCGTCCTTTAGGTAGCGTCCTCCAGGTAGGGTCTTGCAGGTAGCGTCCTCCAGGTAGGGTCTTGCAGGTAGCGTCCTCCAGGTAGGGTCTTGCAGGTAGCGTCGTCCAGGTAGGGTCTTGCAGGTAGCGTCCTCCAGGTAGGGTCTTGCAGGTAGCGTCCTCCAGGTAGGGTCTTGCAGGTAGCGTCCTCCAGGTAGGGTCTTGCAGGTAGCGTCCTCCAGGTAGGGTCTTGCAGGTAGCGTCCTCGGCCTCCCAGTCGTAATACCAGCAGCAGTAATTAGGGAAAAGCGCCTCGAATATTTAATTAATAGCAGTAAGTAATGATATAAAGAAGATCAAGGTTTAAGACTAATAAAGGTATCCAATGAGAGAGAGAGAGAGAGAGAGAGAGAGAGAGAGAGAGAGAAGAGAGAGAGAGAGAGAGAGAGAGAGAGAGAGAGAGAGATTCTCCTTATTGTTGAGTGCATTACCAGTCCTTGGAGTGAGGGCATAAGTAATCCAACTCCTGCGTCATACAAATGGGATTACCACAAGGCAATGATGGATAATGCTTAGGTAGAGGAAGGGGCTTTCAAGGTGGAACTTAGAAAGGAGCCCCTCCCCCTTTTTATTTTCCTCCTCATGAAGTGTAGGGAAACGAACCGGGTGGGGCAAGAATTTATAATGTAGCCTCTATACCCTCCATGCTAAGCTGGGCAGCAACGATTAGTGGAAGGGCGCAGATGAGAGACGAGGATGGAAATATGTCCCATCTTGTCATTTCGATATGTAGGTAACTTTTACGTCGTGGTAATATCTCCCATGACCGGTCGTTTCACTAATGACGACTTGGGTTTCGGTTCTTTTAGAATGTTCTCGCGGTTTGTTTATTCTCGAGTGAAGGATTGTGGGGTTGATCTCCAGCAGCCAAGTGTTGAACCACACCAGTTTTACGTGTGTGTGTGTGTGTGTGTGTGTGATTACCCAAAATCGATTAGGACTCAGTCTTCACGCTAGGAGACCAGGGGAAGCAGGTATTCTGCTGGGAGACCAGGGGAAGCAGGTATTCTGCTGGGAGACCAGGGGAAGCAGGTACTCTGCTGGGAGACCAGGGGAAGCAGGTATTCTGCTGGGAGACCAGGGGAAGCAGTTATACTGCTAGTAGACCAGCAGATTTAAACTGCTAGAAGAAAAAGGACAGCAGATTTGCAGTTAGGATAACATGGGTAGGATTCTGGAACAACGCTCCATCCTGCTGGTGGTTCACTGTGCTGCTTCCATCATTACTTTAATTACAAAATATCCTGCCAAAACTTAGGGTTTTTCTTGCTAAGTTGGAGCCAGGTAATTAAGAGAGATTCCATAACTTAATTAATTACTTAGTACCATTCTTTGAGGCCTTTACTGCATACCAAGTGAGGCATAGTGTGTGAGGCATACCAGGTGTGTGAGGCATACTGTGTGAGGCATACCAGGTGTGTGAGGCATACCAGGTGTGTGAGGCATAATTAGATTAAATCAACATTAATGTTACACACATCGTTCTTTATTCTCCAGACTTTTAACGTTTTACTCACCGGAGACCTTTGTTATGAGAGGTGACACAAGGTGACACAAGGTGACACAAGGTGACACAAGGAAGGTGACACAATGTGACACAAGAAAGGTGATACGTAGATTCATTTCCTTGGATCATGAGAAATATGGCTTAAAAATGAACACAAGGTATGGCTGCAATGTCTCGTATGGCTCGTGTCTACACAATGTCTCGTATGGCTCGTGTCTACACAATGTCTCGTATGGTTCGTGTCTACACAATGTCTCGTATGGCTCGTGTCTACACAATGTCTCGTATGGTTCGTGTCTACACAACGTTGATCTTCAGTGATAAATGGAAGCTCTTCATAAAGCGTCTTCTCCAGTCTGCTGAAGAGGACCTCGGACGTGAAAACGAGGGGGAGCAAGCATGAAGTTGCCCCAGTGGCTATTCCATCTTCATCAAACCTCACTGTCTCTCTATCCTCCCTAAACCGTGATTCCTTCCTACATGTTTATTACGACTCACCAAGAGGAGTAATAATTCAGCTCCTTTTTTTCTCTTTAACCCCTTAGAGGGAGATCCCATAACTCAGAGAATGAACCTCACTTATTGTCAGTGCAAATTGGTATTAGGATATTCCCCCAGGAGATAACTCCAGGCTCCTCTTCTCCCCCGAGTGTGATTACAACTCTCGATCTTGTTGTAATGTTTAATAATGGATAGTTTAGCGCCGAGGGCCACTCGTACGTTGCTGTAATGACAACACTCGTGGAACGTTATTGGAATCCCCTCCGACCAGCTCTCTCTTCCTGGCTGCGAGAGCCATTGTGGACACTGGTCGCTCATTTGGCCAGCATCACTGAGACACACTGCTGGAATATCACTGGGATGTGATTGTATGGATTCTGTGGGCTCTAGGATCATCAGTTGGGGGAAAGAGGGTGGTTCAGTGCTGGTGAAAGGGCTACTGTCTCAAAGAATTGCAACTTCTCTTCTCAAGGCAATAGAGTGGTGGAATATACAGACAGTATGTGTATAAGGCCTGATCATGGACCGGGTGTTCCGGGGGCGCGTTGACCCCCCCCCCGGAACACTCTCCAGGTATACAGGTTACGGGATTTTATTGTGAAGGCATTTCTCCACCAGGGACTTCATTAATTCGTCAATGGTGGACGATGTCTTCAAAATAAAATGTCATAACTCTGCATATTTTGCGTCTACTCATCCCATTCCCTTACACATTAATAAATAATTACGTGGGCTCTAACGAGTCCCAGAGGGTTCCAGGAAGCTCAGACGTATGATTTTTAAGGGTGTCTTCGCTAATCATATACTTTCAGTTTAAAGTGAAACTATTAGTATGAATCCCTTATACAGTGTTGAGTTCGTTGTCGAGACGCAGAACCCTGACAATACTGCACGAAAACACGACAAGGACACCAAATGAAACTAATGCATTCGTAAACCACATACACACACATGGAGCAGGGAGGGAGTGGACTTAGTAGCGACCAGAGAAGAGGCGGGGATAGGAGCTGTGAATCGACCCCTACAACCACATATGGGTGAGTACATATAGGTGAGTACACACACTAAACAGCTATTATCTGAAACATATGTCCATCATGAGCGAGATTCCAATCTGGTGGAGAACGTTGTCCATATTTCTTTTAATGCAAGAGAGGTGAGGTCTCCCCAGGGAGTGAACACGCGACAGGCGCCGACCTCACGCACCACGCTATAATTATTTTTTTATTTACTACCTATTGTTATGGCACCCACTGCTCTCGTTTAATAGATAACACTTTTATTAATTCCTACTAAAAAAATTCGTAGTAGATATATATATATATATATTATATATATATATATATATATATATATATATATATATATATATATATATATATATATATATATATATATATATATATATATATATATATATATATATAAAGGCTAAACTACTTTCATAAGATATACGGACATAAAGCAAGCTTCTATAAGTAAGATAATGACGCTGACTGGTGTTCCTGTTTATCCCGAGCGCTGAGAGATAAGACAGCTCTCACTATCATTACCTAGTTATCATTCTGGCCAGAGTCTGCATGATGCAGCATCAACGGCTGCTCTCAGTGGCCCTGACGTGAATATGCAATGACAAGAAGCCTCTCACGTTTGCCTCGGCCATTTTGTTTTGAAAGACGTTTTGAGTGTTCGCAAAAACGCTCCAGTTTTTTCTTTTATTCAATCTTTTCCTTAATCACAAGTAACTCGCAGTTTTTAACTTGTTAATGGCCCTGGATGGACAGAAAAATCAACTAAGTTCCCTATCCAAATTTTAGATGGATTTCATTCTTCTTTATTTCCAATAACAGTAATTTTTATCATCATTCGTTATTTATCTCATGTTGTTATTCCTGTTCATTTTCTCCCATTATTTATTTCCGGTTCAGAAGCTCTCACTTGTTCAACTGACGACGCTGTGTAAATATTAGTAGTGTAGAGCTGAACCTCCTCTGGTAAAAATTGATCTCATGGCAAGCGATATAATCCATCCTCATGAAGGACTAATTCAGACTGCAATAAAAGCGGACGTCGCTTGTTTTTCCTCGTAAATGAGAGAGAAAGGAGGAAGAGGAGGAAGAGTTGAAGAATACCAGGAGAGGCAAGAGGAAGCATGACTGAGTGAGCAAGGTGTGCATTATTCTGGCAGATAAATATGCTCCTGCCGTCAACGATGTCAAGTGGGAGGCTGCATCCGTCTCTAGTGTTCACACACACATCTCGTCTCTTCCAGATAGCTTCTGATGCTGTGTTTATATGACGATCTGCTAAATGGGGCCTCTTCGCCCCCTGGAAAGGGGTCATCCTGCGCGGGTAATAGGAAGATATAACAGAGCAAGACGTTATTAAACAACGTTTCGGCCTTTATTAGAAGAGTTTCACTGAATCTCTGAGCAACGAATTGGTTTTGGTAATGGTTACGGTACATTACTTGTCGGCAATTTTGCCTTTCCAACAAAAGGTCAATGCAACAGCGACATCTGGATTCTTGTTAATGGAGTCGACAGTCGAAGTGAGGCAGCAGGTGAAGCCTCTCGATGCACTTACAAAACAAACAAAAACACTAACGGAAACAGGAACAACTGCCCCCTCCCCCCAAAAAAAAAGAGAGAACATCCTCAGACAACTTACAGCTATAACCCACAGGATGAAAATGGAAATTACATGACGCTGCAGCCCTACATTAATTATTACCAGGTTTTTAGCGACTTGATAATGGGTTATGCTGATCGAAAGGGCGATTAATTGCCATTACTGTGAATTGCTCCAGCGACTTGTTTTCACTGCCACGAAGTGTCAAGTGCCAGAGTGGGTTAGCCACACTAGGCCTCTAGGATACAACTTGTTTACTCTTGGCATCTCTTCCTAGTCTTAAACGCACCCTGCTGGTGAAGAGCTCTTGATTCAAGCAGGAGAAACTAGCCTTCGCTTCCTTCGATCAAACATTATTACCATACAGTCGTAATTATTTACTGGCAGTGTGTTAACTCATACGAGTTTAGCGTTTCTGGATGATACTGTTTCTGCCGGCTCAGCTGCTACTGCTACTGCTGCTGCTGCTATTGCTGCTGCTGCTGCTACATACAAGGAAAGTAGATCTAGTTCGACGTTTTGCCTACATGAGGTGAAACGTCGAACTAATAAAGATCTTCTGAGTTATGTGTTTTTTTTTTATCAGCTACACCGTTCACCAACATCTTCAAATTTAACTACGTGAAGAATAATGAAAGGCATTTCGTTTACGAAAAAAAAAATATACACAGTCATCTCCCTTATCAAGTTCCTCTAAACAGGGTAATTTATCGTAAATGCCATCGAAAACGAACCATCCAAAATTGAATGGCCCACGAAAAGGCCTTCATTGACGAGGAAAATACTTGCTGTTTAAAGGAGCTTTGATCGAAAGAGGTCATTGTTTTTGAACCACAGCCATTCCACACACACACACACACACAAAAAAAAACAAAAAACACACACACACACACACACACACACACACACACACACACACACACAGCAACAAGGGGTCACAGTTGGAAGTTGAAGACTCAGATGAATCACAGGGATGTTAGGAAGTATTTCTTCAGTCATAGAGTGGTCGCGAAGTGGAATAGCCTGGGAAGCGATGTAGTGGAGGCAGGTTCCATACATATCTTTAAGAAGAGGTATGATAAAGCTCATGGGGGCAGGAAGAGTGACCTAGTAGCGACCAGTGAGATGAAGAGAGGGCAAGGAGCATGAACGACACAACTAGGTGAGTGACAACACTACGCCCTTTCAACCGGACACAGATGGCATCCTGTCAACAATAATGAAGTAAGGAAATGCAAAAAATCAACTTTCGATTGGGACAAACTTTCGCCCTGTGTAGAGCTTCATCAAGTCATGACTTGGTGAAGGTTTTTCTACACGGGCGAATTATCACTCGTTCTTCAGTTTCTCTCTCTCTCTCTCTCTCTCTCTCTCTCTCTCTCTCTCTCTCTCCTCTCTCTCTCTCTCTCTCTCTCTCTCTCTCTCTCTCATCACTTCACACGTTAGATTTCTCCTGGCTGGTCTCACCTCATCAGTCATGTCAGCGCTGTATGACACTGGTAGTTTAGCCTTTCGTGTCAAGGCAGACTTCGCGGCACTCCTGTATGGCAAAAAAAGACACAGGTGCAGCATAGTGGAGCCCTCTACTGACGTTTCGCCCACACAGTGACTTTTATCAAGTTTTCTAAAGCTTTATTTGTAACTTGAGAAAGCCCACTGCTTGGGTGAAACGTCGCCAGTAAACACTAGCATTATATTGTATTTATCACACCATCTTGTAAGTATTTAGTAATTTTTGTCTCTAGTGATGCAACAAATATGAGGCTGGAGGTTGTGCAATGTTGCAGATTATTGTGTTGATGCAACAAATATGAGGCTGGAGGTTGTGCAATGTTGCAGATTATTGTGTTGATGCAACAAATATGAGGCTGGAGGTTGTGCAATGTTGCAGATTATTGTGTTGATGCAACAAATATGAGGCTGGAGGTTGTGCAATGTTGCAGATTATTGCGTTGATGCAACAAATATGAGGCTGGAGGTTGTGCAGTGTTGCAGATTATTGTGTTGATGCAACAAATATGAAGCTGGAGGTTGTGCAATGTTGCAGATTATTGTGTTGATGCAACAAATA
The DNA here is from genome assembly GCA_009830355.1 of Cherax destructor. Lineage (NCBI taxonomy): Eukaryota > Metazoa > Arthropoda > Malacostraca > Decapoda > Parastacidae > Cherax > Cherax destructor. The sequence goes on along the minus strand of WNWK01000164.1, from coordinate 240,484 downwards.
TGAGGCTGGAGGTTGTGCAATGTTGCAGATTATTGCGTTGATGCAACAAAGATGAGGCTGGAGGTTGTGCAGTGTTGCAGATTATTGTGTTGATGTTATGTAAGTCTTGAAGAAATTAGATAAGTGTGGTAGTAAGAAGGAGTTTTAAAGAAGAGTTTATTTACGTAGAAAGAAGAGAACAATTCAGATTGATAAACTAAGACACATGTACAACACTTGGGTATTTTTACTGATTAAACGTTTCGCCACACAGTGGCTTCATCAGTCCAATACCAAGAAGAATGGTGATGATCACGTAACAGTCTGTTGATGTCTGGGTACGGCAATATTGATGAAGAGGGAGATGCTAATGGACACTAAATATCAAGTGTTAGAAAGTGTGAGAGAACAAACACACAAACCCACACACACACACACACACACACACACACACACACACACACACACACATACACACACACACATACACACACACACATACACACACACACATACACACACACACAGAACTACAAAGGGATCTAGACAGGCTGCAAGCCTGGTCCAACAATTGGCTCCTGGAGTTCAACCCCACCAAGTGCAAAGTCATGAAGATTGGGGAAGGGCAAAGAAGACCGCAGACGGAGTACAGCCTAGGGGGTCCAGAGACTACAAACCTCACTCAAGGAAAAATATCTTGGGGTGAGTATAATACCAGACACATCTCCTGAGGCGCACATCAACCAAATAACTGCTGCAGCATATGGGCGCCTAGCAAACCTAAGAACAGCATTCCGACATCTTAATAAGAAATCGTTCAGGACCCTGTACACTGTGTACGTTAGGCCCATACTGGAGTATGCAGCACCAGTTTGGAACCCACACCTAGCCAAGCACGTAAAGAAGCTAGAGAAAGTGCAAAGGTTTGCAACAAGACTAGTCCCGGAGCTAAGGGGTATGTCCTACGAGGAGAGGTTAAGGGAAATCGACCTGACGACACTGGAGGACAGGAGAGATAGGGGAGACATGATAACGACATATAAGATACTGAGAGGAATTGACAAAGTGGACAGAGATAGAATGTTCCAGAGATGGGACACAGCAACAAGGGGACACAGTTGGAAGTTGAAGACTCAGATGAATCACAGGGATGTTAGGAAGTATTTCTTCAGTCACAGAGTGGTCGGGAAGTGGAATAGTTTGGGAAGTGATGTAGTGGAGGCAGGATCCATACATAGGTTTAAGAAGAGGTATGCTAAAGCCCATGGCGCAGGGAGAGTGACCCAGTAGCGGCCAGTGAAGAGGCGGGGCCAGGAGCTATGAATCGACCCCTGCAACCACAACTAGGTGAGTACACACACACACAAACTCGGCTGACACATGTGTGGCACCGCTGGGAAAAGACTCGTATGAGGCCATTACGCCTACAATCATCCTGGCTGGATCTAATGAATTAACACACACACACACACACACACACACACACACACACACACACAACACTGGGTGATTGATGGCAGTGATTACCTTCGTTGATGTTACCGCTAAACGGCGGCGGGGCACGCCTGCCACAAGCTATTTATGGTGTTACTGGCTCTTCATTGCCCTTGGTGGCACTGTTGTCATCCCCCCCTTCTTCCCCCGTCTACCTCTCCCCCTCCCCTCCCCTTTCCCCTCCCACCTTCCTTGTAGAAGAATTAATAATAATAATAATCTTTATTTCTACAAGTACGTACATGTACAAGGTATACAGACCATAGCTGACATCAATGACATACTACTATATAGAAAACCTCTTGTTATGCAGAGCATTTAGGACAAATTAGGTCAGTTTTGTCCCAGGATGCGACCCACACCAGTCCACTAACACCCAGGTACCTATTTTACTAATAAGTGAATCGGGATAGAAGGTGTCTGGTGGAAACACCCCCAGTATTTCCACCTTTGCCGGGGATCGAACCACGGACACTCAGTGTGTGATGCGAGAGCGTTGCCTACCAGGCCACGGAACACCCTTAATAATTTTTATACCTGGAGATACCTGGAGAGGGTTTCGGGGGTTAACACCCCCGCGATCCGGTCTGAGACCAGGCCTCGTGGTTGATCACGGTCTGATCAACCAGGCTGTTACTGCCGGCCACAGTAGCAGCCTGCTGTCTCACCTTGTACTGTGATGGTTACAATAGGAGAGAACAACTTTCCTCAGCTAGTGTTACCTAGCTCTTGTCCCTTTAAAGCCAGTGTCAATGTACCTGTAAGAATATAAATGAATTTACATTAAGTGACAGTAGTTATTCACACCTTTTATCCAGGGTATATTAACACTGGTTTTGACGGGACAAGAGACTGCTGTGTTACCAGGCTGTTGGTGCTGCAGAGGAGTGCCGTTACAGTGATTTTTAGCTGACGTCGCTGCAGTGGTGCCAGATATAACACTGCCTGATGAGGATGACTCTTCTGTTTGTGTCACGTGACTACTGATGGTAAACAATAATGATAATGTGATGTAAATGGTTTGGAAAACCTGTAATAACAGTCTGAAGAAACCACTGGCTGGCGAAACGTTTCAGTATCTCATTCTTCAAGAATGAGGAATAAGGCAGGTGGGCAAGACTTAGGCGTCTTTATTACCGAAATCCTGTTAGGTAGACGAAACATTTCACAGGTGAGAGAGATGTATCATAATATACACTTGGAAAATATAGAGGGATTGGTCCCAAATCTGCACACGGAAATCACTCCCTACGAAAGCAAAAGACTTGGCAGGAACATAAGAACATAAGAAAGGAGGAACACTGCATCAGGCCTGTTGGCCCATACTAGGCAGATCCTTCACAATCCATCCCACTAACCCCTCTCACTCATGAATTTATCCAACCTAAATTTGAAACTACCCAAGGTCCTAGCTTCAATAACCCTACTAGGCAGACTGTTCCACTCATCAACTACCCTATTTCCAAACCAATACTTTCCTATATCCTTTCTAAACTTATCTAACTTGAATCCATTATTGCTGTTCTCTGGCAACATCCCAAAATGAAAAGCAGGGGCGCCATGAGTACACTGAGAGAGAACACAATAAGTGGCAGGGATCTCCCAGAATACATAAAGGGGATTACCAATAGACCCCTAGCTGTCTTCAACAGGGAGCTGGACAGGCACCTATAGTCAGCATCTGACCAACCGGGCTGTGGCCAGCAGTAACAGCCTGGTTGACGAGGCCCTGGTCCACCGCGAGGCCTGGTCCACCGCGAGGCCTGGTCAATGGACCTGGCCGCGGGGGCGTTGACCCCCGGAACACCCTCCAGGTATTAAACATACTCATGCATTTAACGTGTGACTTATTCTACAACTTCTTTTCGGAAACTTAAAAAAAAGAATCGCAGTCATTAAAAGACACCAGAACAAAGTGTAAACAAATAAAGAAAATATATTTTAATTGGGAATCAGAGAATATTCCACTCACTCTGACCTTTTTTTTTTCAGAGCGATGAATTATTGAGGAGCGGGCAGCCCACGATGGTGCCAGCAGGTGCAGCCCACGATGGTGCCAGCAGGTGCAGCCCACGATGGTGCCAGCAGGTGCAGCCCACGATGGTGCCAGCAGGTGCAGCCCACGATGGTGCCAGCAGGTGCAGCCCACGATGGTGCCAGCAGGTGCAGCCCACGATGGGTGCCAGCAGGTGCAGCCCCGATGGTGCCAGCAGGTGCAGCCCACGATGGTGCCAGCAGGTGCTAGGGCCCACGATGGTGCCAGCAGGTGCAGCCCACGATGGTGCCAGCAGGTGCAGCCCACGATGGTGCCAGCAGGTTGCAGCGCCCACGATGGTGCCAGCAGGTGCAGCCCACGATGGTGCCAGCAGGTGCAGCCCACGATGGTGCCAGCAGGTGCAGCCCACGATGGTGCCAGCAGGTGCAGCCCACGATGGTGCCAGCAGGTGCAGCCCACGATGGTGCCAGCAGGTGCAGCCCACGATGGTGCCACCCAGGTGCAGCCCACGATGGTGCCACCCAGGTGCAGCCCACGATGGTGCCAGCAGGTGCAGCCCACGATGGTGCCAGCAGGTGACGAGCCCACGATGGTGCCAGCGCAGGGGCAGCCCACGATAGAGTTGCCAGCAGGCAGCCCACGATGGTGCCAGCAGGTGCGCCACGATGGTGCCAGCAGGTGCGAGCAGCGATGGTGCCAGCAGGTGCAGCCCACGATGGTGCCAGCAGGTGGAAGCATAGGACATAGAGATCAATATCCGATACTGCTAGGCTGTAACTTCTTTAATTTTAGCGCCAGTGGGTGTTGCAGGGGTCGAGTCACTGCTCCTCTGTGTGTGTGTGTATGTGTTTGTACTCACCTAATTGTGGTTACAGAGGGTCGATTCATAGCTCCTGGCTCCGCCTCTTCACTGGTCGCTACTAGGTCCACTCTCATGTGTGTGTGAATGGTTAATAGTCCACGTCGAAGCGAAAAGTCGTCTTAGTTATTGTGGACCATTAATAAAAAGACAGAATATTAATAAAAATTTGTATCTTACAGCCGATGCGTTAAGGATTCGAACCCGTGTTCCCCACATCACAGTCAGGCTGTAACAAGCACAGTGCCTCGGAACGCTGCGTCAGCGCTTCCTTATTTCTAACACTGTGAGTCTCTCTAATTTACATCAACATTCTGTGTTTAATCGTGTGAGTGAGTTTGTGGGCTGTTATTGTTGTTGTGTATGAGTCTGTGCTCCTCTTATGGTACCTAGTTATTCTTGTCAGCTTTTTTTTTAATGTGGATGTTGAAGTGTCAGTGGTGGTGGTGGTGGTGGTGGTGGTGGTGGTGGTGGTGGTGGTGGTGGTGGTGATACTTGTGGTGGTGCTAAAGAAGATGCATTGAAAGTACTGATAAATTTGACACGTGTGCAACACTTAGGCATCTTTATTGAAGAAACGTTTCGCCACACAGTGGCTTCATCAGTCCATTTCAAAGAAGAATGGTGACGATCAAAAGGAGTTTAAGGTAATCAGTCCATCAATCAAGACTGATGGACTGATTGCATCGACTCCAGGCTGGGGGACTGATTGCCTCAAACTCCTTCTGATCTTCATTCTTCTTTGTATGGACTGATGAAGCCACTGTGTGGCGAAACGTTTCTTCAATAAAGATACCCAAGTGTTGCATATGTGTCTAATTTATTAACTTGTCGGTTCTCTGAACCATTTATCTGCTGGAGATGCTATTAGTAGTGATGGTGCAAGTTATGTTGCAAACATTGGTGGTGGTGCTACTGGTTCCAATGTTGGTAGTGTCAACATTGGTGGTGGTGCTGCAGGTTCCCATGTTGGTAGTGTCAATACTGGTGGTTGTGCTGCTGGTTCCAATGTTGATAGTGTCAACACTGGTGCTGCTAGCGTTCGTGGTGCCAATGGGGTCGGTGATGGTGCAAGCGAAGAAAAGTGCCAATAATGGTGACAGTTGCTGTGGCGTCTTCGGCGGCAGTAATGGTGACACTAGCACCAGTCATGGCGGTGTCAATGTTGCTAGTGCCGCTAATGGTGAACTGAGCCCAGCGCTTCACGATGCCAGTATACCTCTGATGCCAGCGGCGATACGCGCCTTCCTTCCGTGCAGCCTCCGCCACACTCACGTAAACTAAGGACAGGGACATCAATAATCCGCACTCGCAGCGAGGCCAGTTTAAAGCTCTCCCAGCCTCCGCAGGGGAGCGCAAGTCGCTGAGAGCTAGCGAAGCGAAGAGTTTTACGACCTCGCTATCACCTTCGCTCGCTGATATCATCGAACTCGCTCGAGTAATGTAATAATTTGTGATAGTAATCTATGACAGAGCCAGAAATGTAAACAGAGAGAGAGAGAGAGAGAGAGAGAGAGAGAGAGAGAGAGAGAGAGAGAGAGAGAGAGAGAGAGAGAGAGAGAGAGCGAGGGAGGAAAACATTATACGTACTTGTAGCTGCAGCTCACTTCTAAGCTTGATCAGCTAAGACTGAGCTAGCTTGATGGACCTGCAAGATTCTCTCTCTCTCCCATAAAGCCAGTTTACTGCAGCCCAAAATGTGTATGATCCCCAGGAAAATAAATGGCGTACTGGGACTGAGATTAAATTTTGGTTTGTCTGTCGTGCCTGAAGTCTCAACGAGGTTTATTTTATATTCAAGTTACTGCTTGCTGCTGCTTGTGTGTTTGTTCTCTACATCTATAGCTAAACCATTTATTAATACTTCTACTGCAACTACTACTACTACGACTACTACTACTACTACTACTTCTTTTCCTCCTCCATCACCACCTTTATCACTTTAGTTCTCTTAAGACAGAAGTAACCTCCGTTTGTGTACATTGCCATTAATGACATCCCGACCCAAATTAATAACGATATTATAAGTGTTTTGTAGGCAGCCATAACTTACGTGTAATAATCTGATTGCTCATGTTGGATATTATGTAATGTTTAACACTCGAACGATTATCTAATGCTAACATAAATATTATCTAATGCTAACATAAATATTCAACTCTCCTATAAATATTTAACACTCGAATGTTTAATATTGCATAAAATATTAGATGCAACATGAAACTCAGAAATTTCTCGTTCGACATGAATCTACAGCAACTTGGCGTATGTTTCAAGTAATGTTTGTGTAAAGTTTATCAAGCGATGTCCTCCTGCACAACTTTCTCAACTCAAGGAGCAACTTGGAGATGCTCTCAAGGCTTCCTTGATCCTCTTCCTTGAACTTCGTGTTTGCACGTGAGGGGCTGTCGTGAAAATAGCACTCAACCGTGTGTTTATAATAGTGAAGGTCAGGTTAATAAGCTCTGCCGTTCACAGCATGGGTGATATTATACCACCACCATCCACAGCATGGGTGATATTGTACCACCACCATCCACAGCATGGGTGATATTGTACCACCACCATCCACAGCATGGGCGATATTGTACCACCACCATCCACAGCATGGGTGATATTGTACCACCACCATCCACAGCATGGGTGATATTGTACCACCACCATCCACAGCATGGGTAATATTGTACCACCACCATCCACAGCATGGGTGATATTGTACCACCACCATCCACAGCATGGGTGATATTGTACCACCACCATCCACAGCATGGGTGATATTGTACCACCACCATCCACAGCATGGGTGATATTGTACCACCACCATCCACAGCATGGGTGATATTGTACCACCACCATCCACAGCATGGGTGATATTGTACCACCACCATCCACAGCATGGGTGATATTGTACCACCACCATCCACAGCATGGGTGATATTGTACCACCACCATCCACAGCATGGGTGATATTGTACCACCACCATCCACAGCATGGGTAATATTGTACCACCACCATCCACAGCATGGGTGATATTGTACCACCACCATCCACAGCATGGGTGATATTGTACCACCACCATCCACAGCATGGGTGATATTGTACCACCACCATCCACAGCATGGGTGATATTGTACCACCACCATCCACAGCATGGGTAATATTGTACCACCACCATCCACAGCATGGGTGATATTGTACCCCACCATCCACAGCATAGGTGATATTGTACACCACCATCCACAGCATGGTATATTGACACCACCATCCACAGCATGGGTGATATTGTACCACCACCATCCACAGCATGGGTAATATTGTACCACCACCATCCACAGCATGGGTAATATTGTACCACCACCATCCACAGCATGGGTGATATTGTACCACCACCATCCACAGCATGGGTGATATTGTACCACCACCATCCACAGCATGGGTAATATTGTACCACCACCATCCACAGCATGGGTGATATTGTACCGCCACCATCCACAGCATAGGTGATATTGTACCACCACCATCCACAGCATGGGTGATATTGTACCACCACCATCCACAGCATGGGTGATATTGTACCACCACCATCCACAGCATGGGTAATATTGTACCACCACCATCCACAGCATGGGTAATATTGTACCACCACCATCCACAGCATGGGTGATATTGTACCGCCACCATCCACAGCATAGGTGATATTGTACCACCACCATCCACAGCATGGGTGATATTGTACCACCACCATCCACAGCATGGGTGATATTGTACCACCACCATCCACAGCATGGGTAATATTGTACCACCACCATCCACAGCATGGGTGATATTGTACCACCACCATCCACAGCATGGGTGATATTGTACCACCACCATCCACAGCATGGGTGATATTGTACCACCACCATCCACAGCATGGGCAGGATAACAAAACTGGCAATCACAACGGAACAATTAAAGCCAGACGAAGAAAACGAATTAATGAAAATAAAACAAGGACAACGCAGTAAGATAAACGAGATAAAGAAAACGAGTTCATAAAAATGTGGTTTGAGAAATCTGAGGGAAAAAAAATAGGAAAACAGAAGTGAATGTGAGAGGTATAACTGTTTTAATGGAGAGAGAAATTGCCGGAGGGTGGTTACTGATGCGTGACTGAGGGTGAGGTGGGGGTGAGGGAGTGGTGGGATGGGGGAGAGGTAAGAGGGGGTGAGGGAGAGGTTGGGGAGAGTATGAGGTTGGCAGGATAGAAGAGTTTCGTTGAGTACAAACATAGAGGGAGTACAAATATACAGGGAGATTCTGGAGTAGGAAGATTTCATCTCTGGCTCCTGGAGTAGGAAGATTTCATCTCTGGCTCCTGGAATAGGAAGATTTCATCTCTGGCTCCTGGAGTAGGAAGATTTCATCTCTGGCTCCTGGAGTAGGAAGATTTCATCTCTGGCTCCTGGAGTAGGAAGATTTCATCTCTGGCTCCTGGAGTAGGAAGATTTCATCTCTGGCTCCTGGAGTAGGAAGATTTCATCTCTGGCTCCTGGAGTAGGAAGATTTCATCTCTGGCTCCTGTAGTAGGAAGATTTCATCTCTGGCTTCTGGAGTAGGAAGATTTCATCTCTGGCTCCTGGAGTAGGAAGATTTCATCTCTGGCTCCTGGAGTAGGAAGATTTCATCTATGGCTCCTGGAGTAGGAAGATTTCATCTCTGGCTCCTGGAGTAGGGCGATCTCATCTCTGGCTTCTGGAGTAGGAAGGTCTCATCTCTGGCTTCTGGAGTAGGAAGATCTCATCTCTGGCTCCTAGAGTAGGTAGAGGACTACTCAGTACCACACAAAGAGAATCTCGACTCAGTCTGGTCAGATATGTCATTCCAACAAAGTCTTCAACATGGGAAAGATATAGATGACTTCATTATTATTATGTACAACGCCAAATTTCTTAGTTTCACATCTATCTCAATTTTGTGGACAAAGGTATGAGAGTTATTGTACCACAAGACGGGCAGGCATCAAAAACTATCCCTATAATTGTTCTTCTTTTAAGGGGGTTCCAGTTGATCTTATGTTTTGTAGGTTATGGTTGTGTGAGAAATTATGTTGGTAAATTTTACAGGCAATGTCCCGAATTATTTCACCCCCATAATTGTGCAGAAAATTTGGTGCATCAAACAGTTTACACTTACTGATATTGATGCAGTTCAGAGTCAAGTGGGACTTTAAGGTCACCAGGTCACAATAATATCCCTCCTTCGTGCCCACCTTCTCAGGTCATCACGTCTCATACGTCTGGACCTTAAATTATTATTAGAATATATAGTTCTTATAATTATTTGTGGACTGTATATTCGGTCATGTCTCCTTGACCTGAGTAATTTGCTTTCGTAATTTTACATAAATATAAATACATGATTAAAAAAGTATAAAGGACATTTCAATAGTATTCACCAAATTAAAATTTGGCGTCATATCCTAACGCCCCCCTTTCGGTAGGCAATTTATATTGGCCAATACAAATTAACATACCTGTAGTGAGAATTTAATACACTGGGAGGCGGACATTACCTGTGGTGCAAACTTCATCAATTTCTGACGACACTGAAGATTCGGCCGATTTTCGAATTCCTTGAGAGAGCCGACACTACCTCTCAGGACGGCCACCCGGACAGTACTCCTGATTCAGTTTCCTTTTATGAGACCAGCAGTTCAACCTTCCCCACCCGTGTCAACCATACTGTCTCTTGCCATCTACACAAACCTCCCTCACCACTCAGGTGGAACCACTCACTCGCTTCCTCATTTACATTACATTATATTTACATTACATTTTATTAACACTTCACATACACATTACTAATTATAGGAAAATTATAGTAAATTTTTCACAGGTTGGTTGGTTTATGGAGGTTTAAAGCCTGTCGACTACACTATGGTCATTAAAGCTGGCCCGGTAGTCAAACTTTAATCCCTAATCCCTAATCCCTAAAATAGGGATTAGGGTGAACCCTCAGGGCATATATGCCGTTGCAAGTCATTTTTTTCAGATTTCAGTGTCTGGGATGTGAATAAAACTGAAATGCAATATTTGTCATGGATATAATTTTTAGGTCAAGTTAGTTTAGGATAGATTAGGTCAGGTTAGGTTAGGTCAGGTTACGTTAGGTTAGGTTACGTTAGATTAGGTAAGATTTGTCAAGAAACAGGACAAGTGTTTTCCTGACGCGGGTCTTGGTCATATAATGGCCGTCCACTGGAGATTTTGGTCATCTGACCAATGTAATCAGTTCATCAATCACGAATGAGGGACTGATTACATCAAACTCCTTCTGATCTTCACCATTCTTCTTCGTATTGGACTGATGAAGCCACTGTGTGGCGAAACATTTCCTCAATAAAGACACACAAGTGTTGCACACGTGTCTAATTTATCAATTAGTCATTTCTGTGAACCATTTATCTACAATCGTTTCTAATAACCCTGAGCTGTGGTACAACAAGTGTCTGTGCCTCCCACTCACGTCTGTGTCACAGTCGCGACCACTGAGCTACGGACATCATTCTACTCTCGATTTAGCCTGAGTTGTGAAAGTCTTTATACATTTCACCAGATTCACTTTCTCTCTCTCTCTCTCTCTCTCTCTCTCTCTCTCTCTCTCTCTCTCTCTCTCTCATAAACATTTCTTGAACCTCCTTTCGCCGTCTTGAAGTATCATTTGATGGGTATCCAGGTATCCTCGGGAGTTGCTTGAAGTGATTACCTGAGCTTTCATTTCTTGATGGAGGCTCGAGCCTCCGTCCGCCCGAGATGTCGGGCAGCGATTAGCGGACGGATTAGCTTTCGGCGATTAGCTTTCAAAAATCATAGAGGAGACATAATCAGGACATACAAAATTCTCCAAAGCAGTATAGGCGGTTGCAGACCATTTACAACAGAAGGGAAGTTGACTAGGGTGCACAGAGGCAGGCTAAAGACCCAAGTGAGTTACATAGGCATTAGGAAGCAATCTGGCAGTGTCAGGGTAATAAAGAAATGGGATTAAGTGGGGGATGGCATAGCCCTTCGCTTTTTCAACGGCAAATACGACAGAGAGAGCTGATAAGGGGCTCATGAGATGTAGGTCAATATATGGAATCTAAGCTGGGTAAATGCAGAGAGACACACACACATAAAAAGTCACACACACAAACCCACCCACCAACCCACCCACACACACATACACATGCACGCATGCACACGCACGCACACGCACGCACATGCACGCACACGTACCGGAGAATACACTTCCCTCCGCGCTCCGGTAAAAGTAAAATCTTGTATAGAATGAAATTGACAAACCTGACTCCATCACGAGCAAGAGGTGGTGTTGTGTGTGTGTACTCACCTATTTGTGGTTGCAGGGGTCGAGTGTGTGTGTGTGTGTGTGTGTGTGTGTGTGTGTGTTGTGTGTGTGTGTGTATTGTGTGTGTGTGTGTGTGTGTGTGTGTGTGTTGCGTCCACCACCACCATCACATATAACATTAATACCCATCACTTATTCTCTCCCAACCCCTTCAGTAAACCACCCTAGTCATCTATATTTTCGTCTATACGCGTCTACAACACAGGGGAAATTATATACTCGAAGCTCAAAGTATCTTGCAAGGAGTTTCCAAGACGGAGCGTAAACATGTCAAGGGGAGATTTGGAAGGTCTCGTTACGTACCTTAACGAAGGTGTTCGCTTCTTGAAATATTTACACCGCGACTGTTCTCTTGTATTGTTCTCGCGTAATGACGCCTCCGTAGGCGAGGTTTCGATCTGTTTAGATTTGTAACGTCGCTTGAGAGAGAGAGAGAGAGAGAGAGAGAGAGAGAGAGAGAGAGAGAGAGAGAGAGAGAGAGAGAGAGAGAGAGAGAGAGAGAGAGAGAATTCGAAATACCGACATGATGGATAAAGAGACACGAATGCTATCCTTTATTGACAACGTTTCACCCACGGAGTGGGCGAAACGTTTGTTACTTGATAAAGCCCCCTGTGCGGACGAAACGTTGTCAATAAAGAATAGCATTAATTAAACTGCATTTGCCTTTCTTAAATCCACCAAGTCACGCACGAGATCTGATAAAACCTCTACACAAGAGCGAAACGTCGCCCCAATAGAACCTTACTCTACAAAGTGTGTCCTGTCACGACTGCTGTTGGTAGTGCGCCACCTGGATGATCGAGCATACTATCATGGGTGTTGTGATGTATACACCAAGGCTGGTATTATTAAAGGCAGTCAGGATTCTCATAACGCAGCCGAAGTCGCACTCACAGAAACGTCTGGACCATAGGTAAAGCTATAACGAAGTGTTATAGGCGTACATTACTGTCGCACCTGGCGCCCTCTATGCTGCAGTAATGGAGGGGGGGGGAAATTAGGGGATAGAGCTTGGAATAGAAAAGGCTTTGAGGAGGGATAGAGACGAGATATAAAATGGATAGTTGTAAGGAAAAGGGATGCTATTAGGTTTAGAAAGAAGGGGTTAGGGGGAAAAAAAATATGGAATAAGTGATAGAAAATAATATAACAGGACAGGAAAGAAATGGAAAATGGATATAAAGGAAAAAATAACCCAAAAAAAGGGAAAATAAATTTAAAAAAATAGAAAGGGGATAAAATGAGAATATTTTGTGGAGGACCTTCCTGAAGGAACATCCTTCAGATCCGAGCACTGGGAGCTACCCATCGCCTTCCTCGGATCAAAACTGATTGCCTCCCATCCCCCATGATGTTGATGTTATTAGGGCGTGTGGACAAACGTTCTCCCATCTCACCCACACATATAACAACTAAAAGGTACGGTGTAGCTGACTGTATTCACCCTCTTGCATTAGCCCTCTTAGGTCTTGTAATGTCTACGATAGTGGTGGAGGTCACGGTGGCAGTGTTGTAACCAGCTCTACGAGGTAACCTCGAAGAGTTCTCAAGCACCGTGGAAGCAGTGGAGAGTGATAACCTCTTACTGTTGGTATTAACTCTGGTATTGTCGATAATTCATACTTGTTGGTGTATCGTAGTAAAGCTCCTCATTAGACGTGCTAAAAAGAGCTTTACTTAAGTCTCTACATAACCATGATGTAAATAGCTCTTTATTAGGTTTTCAGATAATCTGTACATTTATTGAGGAGACGTTTTGCACACAGGAGCTTTATCAATACCATAACTGAAGAAGCTTCTGTGAGCGAAACGTCTCCTCACGAAATCTCCCAGTAAGGCAACAGAGACATAAACCAAATACAAACAGAGAGTATTTCCCTGCTACCATTGTCTTTATTTCAGAATATACCGATACCACACGTGTCTTTATTTACAAACATATGGGTTGTAATTCCATCTTTTACAGAATTTACATACTGGATCTCCTTTATTCAGTTATCCTGTAGAGCCTAGTCAAATGAGTAGGCCTGAGATCAATCTATCATCATTATCATCACCTTTATTATCATTATATCATCATCGTCATCATTGCATCATTGTCATCATCATCATCATTGTCATCATCATTGTCATCATCATCATCATCATCATCATCATCATCTTCATCTTTGTTTTTCTATTATTATTATTATTATTAAACAAAATTACAACAAAATAACCTGTAATAATAATTCTGTATCATAATCAGAGGGTTGATACAGCTTCATTATAATTGCCAGTGCCAGAGAGTGTCGTTACTTACTGGCACTACCATTTTTAAGTGCCAATAAAGCTTAATAATGAATGCTGAAACAAGGCACAATAATTTGTGTAAGCTGGGTGTGACGAGTGCCAGTATATTCACACCACAAGTGCTGAAAGTAATGGCACCTGGTGCCAATAAACTAGTCCTGGATAGTTTGAAAGTGGTGCTGGCACGCACACGCAAACATGTATACTCACACTTAGGAACAAACATAAATACACACACACACACACAAACACACACACACATATGAGTCACAGGGATGTTAGGAAGTACTTCTTCAGTCATAGAGTTGTCAGGAAGTGGAACAATCTGGAGAGTGATGCAGCGGAGGCAGGATCCTTTAAGAAGAGGTACGATAAAACTCATGGAGCAGGGAGAGAGTGGACCTAGTAGCGATCAGTGAAAAGGCGGGGCCAGGAGCTATGAATCGACCCCTGCAACCACAAATAGGTGAGTACACAGCGAGTGGTAAAGAGAAATTACCCACACTGTGGGCCAGTGGTTGAACCCACACAGTGGACCATTGGTCGAACCCACACAGTGGGCCAGTGGGACGAACTCACACAGTGGGCCAGTGGGTCAAACCCACACAGTGGACCAGTCGTCGAACCCACACAGTGGACCAATGGTCGAACCCACACAGTGGATCAATGGTCGAACCCACACAGTGGACCAGTGGGTCGAACCCACTCCACCCATTTAGTCAGAGATATGAACCCACAAAATTCCTCGATGGACGAGGAGTCCAATCAGTGGTTGTTCCTGGATACCGGGGAAGGGACTCTTGATCCGAGGAAATGGACCTTTCTTCCCCTTCCTCGGATCAAACATAACTTCCTCCCGTTCCCCAAGGGGGCAGCATAACCCTCAACGGTTTTAGCGCTTTACCATCAACAATTTTAAGTGAATAAAAAAATAATTTTTATTAGTAACATCAGATCAATTATTTTATCCCTTCCAATGTACACGATAATTCCAAAGTAAATTATTATCAATAATTCAGGCAAATTATTAATAACGGATTCTAAAAATACTGTTTATTCCATTGAAGTTGACAAATGATACACTGATATTTGTCTTAAAACTACAAATACAATAGTCATAGATGGATAAAATCCATCTCTTATATTTTATATATATATATATATATATATATATATATATATATATATATATATATATATATATATATATATATATATATAATATATATAGTCGTGCCGATTAGGTAAAACTGGTCAATTAGCAAGAGCTCATCTAAAATTAAGTCCTTTCTAAATTTTTCTCTTATACGTTTAAAGATATATTTTTTTCATTTATGTTAATGTAAGAATTTATAAATTTGTACCAAGAGAAACTTTGAAAACCTACCTAACCTTATTACAACAAGCGCAATTTAATTTAACCTAACCCAACTAAATATATTTTAGATACGTTAACATTAATTTAATAATAAACAAACACAATGAAATATATTTTTTTCGTTATGTTCAGAATGATTTTGGCGAAATTATTGCATACACAAATTTTCACTTGTCTTATATGGCAATTTGAGCGTTGCTATTTAAGCCAAAATCGCAAGTTTTACCTAATCGGCACGACATATATATATATATATATATATATAATATATATATATATATATATATATATATATATATATATATATATATATATATATATATATATATATAATATACGTATACGTATATATATATATATATATATATATATATATATATATATATATATATATATAATTTTTAATATATATTATATATATAATTTTTATTACATATATTTTTTCACTTATTTTACATAACTTTCAAGTGACTTAGAAGGCAGATGGAAAATAAAGACAATTAATAAAATATATTTTTGTCTTTGTGTACACATGATTGTTTTCGTCAAAAGGTTGAGTACAAAAGAGAGGCTGTGTGTGTGTGTGTGTGTGTGTGTGTGTGTGTGTGTGTGTGTGTGTGTGTGTGTGTGTGTGTGTGTGTGTGTGTGTGTGTGTGTGTACAAGGGTGAGTACATCTGATGATTGTGTTGTGGAAAAACATTTTACACACTATGTACTAAAACACAAATTGAGTAGAGGTTGGTAACATCACTTAGGAGAGAGGGAGAGTGACTGGTGTGTCGAGTCTGTCTTCAGAACCTCCTCTCTGGGAGTGCCGTCGCTCCTTTCTTTATCCTGGGAGGAGGGATTGTTGTCGCCTCTTTCATGGGAGAACAGATTGTTACCTCTTTCCACCCTGGAACTAGGGATTGTAACCAACCCTTCCCGTCTTGGGGGAAGGGATTGTATGCACCCCCTTTCTTTCCTGGGAGGAGGGACTATAACCACCCCTTTCTTTCCTGGGGGTTGGGATTGTAATCCCACTTTCTTCCTGTCAGTAAGAATTGTAACCATATTTTTCCCTTATTAGTAGGAACTGTAAATGATTTCATTTTCCTGGAAGGAGGAATCGTACATTCCCCCCCCCCCCTCGTAGAAGCAAATCTTTTAAGATAAACAAAACATTCGTTTCGTTAACTCGGTTCAGGAAACCTTGTATATAAACAAAGACACCCATGGCTGGCAGGGTCATTTCATTGTGAAGTTGTTTCTGTTAGTACGGTGTCTACATAATTTTTTGGGGGGTATAAGGGATTATTCATATATTTTTTTCCCCTTAACAATAAGTACTGTGGTAGGGACGATGTACAGTGGAACCCCGGTGTTTGAACTTAATTGGTTCCTTGGAGGTGTTCAAACTGCGAAAAGTTCGATGTGGGAAACAGTATTTCCCAGACCTTAATTATCAGCCCCTCACAATGGAGATGTTGAACTGACTCCTCCAAATGTCTCTGAGAGTTAGGTCAGTGTCAGTGGTCACTTCAAAGCACTTTTGAAACAGGGCTTTCCTGTAAAGATTTTTCACAACTGAATTTTAAACAAGTCAGCGCATTCGGACTCCAGAAAAATGTTCAAGGGTCAGTTTTTTTTTCTGAACAAAATTGTTCGGACTCTGGTTCGTTCGAGGTCCGGTGCATTCAAACACTGAGGTTCCACTGTACTTAATTATTTACCCTTGAGAGTAGAGATTATCTACTTCTCTTTCCTCCAGTGGAGATTGAGCAAAATTCGTTTTCCACGTAAAAAGAGCCCATAATAACCATTTTTTTAAATGGGAGTGATTGTTCACCGTTGTTCTGTCCAGGAACTATTGAGGACTCCCCATCCTTCTACCCAGAAAGGAATGAGGGGTTATCATCCTTCTGCCTAGGAACTAATGATCATTCACCATCCTCTCCATGAAATAGCGAGTGTCAACTATCCTTCAACCCAGGAAGAAATGAGAATTCACCATCCTTCTTTCCCAGGGAAAAATGAGAAATCAGCATCATTCTTCCCAAGAACTAGCCAGCGTTCACCATCCTTCAACCTAGGAAGGAATGAGAATACACCATCCTTCTTCCCAGGGAGGAATGAACCATGCTCGTACATCATCCCTACATCTTCACCCTCCTTAGGAAGGAGTTAATGAAGTTCCATGGCAGACATCGTCAATATCATCATCACGAATATGAATGTTAGAATCAACATGGTTGGTGTTCTTTGTACACAGTACGAAATAATAGTTCATATGTACACTCGTAAACTTTTAGTACACTGTAAAGTAAGTCTCAAGCTCCTCTTCAAAATAGGACTCACCTAAAAACAAAGTCACTTTTGTATATAAACACACTTCTACATTAATGTTTGTAGACTGATAGTATCTCTCTCTTTTTTTCACACTATCAATGCTCCTTTTCATTACCCTGTGAGTCACTATCACTACCTGGGGGGAGTCATTATCAATACCCCATAGGTCACTATCAAAGCCCTGAGGAAACGGGGGTCAGAATCCTCACCCTGGTGTTTTTTTTTAGGTGGTGGAGCAGCTTGGATCCCCACCCACGCACAGTGTCTGTCCACGGACGTGACCTTGACTTAGTAATATTTTCTCCCTTAACAATGGGTACTGTCAGATAGATAAATCATCAGAATACCACAAGTAAGGCATCCCTCAGGTCTTATAATAATTATAGTTATATTTCTAAAGTTTTGTCCAGCACCCAGACACACACGTCTGTTGTATTTTTTTTTTTTTAATTTCCCATACACAAACTCGCGTGTCCATTTGTGTCTTGTATAATCAGTTAACCACAACTAATAAATGTATTTACAAAATTAAACGAGTCTGTGATGCATAAAACACTGAAGGAAATGTTTTCAATATAAAAATTCTTGGTTCCTCCTCCATTAAGGTTAAGCTCACCTCTCCTCTGACCTCTGTGTATGTAAGGGGGGCTGCAGAGGTCGAGTCAGAGCTCCTGGCAACAAGTGTGCATCCTGTCTGTCCTTATATCTGTGTGCAGCTGTATGCGTTTGTGTGTAATTAAGTGAATGTATACATAGGTCTCTCCTGTAGCTGTCATGACTGTCACGACTCTTCAAGGTTCCATACACAGTGCTTTCTTTCTCTCTCAGTGAGGCTGTGTTTTCTGCTAAGGGTGAGGTGTGTCGAGAGGTGTGTGTTCAAGGGATTCATGGGGGCATTTCCCTCTCTTTCTCTCTCTCTCTCTCTCTCTCTCTTTCTCTCTTGGCGAATCCCCTCCTTCGTCCCAATGTATGACGTCACGCCTCCTAAGGTGATTGGCAGTCTGACAAGCTTGACCAATCAGTGGGTGTCTCTGACATGCCTAATTGGATGACGTGGCTACTGCTGATTGGCAACCCGACAAGACAGCCCAAGACCTGAGCCAGTGAAGCCGTTAATTGGTGAACCAACTCCCTGATTTGATCGGAAATTAAATTTCTTGGACATTCCAGTCCATAATTTTGTGTGTACAACAATTTCAGCTTCTCCACTTAAAACAGTAAGTAATAGTCACCTTTCTTGAACGATTGTGCTTTTTCTTCTCTACCATTGTTCGTGGTCATCATTTAACACCTCAGCTATGATACTCAACCATCAACACTACCTTGTTTACAAGAGGTTTATTTGCACTTTGTTTACACGAAGATAAGCCACACTTCCTTGTGTACAAGACGATTCAAGTCTCTATGTTTACAAGAAGAAATATGGAGAAGTTCAACGCCTTATTGTTTACAAAATGCAGATGGTCAATGCTTCTGTGTATACACCAAGACGTTCAGTGCCTTGTGTATAGAGTAAAACGTTCAACGCCTCAGTCTTCACAGCAAGACGTTCAATGCCTCCGTGTTTACAGCCAAGACGTTGAACTCCTCATTCATTACTAGATCCAGATGATAAATATCTCAGAGTTTAGAAACCTCAAGTGTTTAGCACTACCTTGTTTACAAGCCCTAGACACAAGGTGTTCCTTGCCATGAGAGAGAGAGAGACTTGAGTATCCAACACGGCTTGAGATCTCATTAATCCATCTTGGCCCTTCCAGCATCTAGCCTCACAGAGAGAGACGCGGATCGGGTAACAGATAACGAAGAGGAGGAGGAGGAGGAGGACTCTTTAGATGTCGTCGTCGTGATCACGTTGTGGCTGTCTTCGAGGTAATCTCATCATCTGGCGAAGAAGATGAAGCTGGAGCACACCAACAGGAGGAAGAGGAAGGAAAGCCTCGGTACAGCTGTAGAACTCTCGCCTCGCTGCATAGCTGCCGGGTGCTCCCCAGCTGTGGAACAAGCAAAGTTATTATTATTATTGTTATTATTATTATTATTATTACTAACTAAAGTGTAATGAACACTTGTCATTGCTCAAAAATTACCCACATGAAGACAGAAACTTAGAAGATTTAATTGATCTGTATATTTCGACCCCCTTCATCTGCTGAAGAGGATCCCAGAAGGGGATCAAAATATACAGATCAATTAATCTCCTGAGTTTGTGTTTTCATGTGGGTTATTCTTGAACATTATTATTATTATTATTATTATTATTGGTGTATTTGGTGTAGTTGTGATGCAGTTCCTGGTCCTATCAGCAAAGTTATCACGCTAGCTTTAGAATAGTCATTTCATGGATTCTAACCCCACTCCACTCATAAGGTTAATTCACAAGGGCAGTAATGGAGCGGAGTTTTTTAACAATCTTAGACACACCTACAATGCCCGGATAACCTATTTAATATGCAAGTTACATGGTGAGAACACCCGCAGTGTGCCAGTGCTATCTTTTATGTTATTGTTATATGGTGTTAACACCTATAATGAACGTTATATGTTAAATTTACAGTGTGAAAACAAAGGCTAACAAAGTCTGCAATATTTCATCACATGGGATTGGTTTCTCACACACGGGAGTGAAATCTGACAGCGCTGGGGAACTTCAGCAGGGAGGTGAGAATATCGTCAAAGCATTCCACTATAGGTTCAGTAGCTACGGGAGACTTAAAGGTTTCATTGCGGCAGATCTGGAGTTGCTATTACGTGAGAATTACAA
>WNWK01000164.1:197500-217500 GCA_009830355.1 Cherax destructor | reverse complement strand
CCCCCATCATTCATCTTGTAATTTGGTGTAATCAGTATCAAGGGAGTAAGTAGAGACGCAGTGGGTATAAAGAGCGCACGATCCTGCTAATTCTCACTCCTCTCTCTCTCTTCTCTCTCTCTCTCTCTCTCTCTCTCTTTTCATCTCACTCTCTCACTCTCTCTCTTTAAACCGGGTTTTACAAGGTTAAGTTACGGTTCCTAACTTACTTACAGCTACGAGCTGTTACCTGCATCACTCTCTCTCTCTCTCTCTCTCTCTCTCTCTCTCTCTCTCTCTCTCTCTCTCTTCTCTCTTTCTCTTCTCTCTCTCTGTCTCTTTCTTTCCCTAACCTTACATTTCTATTCAAAAAACGTTAACTCCTAATTTGTAAAAATAAAAAAAAAAATCTTTACCACAGAACACGTAAAGAAAGAGGCAAGTTTTCCCGTCATTATTTTCAAAATTTTTGTCTTATGTTGTTTTTTTGAGAGTGATGTGTCATGTGTGGTCAGTTAGGTCACCTGGGGTCAGTACGGTTAATTAACCTGCATTCAGAATAGGGCTAAAAAAGTCGTTGTTTATACGAAATGAAAGTCACAATAACGAGGCTGGAACAACTGAGAGAGAGAGAATGCGTGGCATTCATAATGAGCCATGTGTATGAAACACGCCAGGTGTTCACAACAAGCCAGGTGTTGAAAACAAGCCAGGTGTTGAAAACAAGCCAGGTGTTGAAAACAAGCCAGGTGTTCACAGCAAGCCAGATGTTCACAACAAGTCAGGTGTTCACAGTAAGCCAGGTGTTCACAACAAGCCAGGTGTTCACAACAAGCCAGGTGTTCACAACAAGCCAGGTGTTCACAGCAAGCCAGGTGTTCACAGCAAGCCAGGTGTTCACAACATGCCAGGTGTTCACAGCAATCCAGGTGTTCACAGCAAGCCAGGTGTTCACAGCAAGCCAGGTGTTCACAGCAAGCCAGGAATTCACAGCAAGCCAGGAGTTCACAGCAAGCCAGGTGTTCACAACAAGCCAGGTGTTCACAACAAGCCAGGTATCGAGGGTCTAGGAGAGGCAGAGATCTGCGTAACACACACACACACACAAACACACATACACACACACACACACACACACACACACACACACACAACACACACACACACACACACACACACACACACACACACAGCCCCCGGTGGCCTAGTGGTAAAGCTCTCGCTTCACGCACGGAGGGCCCGGGTTCTATTCCCGGCGGGGCGGAAACATTTCGAAGTGTTTCCTTACACACACACACATACATACAACAGGCCTAGTGTCAAATCGACATGTGCCTAGGACAAAATGGTAACTAACACACTTACATATACACAGCCCCGGTGGCCTAGTGGTAAAGCTCTCGCTTCACGCACGGAGGGCCCGGGTTCTATTCCCGACGGGGCGGAAACATTTCGAAGTGTTTCCTTACACACACACTCACACACATACATACAACAGGCCTAGTGTCAAATCGACATGTGCCTAGGACAAAATGGTAACTAACTAACTAACACACACACACACACACACACACACCAGGGTAACAATCCATTAACTAATGATAGCCAGTGATAGTGAGGAGGGGGGAGGGGGTAGAGGGGTAGGGGCGAGTCTCCCATTACTGTACAACAACAACAACAACAACAACAACAACAACACGTCACATGGCAATCTTTCTCACACTACCATAATGTCTTCCCTCCCCCATTCCACCCCTTCCACGTCCCTGCTCACCCTTTTTCCCTTGCCTCCACGCCCCTCTCCTTACTTCGACCCCTTTCTTTGCATTTACCTCATCTTCTCTTAGCCTCTTGGTAGAAGCAATTACAAATACCTTATTTATATATATATATATATATATATATATATATATATAAATATATATATATATATATATATATATATATATATATATATATATATATATATATATATATATATATTATATATATATATATATATATATATATATATATATATATATATATATATATATACTCAGAGAAAGATAGCAGTCAGCAGGATTCGAACCCACTACAGGAAGACAGGCAAGGTTCCCAAATTGACGCTCTACACTACTCAACCACAAGTGCCTCAAAAGCTGGGCAGCCTGGTTTACAAGCCATGTTTGTTCGTAGCCCGGGCACACCAGTGGGCCTCAAGTATGGTTTCAACCTTGGGGAACTTGACGAACCTTGCCAGTCTCCCTGTAGTGGGTTCGAATCCTGCCGACTGCTATCTTTCTCTGTATATACCCTCCTGCCTGTTTCTCTGTATTATAACCCTCCTGTTTCTACTGGTGCATTGTAAACGACTCGCTGACCACTGATACTTACAATGGGCACATGTACAATACAAATGATAGTCATGTCCCTGTACTACTGTACTACCGTACCACTGTACTACTGTACTACTGTACCACTGTAGTACTGTCCCACTGTACTACTGTATTACAGTACCACTCTAGCACTATACTATTGTACCTCTGTACTACTGTCCCCCTGCCCCACTGTACTACTGTACCACTGTACTACTGTACTACTGTACCACTGTACTACTGTACCACTGTACCACTGTACTACTGTACTACTATACTACTGTACCACTGTACCACTGTACTACTGTACTACTGTACTACTGTACCACTGTACCACTGTACTACTGTACTACTGTACCACTGTACCACTGTACTACTGTACTACTGTACCACTGTACCACTGTACTACTGTACTACTGTACTACTGTACCACTGTACCACTGTACCACTGTACTACTGTACCACTGTACCACTGTACTACTGTACTACTGTACCACTGGTCCACTGTACTACTGTACCATAAGTACAACATGAGGATCCACATTGAATATCGAAATTGGATCTTCATGGCAGGGCTGGAACTCGTGGCGTGTATTCTGACTACCTGACTTCGCTTGTATAACTTTGATTATTGTATATATGTCTGTGTACTGACTGGAGGAGCTTGTTCATTCATGGGCGAAACGTCTCGGAAAAGTTCTTCTCTGCCAATTCTCTTTTCTTTCACTCCCCTCTCCCTAGCTTCATATATAGTCTTCTGTGAGTACATGAATATGCATTTGTGATCATTGCACACACTTCCCTTTCATTTTCGTTTCATCTTCTCACTTTCTCGTTCTTAACACCTGAGTTGCTATATATTTTTTTCCCTTCCACAGTTTCACTTTCAGTCTGACACAAGACGCGGATATTTTTTTTCTCCCAGACTGTCTCTCCATTTCATTTCTGAGTCTCACGTATTCTTTGTTGGCTTTTCTATTCCTTTTCACATGATCGCTACTATTTCTGTCCCCTTGGCTCTCTATTTCTTCAATGCTATTTTCTTTTTCTCTTTGCTTAGATGAATTCTTTTTCTTTTTTAGAGTTGTGAGTTTCTTTGCGTTAGTTCTTTGCCCCATACAACTCGCTTTGCAAAGTAATCTAAACAGTGTTCGCTCCGTCACCAATCCATACGCAACCCTCTTTTTGAAGACCTGGTTGAGCTCACCAAGACCCGTGACCTGGTCACAAACCAGGTCACGGGGGCTCTAAATCTCCGAATCGGTTATAGGTGGCATATAGGCAGCCTATAGATAGGCTAGAGGTAATTAGGTGAGGGGTTGTCTATGTGCACCTGGGCCATACCTTTCATCCTAAAATCGATAGGAGGCGTTAGTTTCTCACCTCTGTGACGCTATCGTGTTCAATCTTGAAACTGTGTATTGAGTCTGCTTTGTGTATCAACGTGTGCGTGTAGAATTTGTAGGAGCAATTACCCGGTTTTAATTACACACGCCATCAGAATAGTTAATACACACACACACACACACACACACAACACACACACACACACACACACACACATACACACACACACGAGAGAGAGAGGAGGAGCTCCAAAAATGGAAGAATGTAAATGTTATGTCTGATTACTATGTATGTGTATGTGAGTGTGTGTGTGTGAATGTGTATGTGTGTGTGTGTGTGTGTATGTGTGTGTGTGTGTGTGTGTGCGTATGTGTGTGTGTGTGTGTGTGTAAGGGCGTGGCACTGTACGTGCTATAATACACGCTGCTAGAAAGAGCCATCCGCCCTTCAACAAGCAGGGCCTTTAATGCTAGTGAAGGGATCTTGATCCAAGGAGTTTGAGACGCCTCTTTTTCCAGGGTCATACCTGTTTACGTCGTGTTTATCAACCGTTGTACGATCCTCCCGGGCTTAATGCTTACCAATAATAGTAATAATAATAATAATAATAATAATAATAATAATAATAATAATAATAATAATAATAATAATAATAATAATAGCAATAATAATAATAGCAATAATAATAATAATAATAATAATAATAATAATAATAATAATAATAATAATATTAGCAATAGCAATAATAATAATAATAATAATAATAATAATAATAATAATAATAATAATAACATAAATAATAACAGTAATAATAATAATAATAAAATAATTATAATATCAATAATAAAATAATAATAAAAATTAAAATATACGAGTTCTCTCTGTCTTCCCTCACTCTTCCTTCTACCTAACTTCCATCATCAATCTCTCTCCATCACATCTCTACTACTAACCCTTCATCCTTCCATCTTTCCTACCTCCCTCCTCCTCCTACCCCCTATTCCATCTGCAGGCAGCATTAAGGGCGCGAACCAGTCATTTCCACCTTAATTGGTTAATTCCCAGCGTCCGCCTGCCACACCTCACCCACATTGACCAACCTTCCCTACGGAAGATGAACCAATTTCTCGCCACCCTTAACCGATACCAAAGGCGCATTCCGGCCCTCCGGAATCCTGCGCTCGGAGGAATATCATGCGCTGGTAAAGCGCCTCCGTGCTATTGTTGTGAGTGTATCGACAACTTTGAGATATTCGTCACTAAATTACAAAGTTGATTTACTCAAAGGTGCAAAATGGAATGTCGGTCTTGGATATACCGAATCATTCCGCGACAACTTATATTTTTTAATAGCCTTTTTTGAATAATTTAGACCTTATTTAGGGCACTTTTTTTTTTTACTAATTATTCCTCTCGGATCTTAAGTTTGTTTTATGATTTTAATTTTGTTATGTTGACTTGATACTAAATTTATTTGACATATATTTGATTATTATCTTTTTTTCACGTACTTTCGTCCCCGATATATATATATGTCGTGCCGATTAGGTAAGTTAGTTAGTTAGTTCAGACTCTCAGGTAAGGACCCACTAGGGGCGAGGGGGAAGTGGGGACAGAAGAAGAATAGCCGGTGAGAGGAAGAGCTGAAATAGAAGAGAAAGAGTCAGGACTAAACCCAACAGTCTAACTACTGTATCTTTTGATTAGGTAAAACTTGCGATTTTGGCTTAAATAGCAACGCTCTTCTTGCCATATAAGACAAGCGAAATTTTGTGTATGCAATAATTTCGCAAAAATCATTCTGAACCTAACGAAAAAAAATATATTTTATTGTGTTTGTTTATTATTAAATTAATGTTATCGTATCTAAAATATATTTAGTTGGGTTAGGCTAAATTAAATTGCGCTTGTTGTAATAAGGTTAGGAAGGTTTTCAAAGTTTCTCTTGGTACAAAATTATAAATTTTTACATTAACATAAATGAAAAAAAATATGTCTTTAAACGTATAAGAGAAAATTTTAGAGAGGACTTAATTTTAGATGAGTTCTTGCTAATTGACCAGTTTTACCTAATCGGCACGACATATATATATATATATATATATATATATATATATATATATATATGTCGTGCCGATTAGGTAAAACTTGCGATTTTGGCTTAAATAGCAACGCTCACCTTGCCATATAAGACAAGTGAAAATTTGTGTATGCAATAATTTCGCCAAAATCATTCTGAACATAACGAAAAAATATATTTCATTGTGTTTGTTTATTATTAAATTAATGTTAACCTATCTAAAATATATTTAGTTGGGTTAGGCTAAATTAAATTGCGCTTGTTGTAATAAGGTTAGGTAGGTTTTCAAAGTTTCTCTTGGTACAAAATTATAAATTTTACATTAACATAAATGAAAAAAATATCTTTAAACGTATAAGAGAAAATTTTAGAAAGGCTTAATTTTAGATGAGTTCTTGCTAATTGACCAGTTTTACCTAATCGGCACGACAATATATATATATATATATATATATATATATATATATATATATATATATATATATATATATATATATATATATATATATATATATATATATATATATATATTATATATATTGGTAGGGTGTGTAAAAGAAAGAGTAAGGTGATGAGGATAACAAAAGATTAGGTGACGAAAGATTGGATATCAGGTTGGAAGGAGAGAGTATGGAGGAGGTGAATGTATTCAGATATTTGGGAGTGGACATGTCAGCAGATGGGTCTATGAAGGATGAGGTGAATCATAGAATTGATGAGGGGAAAAGGGTGAGTGGTGCACTTCGGAGTCTGTGGAGACAAAGAACTTTGTCCATGGAGTATAGTTATACCAACACTCTTATATGGGTGTGAAGCATGGGTGATGAATGTTGCAACGAGGAGAAGGCTGGAGGCAGTGGAGATGTCATGTCTGAGGTCAATGTGTGGTGTGAATATAATGCAGAGAATTTGGAGTTTGGAAATTAGGAGGAGGTGCGGGATTACCAAAACTATTATCCAGAGAGCTGAGGAGGGGTTGTTGAGGTGGTTCGGACATGTAGAGAGAATGGAACGAGACAGAATGACTTCGAGAGTGTATAAATCTGTAGTGGAGGGAAGGCGGGGTAGGGGTCGGCCTAGGAAAGGCTGGAGGGAGGGGGTAAAGGAGGTTTTGTGTGCGAGAGACTTGGACTTCCAGCAAGCATGTGTGAGCGTATTTGATAGGAGTGAATGGAGACAAATGGTTTTTAATACTTGACGTGCTGTTGGAGTGTGAGCAAAGTAACATTTATGAAGGGATTCAGGGAAACCGGCAGGCCGGACTTGAGTCCTGGAGATGGGAAGTACAGTGTCTGCACTCTGAAGGAGGGGTGTTAATGTTGCAGTTTTATAACTGTAGTGTAAAGTACCCCTCTGGCAAGACAGTGATGGAGTGAATGATGATGAATTTTTTTTTTTCGGGCCACCCTGCCTTGGTGGGAATCGTATATATATATTATAGACAATTTTCGGCAATTAACTTCTTATTATCACTCTTCTCTTCATCTTTTTCTCATCATTCCTTACCCTCCTCCCTCACCCTTCCCTTGTTCCCCCTCACCCTCCAAGCCTTCACCCCTCGCCCTCACTCCTGACCCTCCCCTCAGTTTCCCCTAACACGTAATCTAATCTAGGTTATTGATGGGGGGTGGGAGGGAGGCAGTGAGCCCAGGATGCAGTTAGCTCCTCCTGTTGTACACGTCATGCACATTGTCAAGTAAATTGTCATATAAATGGGCATAAACATTGTAATATAAATGTTGCCACCTGTCATATTCTGTCATATTCCTTGATAAATTCAGCCAGTAGCCAACAGCTTAAATAATATTCAGTGTACCTCACCTTATTCACAATCACACAATCTCTTATATTACCCGCTATCTTCAGCGTAATATACATTGCTATATACATTACTATATGCATTAACATTCGCAACATTATGTTAACTGCGAATTTGCTTCTTATAGCCAATTTTTTGGCATCATTGGACAACGAAATGCTTTTTTAATGCCACGTTCAGGGACAGATCTACTATGAAACTAATGAAGCTTAAAGCTTCATGGCCCCTGATCCCTGAGGGGTCCCAGAAGGCACTTTAGTCCACATTGCTTAAAAATTTTGGGTCTACTGTATGAGAAGGGATTGCGAAGGCCCCCCCTCCATAACAGTTTAACCTTCAGGGCCCCAAAAATGTAGGTCCGCCACTGCCCACGTCTGTGATGTTATATATGTTAATGGGGCAACGTTTCGCTCCATGTGGAGGAGTTTCGACTCGGGTACATAGATATACAAACACACTGAGTTGTTTATTTTAATTGATGTTAAGGGCTAAGCCCACGTGGGTCATTCAGCGCAAGACGTGTTGGAGGCTTGATCCTCCGTCTGCTAAAGGCCATACACACACGCCCTTCCTATTTGTACTCATCTATTTCTACATACACTTAGCGAACTGCAATTAAGAGAAACGAGCCAAGTCCATCAGTAGAAAAAAAATATTAGTGAAAAGGACATAAATGCAACTAATGCGACGTTTTATTGTGACAACGTTTCGCTCTCCAGGAGCTTTGTCAAGCCGGTACAAACAATGCAGGGACACAGAGTATATACACAACCTGTACATAGGAGAAATGGAACTTACGACGACGTTTCGGTCCGACTTGGACCATTTACAAAGTCACATTGACAGAAAGGAGAGAAGGTGGGAGTATATATAGGCCAGCAGACAGGAACGGGACAAGAGAGGTGTTAGTAGTAGTAGTAGTAGTAGTAGTAGTAATAGTAGTAGCAGCAGCAGCAGCAGCAGCGGCAGAGGTAGTGGTGATAGCTGTGTCAGTCACACTATTAATAACAGAATTAGAAGTAGTTTTGGTAATCATGGAGGTGACCTATATCTGTTTCCACCTTTCACAGCATAAAAATCTATGCATTTTTCTTTGTGTCACAGAAGTATTTTGCCTGTATCTTTCCACTAGGTAAATTGGCCAGAAGGAGTGGAGGGTGGGGGGAGAGCCTTCTGCTATTCTATCTGAACAATCATGAGCACATTTCCTCACCTTCTTCGTTAACGCTCATGATAGAGGTTTTAATTCCTTTCTCTCCCAACTTTGTTATTCTGTTTCTCTCTGTTACAACCAGATATCAACCCATCCCTCAAGAAAAACCCCAATCCCCCAGAGATTCCAATCCCCCAGAGATAATAAGCTCAAGAAATTCCAAATCCCAGGGGATTCCAAGGCCCAACATATACCCAGCCGGAGAATTTTTTTAAGACCCAGATATTCCAAAACCTTCGGAGATTCCTAACTCCTATATATTCCTACTCGCGGATATTCCAGACCCCTGAGATTCCAAGCCTTGAAATGTATAATGGTTCTTCATAAGAATCAACATACATTTTCCGCCTCTGGCAAACTTACAGCGAAATAAAGTTTGGGTAAGTTAGCAGCCGAGAGGAGAGGAAGAGACTTAGAGGATCTGGTGATGACTGAGAATGTCTGCTCAGTGCTAGAAGACAGCATATATCTGCTAGATGATAGATGATATCTACTGGAATCTAGTAGAAGTGAAATGAAGATGGTGTAATCAGTCCATCAACCTTGGAGAAATAGCATTTGAGGTGGTCAGTCCTCAGCCTGGAGAAGAGTTCAGCTCCATGGTGCTGAACTCTTCTCCAGGTTGAGGGACTGACCACACCATCTTCATTTATTACTACACCTGTTGCCTCTGTATCTGACTGAAGAAGCCTACTGTGTAGGCGAAACGTTTCAACAATAAAGATACCTAACTGTTGGACATGTGTCTTAATCTTCATGAGTTAGATTGCTAGACACGATGACTGGGTTAGATTGCTTACCAAAGCACGGGTAGATGGAACTCACCAGTAGAAATAGCTTGGTAGATCAGCTGGCACGGTGGTAGAACAGGTGAGGTTGAGGATGTTCCCCGCGCTCATGTGGATGTCGCGAGAACCTTCAATCTTGGCCACTGACTCTGTGAAGAACAGCAGGACATTAGTGAAGAACGGTGGAACATTGCTATAAACACTAGTAAAGCGGGAAGAACACGAGTAAAGAACAAAAAGAACATTTAAGAAACAGATGAACAGTAATTCTCGATCTTTGCCACAAACTCTGGGGAACCCAGAAGAAAATTAGCGAAGAACGGAAGAACATAAGAATGAAGGAACACTTCAGTAGACAGACCTACTGGCCCACACAAGGCAAGTTCTTATCAAAAACCAACCACTCCCACCCACTCATCTGTCCAACCCTTTGCCTAAGCTACACAAGAATTTGCTGCAGTATCTCAGGCATTATCAACCACCAGTCCTTTTCACTCATCTATTTGTCCAATCTCTTTTTAAAGCTACCCAAGGTCTTAGCCTCTATTACCCTACTCGGCAAATTGTTCCACGGATCGACAAGAGGAACAAGGAACAAGAGAAACATTACTTCAGGAACAGTAGAACAGTAACAGAGAACAGCAGAAAAAGTGTTTCGCACATTAACACGAAGAACGAAAGAGAACACTTAATCTTTCATTATATATATATATGACCCACAGCCTCGGAGTAGATAAGAATAAAAAGGCTTCGAGGAAGAATATTTGGATTTCTCCCTCAGGCCGTTCCTCTGGTTTCTGTTGAAAAAAAAAATATATAGCAAATCTGTGGAATGTGCAGCGACATTGACGTATGGATATACGTCCAGACAACTCCTAGTCTGTCCTGTTGATATTGATGTTGCTGCTGCTCCTCTTGCTGCTGCTACTGCTGCTGTTGCTGCTTCTCCTGCTGTTCCTCTTGGTACTGACGCCTCTGCTGCTGTTAATTCGACTGATGGTTGTCCAGTACTGGTGGTCTGGAAGGAGACAGCTGACCAGGCTCCCCAATTTGTGCAATGGGGTGAGTGTTGGGGTGAGCCAAAGTGGGCGGTGACCGTGTTCAGGGACGGGGAGACAGCTCGGAGGGGAGAGGAGAAAGGAAAGGGAGGAGAGGGGAAATTGGGGAGATGTGATAGAGAGAGAATCGGGAATGGGAATGGAAGGGAGAGGTCCGCTGTGAGGGGAATAGAGAAAATACTTCGTTTTTTGTGGAGAATTTGTAGCATTTATCTTTTTTTTTGGTGTGTGTGTGTGTTTGTGTGTGTGTGTGTGTGTGTGTGTGTGTACTCACCTAATTGTACTCACCTAATTGTGGTTGCAGGGGTCGAGACTCATCCTGGCCCCGCCTCTTCGCTGTCCGCTACTGGGTCTCTGCTCTCCCTGCTCCATGAGCTTTATCATACCTCGTCTTAAAACTATGTATGGTTCCTGCCTGCACTATATCTTTCTCTAGACTATTCCACTTCCTGACTACTCTGTGGCTGAAGAAATGCTTCCTAACATCCCTTTGACTCATCTGAGTCTTCAGCTTCCAGTTGTGTCCCCTTGTTTCTGTGTTCCCTCTCTGGAACATCCTGTCCCTGTCTACCTTGTCGATTCCCCGCAGTATTTTGTATGTCGTTATCATGTCTCCTCTGACCCTTCTTTCCTCCAGTGTTGTTAGTCCTATTTCCCTCAACCTTTCTTCATAGGACAGACCCCTGAGTTGTGGAACTAGCCTTGTCGCAAACCTTTGCACTTTCTCTAGTTTCTTTACGTGCTTGACCAGGTGTGGGTTCCAGACTGGTGCTGCATATTCTAGTATGGGCCTGACGTACACGGTGTACAGTGTCTTGAACGATTCCTTGTTTAGGTAACGGAACGCTAATCTTAGGTTTGCCAGTCGCCCATATACTGCCGCAGTTATCTGGTTGATGTGTGCCTCCGGAGACGTGTGTGTGTGTGTGTGTGTGTATGTGTGTGTGTGTGTGTGTGTTTGTTTTAATCTCTAATCTTCCTTCCCCCCTTTAACCCTACCCGTCATTCCCCACCATAAATAAAGTACGCTGGTCATCCATCCCCAATAATTCCCCTGCCACTAAACTCATCGCTCCTTGATGCGCCATTCTCCCCTAGCACATGGGGTGGAAACAGTCCAGGAATATTCCCTAAAGTTAGCAGAAATATTCCCTCACTCCTGCTACAGCAAGGTGTAGCAGCCATAGGTAGTTAGCCATAGATGCTTAGTCAGGAAATAGGTAGCTGCTGAAATCTCTGATCCTACTGTACGTACAAAGGTAAATAGGTATGTTAGGCAGATGAATGTTGCTGGTAGGCAGTTTACTCTCATACGGCTCCTATTGCTGGTACCTACTGAATCCTTGGCACCTATTTATTGTCTGATAATATATAGCTCTTCTTTTTTCCTCCTCTTCTTCTTCACATTATTACTATTATTATTATGATGATGATTATTATTATTATTATTATTATTATTATTATTATTATTATTATTATTATTATTATTATTATTATTATTATTATGATTATTATTATTATTATTAATTTTATTATATTATTATTATTATTATGTATATTTTTATTGAATCTGATTATTTTGTTACCTTTATTAGTTATCTTTTTATTGATTCTCTGTTAAACTGACACTTCACTAATTATTCTCCTTCGTATGGCGATTATTATTTTTGTATTGAGTTTATTAACCTCAACAACAGTGTTATGCCCAGATGAACCGAAAATAAGGGACGAAATAAAAAAAAGAGGCCGAAAAAAGGCTAAAATTACAAAAAAAACAAAAACAGAGTGCGAAAAGTAGCGGAAACTGATGTTTCGGTAATAATGTTTAAAAAAAGAATAATGAAAGATAATAAGGTTCAGGAGAAAATCTTGACAATTATTGAAAATTATTGAAAATTATTTATACTTACACAGTATACATACCAAAAAATAGAAAGATATACGTCATAGATACGTTAATAAGTAAGAATACAAGCAATGTATATTGGGTATATATATATATATATATATATATATATATATATATATATGTATGTGTGTGTGTGTGTGTGTGTGTTTAATTAGAAGACATACTTAGAACATTCATATACTGGGTATATACTCATAATTTATGAGCAGAATATATACCTAGATCCTTCATATATTGGGTATATTCGCTTAATTAGGAGCAGAAAATATACCTAGACCCTTTCATATACTGAGTATATTCGCTTAATTAGGAGCAGAAAATATACCTAGACCCTTTCATATATTGAGTATATTCGCTTAATTAGGAGCAGAAAATATACCTAGACCCTTTCATATATTGGGTATATTCGCTTAATTAGAAGAAGACATATTTATAACTTTCATATATTGTGTATATATACTAATTTAGAGCAGAATAAATACCTAGACCCTTCATATATTGAATATATACTCTTAATTACAAGAAAATATCCTTAGAACCTTCATATATTGGGTATATACGCTGAATTAAGAGTAGAAAATAGACTTAGACACTTCGTATATAATTTTATCGTCGTTATAAAAAAAACATATATTGCCAGTCAAAATATAAAAAAAAAAATCGATGAAAAATCGCCTAGTCTAAAATTGATGACATAATCCCAATATTGTTTTTCCTTGCGCTTTTTTTCCTATTAAAAACGTGGAAAAAAAACAGCGAGTGATAATTTTCCTCACTTCGCTTCACACATTTTTAATACAGAGTGTGGAAATCGCAGATTAAAGCGCGCTGTATGCGAGGTACAGGCTCCATACGCAGCTTTAAGAATGGCTACGATAGGATCCGCGAGGATTTGGAGGGGGAGGGGGTGGAGGGTGTTTGTGTGTGTGTGTGTGTGTGTGTGTGTGTGTGTGTGTGTGTGTGTGTTTCTACACAATTTAGTAATTCTCAGCATTGTAGGCACTGTTGTTGCAGGCACTGTTGTTACAGGCACTGTTGTTGCAGGCACTGTTGTTACAGGCACTGTTGTTACAGGCACTGTTGTTACAGGC
The DNA here is from genome assembly GCA_009830355.1 of Cherax destructor. Taxonomy (NCBI): domain Eukaryota; kingdom Metazoa; phylum Arthropoda; class Malacostraca; order Decapoda; family Parastacidae; genus Cherax; species Cherax destructor. Next base: position 203,859 of record WNWK01000164.1, on the reverse strand, counting down.
ACTGCTCTCACAGCCACTGCTTTCACAGGCACTGCTCTCACAGGCACTGCTCTCACGGGCACTGCTCTCACGGGCATTGTCCTCAGTGGCACTGCTCTCACAGGCACTGCTCTCACAGGCACTGCTCAAGAAGGCACTGCAGGACCAGCGCCTAACTTCAGAGCGTAACTCATTAATTCTGGACACATCACGAATTTCAACAGTGTACACTAAATTGCTCACGTTTCCAAACTCCTCCTGAATACACGATAAAATTAAATCACGCCAACTTAACACTTAAAAATAATAATTCTCTTCAAGACTGCCTGTCAGACTTTGTGCCCGAAATTCTGGTATATATTAAATACTTAATAAACATCTTATTATACATCTATTGGCTCCGTACCCAATACTCCTCAAGGTTATGTATACTGTACACCGATGGGTGTCTCTGTGTATATACACTGTGTATATAAACACTGTGTATATAAACACTGTATATATATATATATATACACAAGGTTCAGAGATAAAACACGGGAACAAGAGGACACAACCGGAAGTTAAAAACTCAGGTGAGTCAAAGGGATGTTACGAAGTATTTCTTCAGCCTTAGAGTTGTCAGGTAGTGGAACAATCTGGAGGGTGAAGTAGTGGAGGCAGGATCCACACATAGATTTAAGATGAGGTACGATGAAGCTCTTGGAGCAAGGGAGAGAGTGGACCGAGTAGCGACTAACGAAGAGGCGGGTCCAGGAGCTAAGAATCGACCTCTGGTACCACAAAGAGGTGAGTACAAATAGGTGAGTACATTGAGAGTTGTCTCTTTGTATTTATACACCTAGAGTTGTATATCTCTGAATATATATATATATATATATATATATATATATATATATATATATATATATATATATATATATATATATATATATATATAGGATGGGTCCACCTCTGGTGTCAATTGTGGGACCCATTGCCTCGGAGAAGTGGATAAAAAGACTTCAAGGAAGAATATTTAGATTTCTTTCTGAAGCCATTTGAATATTCCACTTCCCCTACCACCCCATCTTTTTTTTTTTTTACAAACTTTATTTCAAGACAAAATACAATGGGGAGTAAAACAACATAGATAACTCAGAGCTACATGTCAAATACTTCGTCCAACTCCCCGGCAGTGGGCCGCGTGCCCAGAATACTGCAGGCATTTTCCCCTCTGGATCGCAACACTGAGTCTCTGAAAGAGGAAACTGGTCGCCCTGTGGTCCTTGGTTTCTATGATGAGTTTTCCACCCAGCTCCTTGAGAAACTTTAGAGCACACTTGCCCCATGCTCCATGGGTCTCCGACCCTATTGGGATGAAGTTATAGCAAGAGGGAAGGTCTTCATATTTGCGGGTCTTCTGGGTCTCCCTGTGGCTGGCAGCTCCACCCCTTCGGCTAAGGAGTGTGGCAGGTAGGTGTCTGCCAATGTGGCAGCACAGGTGTAGTCCTAAGCAATCTGCTTACCATCCTTCCAGGGTAGCATGGTGGCTCCATCAGGACGCTTTTGACTTCCATCAGACCTCTGCACTTGGGGTTCCCGTTGAGCTGGGCAACGGGCTGTGGCGAGGCTTCTCTTTATGATGTCATTGACCTCCTCATGTCTAGCATACTTCCCTTCTGATGTGTGACACACTAGACCATGAAGTCCGAATTGGTCAGCCGTCGCCCTGCCGCAAATACACCTATGTTCGGTGAGTATGGGGGCGGCTAGGCGAAGATATATATATATATATATATATATATATATATATATATATATATATATATATATATATATACGTATATGTTTTAATCCCTATTTTAGGCATTAAATTATTCTTGACTGGTGATGTATAAGTGACCTGCAGCCTTAATAACCCACGTATAGTAGATAGGCTTTAAACCAAATAAACCAAATATTAAACAAAGCCCATCGTCCATAAACAATTTCATACATGTCGAAAATTAAGCCACGTGTAAAATTTAAACAATGGAAGAAGATAAATATGCCTTTCGTCCTTTCACAGAGACCCTCTTCAACACACTGAATTATAATAATAATAATTGTCACAATCATACTCACCCACTACACTAAGGTTGAAGGCCCTGGAGATCTTGGGCTCCGTGGAGACCTGACATTCGTAGGTCCCTGAATCCCTGGTCTGAGGGCTGGTGATTTTCAGGACCCAGTCGGGAGATCCTTCGGAGTGAAGTGCTGTGAATCTCTGGTCCGTTGTGTAGGAGAAGAGTCCTACGGTCAGTACGTGGGCGTCCCGCTTCCTCAGCCACGTTACCTGAAGGAGGTGGGAGAGTGAGGAACTAACGATGAGGTGAGAAGGTGAGAAAGTGAGGAGGTGAGGCTACAAAAGACAGTGACAAAATGATGATGAAAGTGGTGGTAGTGGTGGTGATGATGGTAGTAGTGATGGTGGTAGTTGTGACAGTGGAAGTGGTGATGATGGTAGTGGTAATAATGGTAGTTGTGACAGTGGTAGTGGTGATGATGGTAGTGGTAATAATGGCAGTTGTGACAGTGGTAGCTGTGGTGATGGTAGTGGTAATGGGGAGGTACTTGCCATAGAGATTATGGGGATAAACCTACGCCACAGGCAGTTAATAAATGGCTATGGAAATTACCATTAAACATAATAAAAGTTATTTAGACAATGTTAAACTCACAAACAACAACAATAACAAAGTAAACATAAAAAAAAATTCCTCTACAAGCGATACAAGATGCAAAACAAGATGCAAAATGATAGCACTAGGCCTTTCGTGTTGTAATCAGCACATCATCAGAAGCTTGCAATGTTGCAGAAATCGATCAAGAAATCCAGGAAGATTCGTTCGTTTCTTGTACTTGAGCTTCTAATGTGAGATGAAGAAGAGAAATTCACAAAATCGTCGCTGGAAAAATGCACAATGTGAGGACGACGTTTCGGTCGGACCGAAACGTCGTTCTTACTTTCCCTCTCCTAATTGCGAGTTATTTGTGTCTGTTAATTAATCTGCAGCTCTTCAGGGAGAGTCTTAGTACTGGGTTAATTTTTGTATTGAGTGACCTGACCTCACCACTGAGGAGGTCAGGAGAGCGCTTAATGACCCCCTAAACCTCTTGGTGACCCCAGAAGCATCATGGTGACCTCTAGACACCTTCCCCGAAGTCAGTTCTCCCTCTTGGTGACCGGTCGACGGCAGGTGACAGCAAGATTACGTTGATTGCAACCTTCCCAGGAGAGAAAGATTTGGCACTTGCACTGGGCAGGCGGTTAATTTGACATCTCTGCCTGGGAACCAGCGTCTAATTACCAACGCTCTCTGAGTTTTGTCCATGACGTCAGGGTTCCTCTGTGACATTGTGACATCGTTACCTCAGTACAAGTGGTGAGCAAAATTAAATATACTGATGACAGGGTTCGAAAGACGGGTTATATATATATATATATATATATATATATATATATATATCTGAGAAGGACTATCTATCTCTATCTTGATTAGGGATTGTTTAGAATCTAGATGGAATACTGCTTTGTAAATATGAAAGAGATAGAGTAATAAATTGTAACAAACATGTTGAAGTCATGCGTCTACAGCATGTCAACGCCAGTGCACCTCCACCAGACAGACATTTAAATGTCGACAAGCATGAAACATTTAAACCCTTGCGCGTCCTTCGCGTCGGAGCCTGGGACATTTAAATGCCTGCCTAACCCTATGGGACGGACATTTAAATGTCTTTAAGCGTGGAATATTTAAAGTCACGTTCACCTGGCTGGGCGTCGAGCCTGGGACATTTAAACGTCTGTATCACTCTCCGAGACGGACATTTAAATGCCTGCAAGCGTGAGGAGTTTTAATTCAACGCATCTGGGATGTTAAACGTTCCTATCCTTGCTGCTGCTGCTGCTACTGTCTCTGCTGTTGCTCTGCTGCTGCTGCTGCTGCTGCTACTGTCTCTGCTGTTGCTCTGCTGCTGCTGCTGCTGCTACTGTCTCTGCTGTTGCTCTGCTGCTGCTGCTGCTGCTACTGTCTCTGCTGTTGCTCTGCTGCTGCTGCTGCTGCTGCTACTGTCTCTGCTGTTGCTCTGCTGCTGCTGCTGCTGCTACTACTGTCTCTGCTGTTGCTCTGCTGCTGCTGCTACTGTCTCTGCTGTTGCTCTGCTGCTGCTGCTGCTGCTGCTGCTGCTACTGTCTCTGCTGTTGCTCTGCTGCTGCTGCTACTTCTACTGCCGTTGCTGTTGCTGCTTCTTTTGCTGCTACTATTATTGCTTTCGTTATTGTTGCAGCCGCTGCTGTGACTGCTGCTGCGGGTGTCATTGTTTTTGCTGCCGTTGTTGTTGCTGCGGCTGCTGTTGTTGTTGCTATGGCTTCTGTTGCTGCTACTGTTGTTCTTGTTGCTGGTAGTCTTGCCAATAATGTTGCTTCTGTTGTTGCCAGAGCTGCTGCTGCTGCTTCTGCTGTTGCTACGCCGATGTTGCTATTTATTTTACTCCTATTCCTCCTCTTCCTCCTCTTCCTCCTCTTCCTCTTGCTCCTCCTCATCCTCTCCCGCAGTTCAGAATTTTCCCCGAGGCTCTACGAAAGATCTAAGCTGGGCGAGTTTAATAAACAATACATATGCTAATTAATTTCAATATTGCAGTGAACAGCAGATTAAAGGCTGCGCCAACATATAATTCTCAACATTAAAGTCCAGAGTTATAATTCTACATTTCCCACAGCAATGGAACAACGGCAACTAAAATCTCATGGTACAAAACAACTTTAAAAAATCCATCATTGGAAATAATTGCCTTTTTTTGTATTAAAAGGCCGTAAATTACCTTTTAATACAGTATAGTTTAATCTCTGACTCTGAAAACACACACACACACACACACACGCTTTCGTGTTGCAATCACCACATCATCAGGAGCTTGCAATGTTGCAGAAATGAGTAGGATGTCCAGGCAGATTCGTTCAGGGGAAACAACTCTATCCCTGGATGAATCTGAGTGGACTTCCTACCTATTTCTGCAAGCTCCTGATGATGTGTTGATGGCAACACGAAAGGCCAAGAGCTATCATTCAAAATACACACACACACACACACACACACACACACATATACATGTGTGTGTGCCGAATAGGTAAAACTGGTCAATTAGCAAGAACTCATTTAAAATTAAGTCCTTTCTAAAATTTTCTCTTATACGTTTAAATATATATATTTTTCATTTATGTTAATGTAAAAATTTATTATTTTGTACCAAAAGAAACTTAAAAAACTTACCTAACCTTATTATAACAAGCGCAATTTCATTTAGCCTAACCCAACTAAATATATTTTAGATACGTTAACATTAATTTAATAATAAACAAACACAATGAAATATATTTTTTTCGTTATGTTCAGAATGATTTTGGCGAAATTATTGCATACACAAATTTTCACTTGTCTTATATGGCAAGGTGAGCGTTGCTATTTAAGCCAAAATCGCAAGTTTTACCTAATCGGCACGACATGTATATATATATATATATATATATATATATATATATATATATATATATATATATATATATATATATATTAGTGTGTGTGTAATATTTCTCTCTCTCTCTCTCTCTAAGAAAAAAGGGGACACAAAGGATAGTGTAGTTTGTGTGTGCATAAAACTCAGGTAATTACCTGAGTGAACGTTTGTTCAACTCAACAAACTCAACCTGGAACTTAACAAAGGACAAATTAATGCACTATATAAAAACACTCATTAAAAAGTGCGGCGTTGTGTTTTGATAACAAATAATAACTGAGACTGTAATCGTTTCTGAGTGCGTTGTTGTTCCTTTTGCTGCTGTTGTTCCTGTTGCTGCTGCTGCTGTTCCTGTTGCTGCTGTTGTTCCTGTTGCTGCTGTTGTTCCTGTTGCTGCTGCTGCTGTTCCTGTTGCTGCTGTTGTTCCTGTTGCTGCTGTTGTTCCTGTTGCTGCTGTTGTTCCTGTTGCTGCTGCTGTTCCTGTTGCTGCTGTTGTTCCTGTTGCTGCTGTTGTTCCTGTTGCTGCTGTTGTTCCTGTTGCTGCTGCTGCTGTTCCTGTTGCTGCTGTTGTTCCTGTTGCTGCTGTTGTTCCTGTTGCTGCTGTTGTTCCTGTTGCTGCTGCTGCTGTTCCTGTTGCTGCTGTTGTTCCTGTTGCTGCTGTTGTTCCTGTTGCTGCTGCTGCTGTTTCTGTTGCTGCTGTTGTTTCTGTTGCTGCTGTTGTTCCTGTTGCTGCTGCTGTTCCTGTTGCTGCTGCTGTTCCTGTTGCTGCTGTTGTTCCTGTTGCTGATGTTGTTCCTGTTGCTGCTGCTGCTGTTCCTGTTGCTGCTGTTGTTCCTGTT
>WNWK01000164.1:190000-192500 GCA_009830355.1 Cherax destructor | reverse complement strand
TGTCATACCCATTTAGAAAGCTGCGTATGGAGGCTGTGCCAGTTTTCTTGTTTCTTCCACGTCATCCTACTTTCTGAACACTCACACCTTGAAGAGTAGTTGGTGCCAACCCTGCAGCTCCTGCGTCAGTGCCTTCCATTAACTGTTTTCCTTCTTTCGAAGAATCTTTTCCCCATCAACCCTATCAAGGCCTCTGAATGTCTAGTACATCGTATTCAGTTTTCGGGGTTGAGTTCAAACAGCCACTTTTCTGTCCTCCTCTTCCCTGCCACATTTTCCAGTTTAGGTGAAACATATAAAAAAAATCAACACTTCACCAACCATATATTTGAAAGATACTTTTTTTTTTTTTTCATATTGGTCAATGACTTTCTATGTCGTGTTTTTTTTTTATAGTCATCTCAATTTTTTTACCATATGCCAATGTTTATAAAATATATTCACAGGAGTTTTAATTTACATTAGAAACTACTGAAGTACAAGTTATTTGCGCTAATTGGTCTTCAACACTGTTGAACTTCATGATTCATATTTCTCTCATCACCCCTTCCTTTTATTTCCCCTCAGCACTCCCCATCCCTCAGCACCCTCCCTTCCATCACCAGCCACCCTTCCTCTCAATCCCCCTTCCAAACCTCACCTCTCCACCTCACCACTCCCCCTGCCCTCTCTCCCTTCACCTCACACATAAACACCAATGCTCATAAAACTCACATTAGTTCTTATCTCTGGCAATATGTCTCAACAGAACAACAGTAAAGGAGCAGCAAGAATTATTGCCTTAAGCTGCCACTTAAGACTCCAAGTGGCCTTTTCAGGAGTTCTCCTTCAAATGGAAACAAATATGTCTTCCAGAGCTGTCAAGACGTGTGTGATGATGGTGCTAGACGGGTGTTATCATGGTGCTAGACATGTTGCGTTATCATGGTTATAAACGGGTTGTGGTGTCATGTATTGCTATCCTAGTATAGTGTCATCCTGGTATAGTATTATCCTGGTATAGTGTCATCCTAGTATGGTGTTATCCTGGTATAGTGTTATCCTGGCAAAGAGTCATCCTGGTATAGTGCCATCCTGGTATAATATCCTGGTACAGTTTTATCCTGGTATATTTATATACACACCACTTGTTGCCAACCTGAGCTAACCATCACTGGGTGCTACCGCAGACCGCTACCAACGTGATTTCCTATATATAAGAGTATCCTTAGATGTTCTCCTGGAGTATACATCATTGGATGTACTCTTTTAGTGAAGAAGAATTAGACACATGTGAACATCTGGGTATCTTTATTTGTAGACGTTTCGCCCACCAGTGGCTTTATCGATACAGTACATGGTCAAAACGTGAAGGATAATTCTTCGTCTGTCCGTATTATAGGCTATTCACACACAACTCCTGGTCATTGAATGTGCTCCCGTGAGCCCTGGAAAGGTTTTATTTATGTATCCATACGCCTTATCCTATCATCCACTGGATGGTTATGGAATGCACAATAAACTAGCCGCGACAGTCCACAGGATGGCAAGAGGATAGATAGGGGATCCACAATGAACTAGCCACTTCGGTGTGGAAATTTAAAAGTCTGAATCTCTTCTTTTTCTTTTAATTGTCTCGTTGATTCTTTTATGATGATATCTGCTGTTGCTCTCACCTTTCCTGTTTAGGTCTGCTGTGATTTATTCCGTTTTCTTCTTGCATAGTTTGTCTGTTTATATATCTCTCTTCTCTTTCTCTCACCTTTCCCTCGTTTGTGTGTTCATCTCTTTACTCTTTTCACACCTTTTCTAGTGTGTACGTTCTCCGTTACCCCTATCACTCATGTTCCTTATTTTGTGTGTACACCTCTTTCCCTCACTCACGTTCCCTAGTTTGGGGTTCATCTCTCCCCTCCCTCAGATCCCCTAGTGTGAGGTTCATCTCTCCCCTCACTGAGATCCCCTAGTTTATGTGTACACCTCTTCCCCTCACTCATGTTCTCTAGTTTGGGGTTCATCTCTCCCCTCACTGAGGTCCCCTAGTTTATGTGTACACCTCTTCCCCTCACTCATGTCCCCTAGTGTGTGAGTTCATCTCTCCCCTTCTCAACTTCCATAGTATGTGCTCCCCTCTCCCCTTTCTCACTTCTCCTTATTCGTGTGTTCACCATTCCCTGTCTCTCACATACCCTAGTTTGTGTCACCACCTCTATCTCACCTCCTCCTAGTTTGTGTTTACCTCTCCCATTCCACCTTTCTGGTCGTTGTTTCTTTTCTTCCATCTCTCCTATCTCTTCTACGGTCCCTCTCTTCCCCTATTTATCTCATTTACATCTTCCTGCAACTCATACTTTTGTTATAAAAAATATCTCCTAATCTTCAATTTCAGTTATGAAGTATTTCCAGGGTCGAGTCACAGCTCCTGCCCCCTCCTCTTCGCTGGTGTGTGTGTGCATGAGGTATAAACACCTACTTCACTGAATTACTTGCACACGAAGCGTATCTCCAGCAATCCACAGAC
>WNWK01000164.1:155000-185000 GCA_009830355.1 Cherax destructor | reverse complement strand
CTTAACAAGGAATCGTTCAAGACACTGTACACCGTGTACGTCAAGCCCATACTAGAGTATGCAGCACCAGTCTGGAACGCACACCTGGTTAAGCATGTCAAGAAATTAGAGAAAGTGCAAAGGTTTGCGACAAGGCTAGTTCCACAACTCAGGGGACTGCCCTATGAAGAAAGGTTGAGGGAAATAGGACTAACAACACTGGAGGACAGAAAGGTTAGAGGAGACATGATAACGACATACAAAATACTGCAGTGAATCGACAAAGTAGATAGTGACAGAATGTTCCAGAGAGGGAACACAGAAACAAGGGGACACAACTGGAAGCTGAAGACTCAGATGAGTCAAAGAGATGTTAGGAAGCACTTCTTCAGCCATAGAGTAGTTAGGAAGTGGAATAGTCTAGCAAACGATATAGTGGAGGCGGGAACCATACATAGTTTTAAGACAAGGTATGATAAAGCTCATGGAGCAGGGAGAGCAGAGACCCAGTAGCGGACAGCGAAAAGGCGGGGCCAGGAGCTGAGTCTCGACCCCTGCAACCACAATTAGGTGAGTACAATTAGGTGAGTACTCACACACACACACACACACACACTTTTCCTTCTTCCAACACCTCCTCACCCCCTTCCATACCCAGGGAATTCCCTCTCCCAGTTCCCTTATTGCAATAATATGGACTGTGACGAGAGAATGCCTATGAGAGACGTCCGCCATTATCAGTCCAAAAAATGAAATACCTTTCCCTCCCCTTCCTCTCCTTCAATCCCTCCTCTCCTTCAATCCTTCCTCTCCTTCAATTATCCTCCTCATCACCCTTTCCACTCCAGCTACATAAGTCTGCTCATCTTATGTATATGCATAACGAATGTCTGATACAGGAGATTTACATAAAGAGACAGTGATACATATACAGTAATACATATACATTTTTCTTTCAGTTGTTTATTGCACATTTATGAGTGTGATCAAGTAACCTGTTGCTGTTGGCTCTGGTGAGACACAAGGTTCTGTGTTTTGTATGTGCATTTATGGATGATTTGGCCTGGATGACTGGAAGCATCAGTGATCCTTGTTACAGCTAGCCTACCCTCCTGCAAGTATCACTGATCCTCGTTACAGCTAGCCTACCCTCCTGCAAGGATCACTGATCCTCGTTACAGCTAGCCTACTCTCCTGCAAGGATCACTGATCCTCGTTGTAGGCAGACTGCCTCCTACATATACCACTTCCTGAATATACCACTTCCTGGATATACCACTTCCTGAATATACCACTTCCTGGATATACCACTTCCTGGTTATACTGCCTCCTTGTTATAGCCACACTACCTCCTGGTTATACTGGAAAGGAACAAGTCTGGATTTACTCAACTTTCCAGGTCATTCTTTTCAAAACTTATTACTGGGGAGCAATAATGCAGGAATTTCCTGTCTTCCTGTTTCTTTTCCCTCTCCTCTGTTCCCCTTTCACCTTCCCCTCCACTCTTCCTCTCTCCTACCTTCTCCTCTCTTCATCTCTCACACTCCCCTTCTTCTTTTCCTCTCCTATCCAATACTTTATTCATTCCCACAGTCCCTCCCCTCTTCCTTTCTCCGACACCCTTTACTTTTGATATACCTTTGATCGCTTTCGAGAGTTTTCATGCTCCCTCAGCCCGGCTCTGGGCCCGTCTGGTGCTTGCCAGGTACACCAGGGTGTTGCTGGCGGCCCGCTGGCCCACATATCCATCACAGCCTGGTTGATCTGGCACTTGGTAGTGGTACCTGACAGTGTTTATGACATCTTCTGGTAAGATATGCCCACGGCACCTATGGATTTATTCTACACATTCTCCCACATCTCTTCCTCCAATATGTTGTTATGGCAGTTTGTAGATTTGAAAAGGCCCTCAAGTACAGTGGACCCTCGGTTTTCGTTCACCTCCAAACGCGAACCATTATGTAAGTGTATTTTCGTAAGTGCTTTTGTAAGTGTATTTTTGGGGGTCTGAAATGACTAATCTAATTTACATTTGTCCTTGGGGGAACAAATTCGTTCGGTAACGGCACTCAAACAGCATTCTGGAAAGAATTTTCAACGAAAACCGAGGGTCCACTGTACTTTCAAGTACATATTATCATGTATGCTCAATAATAACTCCACATGGAGACAGAAACTCAGATGTTGAATTGGTCTGTATATTTTCGACCCCCTGCGAGGTCCTCTTCAGCAGATACGAAAATTAATGGAGAATATGAATGTATAGGAAGGTTATGCTTCTCAGTGATGGAGGTGAGCATGGAGCGTCAGGTCAGAGCGTGGGAAGACAGATCAAGTAGCATGTGGGTTGCTATTGAGCATTGAAAGTGTTCATTACACCTTTATTGGTTACTCATTATAGTGTATATCTCTCTATGTCTCAGGAGCCGTCGACACAGGAATACTTTGAGCGAAAGAGCTCATGTGATTTTGAATAGTGTCACCATTGTCACTTTTTCTCTTGTTCTGAAAGTTCTCGTTATCCACCCCGTCATTTTTTTTGGCTATCGTGAAATTTGCCTTATTGTGTTCTATGAAAGAAAAGTCAGCTGAAATAAGTACTTCCAGGTCCTTCATGAATTTCTTTCGTTCTACTGGGTATTCCTGTTGGGTTTTATATACAGGTCCCTTTTGAGTTCCTCATTCTTTTCATATTGAAGCAGCTGGGACTGCATAGATATGAAAAGAATGACCGTAATATCATTTTCCACTTCCCACTTCCACGTCCGCATATAACTATGACTATTGTTGTTATCTATGTCTGCTTTGAGGATAAGAAACAGCAGAGGCGCTAGGACTGTGCCCTGGGGTACTGAGCTTTTAATTTTGCTAATGCTGGTTTTGTGTTCTATCTGTCAGAAAGTTGAATATCCACTGTCTGTGCAATCACACCATCACCGCATTTGTTAAATGCATTTTGGTTTCCTTCCAATGCCTCCGTAATTCTGTCATAGTGATTTAGTAGTCGTGACAAGCAGTATCTGCCCGCTCTAAATCCATGTTGGTCCGAGTTGTGCTGGTCCACAAAATTTGTAATTTTGCGTCTCATCAAAGACTTATGAAATACTAAGGCAATGAGTCGGTAATTTTTGGCTAGTGCTCCTACTGCTGCTTTTATGTAAAGGAGCTTTGTCTGCACTCTTTAAGGTCTCCTTTCTCACACTCCTTTTTTCTGCCTCCTTCTTCTCATCTTCTTCCTCCTCCTCCTCCTCCTCCTCCGGGTTTATGAGCACACAACACTGGGAGTCATAAGCAGTAAGCCGTGAGGATCGCGACTTGACTACGAGGAACAATGGAAACCAACCCTCACGAGCCCATGGCCTCCAGCACCACCCATTTACAGAGACCATGGCCTCCAGCACCACCCATTTACAGAGACCATGGCCTCCAGCACCACCCATTTATAGAGACCATGGCCTCCAGCACCACCCATTTACAGAGACCATGGCCTCCAGCACCACCCATTTACAGAGACCATGGCCTCCAGCACCACCCATTTATAGAGACCATGGCCTCCAGCACCACCCACTTACAGAGACCATGGCCTCCAGCACCACCTACCTACAGAGACCATGGCCTTCAGAACCACGCACCTACAGAAACCATGGCCTCCAGCACCACCCACTTACAGAGACCATGGCCTCCAGCACCACCTACCTACAGAGACCATGGCCTTCAGAACCACGCACCTACAGAAACCATGGCCTCCAGCACCACCCAATACAGAGAGCATGGCCTCCAGCACCACCCACTTACAGAGACCGTGGCCTCCAGCACCACACACTTACAGAGACCATGGCCTCCAGCACCACCTACCTACAGAGACCATGGCCTTCAGAACCACGCACCTACAGAAACCATGGCCTCCAGCACCACCCAATACAGAGAGCATGGCCTCCAGCGCGACCCATCTACAGAGACCATGGCCTCTAGTAGAACCCACTTACAGAGACCATGACCTCCAGCACCATCCACCTACAGACAATGGTCGCCACGACCACCCACCTACAGACAATGGTCGCCACCACCACCACCTACCTACAGACAATGGTCGCCACCACCACCACCCACCTACAGACAATGGTCGCCACCACCACCACCACTACCTACAGACAATGGTCGCCACCACCACCACCCACCTACAGACAATGGTCGCCACCACCACCACCCACCTACAGACAATGGTCGCCACCACCACCACCCACCTACAGACAATGGTCGCCACCACCACCACCCACCTACAGACAATGGTCGCCACCACCACAACCCACCTACAGACAATGGTCGCCACCACCACAACCCACCTACAGACAACGGTCGCCACCACCACCCACCTGTTTGGAAGCTCTCAACATGGAGACTAATGCAATTAATGTTCACTACAGGTTGCAAAACACTCCATTAAATATTGTTTTGCTTTTGTTTTCTGAGGCAGACTGGAGTAGGTTTGGGTGGAGGGGTCATGGAGGGTGGGGGGGAAATGTTAGGGTGTGGGGTGAGGGAATGATTACTTATTCTCGTATACGAAGGAGCATTGTAACCTCTCTCTCTCTCTCTCTTCTCTCTCTCTCTCTCTCTCTCTCTCTCTCTCTCTCTCTCTCTCTCTCTCTCTCTCTCTCTCTCCTCTCTCTCTCTCTCTCTCTCTCTCTCTCTCTCTCTCTCTCTCTCCTCTCTCTCTCTCTCTCTCTCCTCTCTCTCTCTCTCCTCTCTCTCCCTCTCTCTCTCTCTCTCCTCTCTCTCTCTCTCACCTCTTCTCTCCACTCTCTCTCTCTCCTCTCTCTCTCTCTCTCTCTCTCTCTCTCTCTCTCTCTCTCTCACTCTCTCTCTCACTCTCTCTCACTCTCTCTCTCTCTCTCTCACTCCTCTCCTCACTCTCTCTCCTCTCTCTCCTCCTCCCTCTCTCACTCTCTCTCTCACTCTCACTCTCTCTCTCACTCACTCTCTCTCACTCTCTCTCTCACTCACTCTCTCTCACTCTCTCCCTCTCTCACTCTCTCTCTCTCTCTCTCTCTTCTCTCTCTCTCTCTCCCCTTTACATCCCTCTTTATCTCCTTCTCTCCATAATTAAGCAGTTTGGGTTAAGTTGCCTGGGTAGGTTGATGAAATGTTTACTGTGCTATTATCCTTAGCCGAAGGGACCTTCACCAACTATAAAATTACCAGAGGGTTCGTTTACAGCTTCCGTGAAGACTGAGGCATTATGACGAAGCTGCGGGAGATGTCTGAGGCACTTGTCCTTACCTCACCATTACTGCAGGAGGTAGGATTACTCTAAAGTTCAACAAGATACAGACGGGAGAAGACTTAGGCTTAAGATGATGGAGGGAGACTTAGTTTAAGGTTTAAGATGATGGAGGAAGACTTAGTTTAGGGTTTAAGATGACGGAGGAAGACTTAGGTTAAGGTTTAAATGTAACTGTAAACAGTGAGAGATAAAACTATGAAGACAGACAACGAGAACACAAGGATTAAGAGAGAGAGAGAGAGAGAGAAGAAGAGAGAGAAGAAGAAGAGAAGAAGAGAGGAAGAGAGAAGAGAGAGCAATCCAACTGGTGTACCATAAAAGGTCACAGTGTTAACATATTGGAAGAAGATTTAATTTAAAGGTTCACGATGCTACAGGCAAACCTAATCAAGGTTTAAAGTGCAAGAGTAAGACTTTTAGTTCAAGGTTCACGATGCTGGAGGGAAAGACTTATTTTAAAGGTTCAAGGTTCTGGTAGAAGACTTACCACTCTGTTGCCCAAGTGATTGACGCGGCAGTGGAGGTAGGCGACGCGGCCAGTGGATGTAATAACTTCAGTGCCGGTGGTGTTGTCGAAGGCCGGACGTAGGAGCGGGTTGTCCCAGATTTGCTCCGGCCGAGAAGGTGGCTGCTCCCTGGACAACCCTCCTGGAGGAGGAAGGGAGAGAGGTGCATTAGTGTCTGGAGGAGGATGTGTGTTGGGTGGGAGAGGACAGGGAAGGAAGGGTAAGGTTTCTAGTGGGAGAGGACAGGGAAGGAAGGGTAAGAAAGTTTTTAGTGTCATGATTTTATATAATATATGTTGGGCATGGCTATGTTGCGCATGGCTATGTTGCGCATGGCTATGTTGCGCATGGCTATGTTGCGCATGGCTATATTGCTCATGGCTATGTGGGGCTAAGATGGTTTGCATTTACACACATGTTTTTAGAGAACATTAGCTAAACAGGACTATGCCTCTCTCTCTCTCTCTGTTTAGACAAGTGGGTTTAACATTACAAAAATCATAGTAGAGTGTACTTCGAATTGCGTTACCAATGGTCGCAAGCAACGAAGTTACCCTTGGTGCGCTGCATGGAAGGTATTACCCACTGGTAAGAAAGACACCAACCTCATCCAGATCAAATCTTTATTTTAAACGACGTTTCGATCTGTATAGACCTTCGTGAAATCGTGAAACGTCAACTATGTTGTCTCGCTCCCATAATGTTACTCTAGCACACAGTGTTTATGAAATTCCTGGTAAACACAGCAACCACTCAAACATTGAACAAATAAGTTCAACTTAAATTACCAAGTAACTGAACAGAAAATTTATGTTAAATGTAATTTCAGGCATGTCGAAAATTATGAATTTAATGTTAACTGGAGAGCTGCTTTCATTATATATATATATATATATATATATATATATATATATATATATATATATATATATATATATATATATATATTTATTTATTTCTGGTATGGTGACAATGCGTCTAACTTGGTTTTTACACATGATGTATCTCCTGCACCAGGTCATGTGATTTTTATTTACTTTCTGTATGCCTTTTACTCGCATTATTCCACTGAAGAGGACCTCACTAACACATCTTTATTCCCTGGATGCGACCTACAGCAGTCGCCTAACACACAGTTACATATTTTTACTGCTAGGTGGACAGGGGCAGCGTGAAGGATGTGAAGAAGTGAATGAAGAGAGGAACTGGAATGCGAGGAGAGAGAAAAGCTTTGGAAGAAGAGACAGAGGAAGAGAAAGGGAGGGAAAAGGAGGAAAGAAAGGAAAGCGAAACAGGGAGAAGGGTAGGAAGAAGAAACAAGAAGAGACGCAGGTAGGAAGGGAGGAGAGGGATAGGGAGAGGAGGCAACGCATCATATTTGAGAAACGAGGAGAAATTTTTGGCCCCAGCGTAAATTGTTATTAATACCAAGTTATGACCGGCCCACCATGTTAACTTGGTGTGCGAATTTATTCTCTCTGCACGCCTTTCCCCCCCCCCTCCCCCCACACACACATCCGTTACCCGTAGCTGGATCGCTAGCGCACTCAGCTCACACACTGAGGTCCGGGGGTCGGTCCCCGGTTCGGGTGGAAACATTGGAAGGTGTTTCCTGAGGGCACCTGCTGTCCATGTTCACCCTTAAGTAAAATAGATACCTGGGTGTTAGTCGACTGGTGTGGGTAGCATCCTGGGGACAAAACTGATCTAACATGCCCGAAATGCTCTGCATAACAGGGACTTTCTATAAAATAGTATGTCATTGATGTCAGCTATGGTATACCTTGTACATACCTTGCATTATTATTATTATTATTATTATTATTATTATTATTATTATTATTATTATTATTATTATTATTATCTTACACTCTCTAATGGAAAGGAGGTAAGAGTAATTAATCTAGCTCAGAGAGAGAGAGAGAGAGAGAGAAATAAAGAGGAGGTAACAGTAAGGTTGGAAGAACAACTGTGGAAATAAGAGCATTCAAGAGAGACCGAATATAATATATAATGCAATAAGATCAGGGTAAACAGGTGGTATCACAATATACACAACAACCACTGTGAAAAAATTATGAAATTCCAAGTGATTTCGTGACTTCTCACATTATGAAGGAACTTGATATTGTGAGAAGTCACGAAAGAGCTTTGGAATTTCGCTATTTTTTCATAGTGGTTGTTGTGCATAATATACATAAGAAGGTTGTGAACTGAACGGGGTACCCCGGCTTGATGCCGGTGAGAGGGGGACTCTTGATGCGAGGAATTGGAGCTAGCTTTTTTTTTTTCCCCTTCCTGGGATTAGACCCATTTTCCAGGAAGTGTGAGGCCCTGTGGGTTAGCTTTTCCTCATGAATATTATAATAATAATCAGAAAATAATAATAATAATAATAATAATAATAATAATAATAATAATAATAGCAACCACAAAAAGATAATAGTAATAAAAATAATAATAGTAATAATAATTGTAATAAAAATGGGTTAACACGTTATGGTGCTGGACCTGAATTTTTTGGGAAGTGTTTCCCCACACCATAGCTGTGTGGGGAAACACAGCTATGGTGCGAGTGATGGTGAATGTGCTTTCTACTTGTAATTTTACTACGATGTTATGGTTATAAGTTGCTGACCTGTTACAAAAAAAATAATTATTAAAAATATATAAAATAAGGATACAAGGAGGAGGAGGAGGAGGAGGAAGGAAGGAAGAGGAAGTAGTAGGAGGAGGAAGAGGAGGAGGAGGAGGAGGAGGAGGAGGAAAATAAAGATGCTGGGAAAACAAAAGGAGAGTAAGAAAAGCAAAATCGAGAAGAGAAGATAAGAGAGAGAGAGAGAGAGAGAGAGAGAGAGAGAGAGAGAGAGAGAGAGATTACTAACAGAAGCGAAAATATTGAGATGAATATTAAAAACAAAATAGAATTAAAACGAAGCCAAGAACAAAATTATTAACCCCCCAAAAATTGGCATAAGTCAAAAAGAGGAAGAAAAGAAAAGTGAAGAGTGTTGCCTCCACCGACAGATCTTTACTGGTCTATAAAGTTTACCACTAGAGCTGCCAAGTGTCCACAAGAGTGTCTCTCCTTTGAGGCCAACACGGCTCTGTAATATTTACGACGATATGCAAGGCATGATGAAGAGGTGTGTGTGTGTGTGTGTGTGTGTGTGTGTGTGTGTGTGTGTGTGTGTGTGTGTGTGTGTGTGTGTGTGTGTGGTGTGTGTGTGTCAATTGAATTCTGTGGAGAAATGAGGAGAGGAACACAAGGACAACATACAACATTAGGAACACAATTTTAGGAGTAAGTCTCGCATCCAAATTCGTATGTGAACAATAAACCGAAGCCTTGTAATCTAGCCAACGTGAGCCATAACAACAATTACAATTCCAGCCTAAGTCTGCCACCAACGAATGACACGCTGCAAAGCCTAACACTCACACACAACTTAAAAGGTATTTACCAAAAATGAAATATTATGCGAGTGTGCTTTTCCGGATCTAGGACCAGCAGGGTAGTTCCCGAGGGAGAGGCCAAGAAAAGCCCAAAGTGGGTAGTAACGTACTGGAGAGTAGGAACTAGAGAGTACGTACTGGAGAGTACGTCCTGGAGAGAACGTACTAGAGAGTACGCACTAGAGAGTACGCACTAGAGTATGTACTGGAGAGTGCATGAAACTTTGTGCTACCACAGATGCTTTTTGTACTCGCTTTTACCTTGACCTTGAAGGTCATCCACCTATTTGTCTCATAGACCTCCTGTTATCATTAGACTTTCTACCACTTTGTATTTATTAAACAAAATTGGGCACACCAGTGGTGTACTGCTACCCTACTCTATATGATAGATAGCAGGAAAGACAGCTAATCCTTCAAGTCATGAAATCTGTCTGCAAGAGAGGGAAAACTTCAGTAAGACAGTGAAAAAATGGTTAAAAGTTTCACTGTGGGTTCAGCACTTACTGGAACTTCAACGGCTTCGTCTCAGAAAAATACTGAAGTTGCAGGCATTGGAGGACGACCAAAACGCAGATGTGATTTACACAGATTTTGCAAAGGCGTTTGACAAATGCGATCATGGAGTGATAGCGCACAAAATGAGGGCCATAGGCATTACGGGGAAGGTAGGCAGATGGATTTTTGAGTTCCTAACACAAAGAACACAAAAAGTAGTAGTGAACAGGGCAAGATCCAGCATCAGCGAGGTCAAAAGCTCAGTGCCCCAAGGCACTGTCCTGGCACCTCTGCTGTTTCTAATCCTCATAGCAGACATAGATAAAAACACCCAGCACACTTTTGTATCATCATTTGCAGATGACACTAAAATAAGCATGAAAGTCACTACGGTAGAGGACACTGAAAAATTACAGGAGGACATAAGCAGGGTCTTCCAATGGGCAGTGGAGAACAACATGACGTTCAATGGTGATAAGTTTCAGCTGCTTAGGTATGGAAAAAATGAAGAACTCAAAAGGAACACTATATACAAAACGCAAGAGGTCACCACATAGAACGAAAGGAACACGTAAAGGACTTGGGAATAATTATGTCTGCTGATCTGTCGTTTAAAGACCATAACAAGACAAAGATCACAACAGCCAGGAAGATGACGGGTGGGTATTGAGAACTTTCAAAACAAGGAAATAATGCCGATGGTGACACTATTCAAATCGCTAGTGCTCCCTCACTTAGAATACTGCTCAGTGCTGACGGCCCCGTTCAGGGCAGGAGAAATAGCAGAGCTGGAACAAATCCAGAGATCGTTTACGGCTCACATTGAGCCATTGAAACATCTAAATTATTGGGAACGCCTTCAAGTCTTGAACATGTACTCATTGGAGCGGAGGAGAGATAGATACATGATAATATATACATGGAAAGTACTTGAGGGCCTGGTCCCAAATCTGCACACTGCCATAACAACATACTGGAGTGAGAGATATGGGAGAAAGTGTAAAATAAATCAGTGAGGAGCAGGGGTGCGGTGGGGACAATACGGGAGCACTGTATTAACATCCGGGGTCCCAGACTATTCAACATCTTACCAGAAGATATCGAAACACGGCTGGAACCAGTGTAGAAGCCTTCAAGAGGAAACTGGACAAATATCTTCACCAGGTGCCAGATCAACCAGGCTGTGATGGATATGTGGGGCAGCGGGCCTCCAGCAGCAACAGCCTGGTTGACCAGGCAAGCACCAGACGAGCCTGGCCCATGGCCGGGCTCAGAGAGTAGATACTCTCGAAACTCTTCAAAGGTTCAAAGGTATTGCAAAACAAAGGCGAAAAGACTGAAGGGGCACTTTATTAAGACAATATATCGCTTGGTGACCTAGCACAGGATTTACAGGTGACCTGAACTTGAGTATATCTGGAGGGAGGTTTCGTGGGACAACGCCCCCGCAGCCCTGTCCGTGACCAGGCCTCGCAGAGGCCTTGTCCAACTGTAAAAATCTTTTATCTTTTATCTGCGAGATGGTATCCATGATGTAGAATATAGCTGATACTAATATCCTCTACTCTGACTGTTCTTCCGATAGCCGATGGAACACAGAACCATCAGCTGACGGGTAATCCTTAGATGTACATTGGCAGTGGTGAAAATATTATTTTCATCCGTGTTGCTACTCCGGGGGTGCTCCTACGAACTCCTCGGTAATGTAGGTGGAAGAGCATGGTAGTGTTAGTGGGGGAGAGCGAAGCTAATCTCCAGTCTGATGAAACATGGTGTGGAGAGGCCATGGTTGAACATAATCATGAACAGTAGTGACAACATCTTGAATGTGTTTAGCCGTGTTCATGTTCACGACACAGCGGAAACAGCGTTGTGCATCGTGGCTGTGGAGGAGGCGTCACTAGGTTTGCAAAGATTTTCAGCGCATTCTAGAAGTGTCAGGTCCGGCCTAAACAGGAGAATGAGAGACCCAGATATCGGTAGCAAGTCGTGGTAGATCTGAGAATCTTTGTCTCTCTCTCTCTCTGACGTAGTCAAAAGTTCTCTATATGCGGTACACTCACCTTACCCGTTTGAACTCTATAGATCCTAAGAAAGAAAACTTTTAAATCAAAATTTTATCTTCATAAAGCGACCATTAAAGTTTCAGCTCCAATTTTCAGGATATTTGTGATAGAGAGGAAACTTAATACTTTTTCAGAGAGAACAGTGGTTGATGGTAGCATCTCATGGACCTTCAAGTGCTTTTGATCAGACGGACTGGAGCTATCCTTCCCTCCCGTGAATCAAACCCTAGCGCTTCCCCAGGACTATAATGATAATTAATAATAATAATAATAATAATAATAATAATGACGTCTCGTATTATGGTGCTAAATAATTCACCATGGGTCTGGATAGCTTCAGTTATCTCACCCTCCCCATCCACTCATAAATTATTCTCTATTTAATTATCAATTAATTTCACTTATCCCTTCCATTTTTCACCCATCATTCTCCACCAGCCCCACTATTCCCCCTCCCCCTCAACACTCATTAATCTTGCTTATCCACTCATCCTTCATGCCTCTGCTTGCTATCTCTCTCCGTCACTCACATTCTCAATTCTTCCCATTTCGCATCCCATTAGGGTAAAATCTGGCCAATTAGGTATGCCTATTAACTTTCTCATTGCCTAAGTCACTATTTTATCAGTTATCTCGTTCCTGCCTCCCCTCCGAGGTGTCTTGACTATTAATTGTCCTATTAGGATGCCTATTTCCATTCCCTTACAACATTGCCTAACCCATTACACTGCTGAATATTAGTCCAGTTTATTCTATCTATTTATTTGTCGTTTATCTATCCATTATATGCCTACCTGTTAACTAGCCTATTGCTCAGCCTATTAATCTAAAACCTGGCTATTAAATTACCTAATATACCACCTATTACCTTGACTATTGAACTAATAAATTAGTCACTACCATTCCTATTACTGTAGACATTTACCAACCTACTAACGTACACATTATCTACCCTATTTCACAGCCTCTTTCTCTACTTATTATTCCATCCAAAAATTGGCTTTAAGAGAGAAAACGGCGGCGAACACTCAACACCCTCTCAACTTATGAATGTAATTAAGGTACCACGAAGGTAAATATAATTTTTGCACCCTCTTTAGAGTTGATTAAATGCGGTCAAGCGTCATTACCTGGGTCACCAAGCAGTGTTAATTACGTATTTTTAAGAAGCTCCATTTGCAACTTGCTCCAGGTTCATGCTGTCATTTCTCTTATAATATATATATACGTATATATATATACGTATATATATATACGATATATATATACATGTATATATATATATATATATATATATATATATATATATATATATATATATATATATATATATATTCGTTTACTGAGATATAATTATTCCAGGGAATCTTATTGAATTTTTTTTCTGTGAGTAACGAATGGAAACCAGATTGGCTCGATATGGGAAGCCTATCCTATATAGTGGACACAGCTCTTGAGATTCAAATAAGCCCAGTGATGTTAGGTAGTGCTTTTTCAGCCTTGAGCTGGAAGAAAGAGGCGACAGCTTTACACCCGCTGGCATGGAAAAATATATTCTACAATTACGTTTCAAAATAATAATAATGATAATAATAATAATAATAATAATAATAATAATAATAATAATAATAATAATAATAATAATAATAATAATAATAAAATAATAATAATATTAATGATAATAAAATAAACTAATATGATAATAATAATAATAATAATAATAATAATAATAATAATAATAATAATAATAATAATAATAATAACAACAGTTTGTTCATCTCACTGAAAGCTTTTAAGATAATTACCATTCAGGCGTAAGAAAGGCAGCAGGATATTAAAAAAAATAAACATAACGATTTAAAAAAATCACGAAATGAAAAGAATAATTTTATATTTAAGCTTTGTTCAAAGATTTTATTTAGTCTTTACAATCTGCACCATTTCTAATGACCAACCAAGGTAAATATTGCCACTAGAAACATTGGGGAGTGTTTTCCTTAAGACACCTACTGCTCCTGTTCACCTAGCAGTAAATAGGAACCTGGATGTTAGCAGCAGACTGGTGTGGGTCGCATCCTGGGGAAAAGAATTAGCCGTGGTCTTGTACCATGTAAAGATTATTATTATTATTGTTATTATTGATTGCGTCATGTTCGTTTTCAAACATTCTAATACCAAGTACAGTGTTAATCTCAATTAATCCTGCCATTGATACTAGAATAAATTCCTTCCATATAGATTTAGAACAGCTAAGAATAATTCCAAGGGCGTCGTTAACTACAAAGTCCGGAGATAATTTACCTTAGCTAATGTTAACATGGATGCAGCATTATTAATTAAGGCTCTACTATGGGCTACGTATGAGATGTAAATAATAAATGTCTCTGGTTGTGCTCGGGGGGGGGGGGGGAAATGGACGTCAAAGGCCTAGTCAGAGAAAAGGTACATACAACGATTTTTTTTTCCTACATGTTCATGAAGCCAAGGTACAAGTGTGTTCAGATGAACAACGTTGAGTAGACAGTAGCTATAGGGTGCACAGGAAGCTACAGAATTCCATATGTCAGGAGGGCGGGGGAGCAGGTGATCAAGAAATGGCTGTGACAAATATTTGCGGCCTCTACACGGTTATTAAAATGGCAGAGGCAGGATTTATTCATTTATCTAAATGTTCCGCTTGTTGCTGCATCGCCCAGTGGAATTATTATCACTTGTGACTGCTGATGCAATGTCCATTGGTCGAAATGAATTGTTGGGAGAAATTAGTACTGACGTTGTGTACATTGATAATGGCTAAACCCGTAAGGGTTATGCAACACCTGGGGAATATTAGTCATAAATGCACTTATGCAAACTATTGATGATCTGGCACGTAGAGGCTTGATGAAGCCTACATGGTGGGCTTAATTCTTGGATCAAGAGTCCTTCACCAACATTAATCTACCGTCTTTTTATAGGGACGCTGAATGGGGCTTTTCAGCTTTAGAACATAAATTAGAGTAATGTAATGAAAATAAAGTGTGTTAAATTTTGATAATTATATTATTTGTTATTATTTAACTAAATAACTGTTTACAGAGATGTATGGAGGTTGTTTTTTGTGCATTTTCACTTTAACACTTAAGCTAAAGGAAGAGCTTCTTCTTGGTTCACATTTTGTCATTTAGTAAGAAAAAGTCTCAACATTGTGGTGTCGCGACCAATGAGAACTCAAGTAGCTTTCCTGGCGCCAAGATCCAGCCATATAAAACCCCGAGTTTAATTTATGACTTAGATAAACAGAAAAACAAGATTTAACAGCCAATCACCATTAGGAATGTCACAGAAGCTGAGCCAATCATAAGAGTGTACGACACAGCCTGGAAGTGCTGGTGGCGCGCGCGCCTTCTTCCTCCTCAGTCGCTTCCAGCAGAAAATGGCGTGAAGGTGTTTGCTCCTTGGTGAGTAAATTTTTCAAAATTTCTTGGAAATATCCCATCACTAACACTTGACAATGATCTTACAGTGTAGCGTGTACACTGTACTCCTCTCTGCATAAAATATAGGAGATTTTAGGTAAAATCTTATCTTTTTTCCAGTAATGTAATGTATGGCGTATTTTTTCAGTTCCAGAAACTAAGTTTGGCCCCAGACTTGACATTTTCTTGGCCCCAGTTAATGTCAGTTTCTTGGTCCCAGACGAGATGGCGCCTGCGGCATCAACTTGTGAGTATTAATGCAGTATGAAGCTGCGAGCAACAGTGTGTTTTAAATTATGTGAAAATGTCGCCGTCATGGCCATTGATTTAGCCTAAATATATCATTATCCAGGTTCTAGCGCATACAGGTTTAACGCTTCATTAAATTTTGTCGGATTGGAAACCCAATCAAGGGGGTATCTTGATCCAAGGCACTGGTTTAGCACTACCATTATGGTAGTTGCCAATACCATGAACGTCCATTATTGGAGGGGCAGGGGGGGCCAACTAATTTAAATCGCTCCTTCCTCGGATCACACCTAATAGCAATTTATTCTCATCTATTTTGTGTGTATGTTGGTTTAGATTGATGTAAGCCAACGAAAATATGTTTGAAACCTTTCAAAGGATGGAGGGGGGGGGGTCCTTTGATTCTTTGGATTAACCCATTGACCTCTAGGGAGATGCCTTGATGCCGATGAGGCTCTTGATCCAAAGAACTGGAGTTCACCTCTCCTTGGATCGAGCCTGCACTACTACTTGCTGAAAGTCCCTCATGGGTTTAGCGTTTCACAAATATTTAAACCTAATTCAAGAGTAGTTTACAAAGTTTCTTGGTTGCCATGGTTACCTGACCATGGTGGGCGGTGCCTTGATGTTGAGAGGATCTTGATGTGGGGAAATAACGATTTTTCCCTTGAATCAAACATTATCTCCCATTCACCAGGTGCTTCATAGCTTGACGGGTTTAGCGCTTCCCCGTTACTAATTCTAAGTGTTGACAAACTGATGGAGGAGGGGCTTTTGGTCCAAGGAGTTTGGAGTTAACTCATTGCCTTGGATCAGACTTGATTGCTTCCTATTCCCCAGTTATACAGCTCCTGGTTTAGCTTTTCCCCATAATTATAATAAAAGTTTTATGGATGGAACTTATGTTAAACCTTAAAATAAAGTTGAAGATTTATTAAGTTTTATTTTTCCACGATATATTATTGAATTAATAATTTTTAACCTTAAAGTGAATCAAATGAACTAGGGTTTAGCGCTCCACCATGAATGTATTAAAATTTAAGTTAATCCTCTTCATGAGGGGGGGGGGGGGAAGGTACCTTGATGTTAGTGAAGGTAGGTTAATCAAAGGAATTGTAACTACCTTGATCCTCGGATCACACCTGAATGTCTCGTCTTTCCCAAGCGCTGTAAGACCCCTACGGGTTTAGCTCTTTACATGAATAGTGTGATCTAGGCTTGTGGCTGATACCCTGAGAAAAGTTCTTGCAAAATGTAGTGGAGGGATATTAACCTAGTTGGTATATGTGTACTCTATACATATATATGTACATGCATTAGTATACTGTAATATATAATGCATTTATATTTAAGTACATGCATAAGTACATTTTGTAATTTTATAAGTATTTTTTATTATACAGATACGTATATTGTAAATTTAATTTATCAGGTTATTGGTTTTGCTCTTGGTTTTGATTATAATTTATCTGGTTATTACAATGAGTGCTCCTATATTTATTGTCAAATGGTTTATTCCTATTTAAATATACACGTATCTTTTATCAAGATATTTGACCTCATAATTTATGTAATTTTTAAAAATCGTCTATAATTTTAAGGGAATTTTAATATGGTCATGAAGGTGAGGAATAGGGAGGTGATCCTGGTTATTTTTTATGTAAAAATGAAGATTCTTGATCCAAGGAATTTGAGCTAACTCCCCTAGATCAAACTAGGATACTTCCCCTTCCCCAGGTGTTGTTTAACCCATGTGGGTTTATCGTTACTCATATATTTTTTCATTGCTGTTTCCACTCCCAATTTACTTAAAATTTTATGATTACCAAAATTAGCCTTAATTTTAATTATTTTCTTTACTTTTCAGAAAGATTCATCAGAACATCTTGACCCCAAGAAGCTGTTAATGACTTCACAGCATCATTAAACTTCACTTGGGGTCCAGGAAGATGTCAGTGACTTCACAGCATCATTCCACATAGTTTAAGACAAGTAGTTACAACATTAGCTTTTATTGAATCTTAATATACAATATGTTGATTTTTCTGGTGTATATTAAGGTCATGTTTCTAAAAAAAATTATACGTAACTGTATTTTGATAATTTTAAATATTTTTGAATTCTCTGCCTTTACAATTTCTGCTACAGCAAATTATGAAGAATATGAAATAATGTGGCTATAAATATGTGCTTGTTTATATACAAAAATTTATTTTGAGTATGAATAGTGTTTGATTTTTTGAGTGATAATTTTGACAATATTGTTCATTAATTTTACAAAATTGGAGTTGTGGGACCCTGGGTAGCTGCCCCTGTGGTCTTGTTAGTCAGCCCTGACTAGGGGTTATCACCTTAGTTACTCCGGGGTCTTCCACCCTGGTAACTCTGGGGTCTTCCACCCTGGTAACTCTGGGGTCTCCCACCCTGGTTACTCTGGGGTCTCCCACCCTGGTTACTCTGGGGTCTCCCACCCTGGTTACTCTGGGGTCTCCCACCCTGGTTACTCCGGGGTCTCCCACCCTGGTTACTCCGGGGTCTCTCACCCTAGGTTACTCCGGGGTCTCTCACCCAGGTTACTCCGGGGTCTCTCACCCTGGTTACTCCGGGGTCTCACCCTGGTTACTCCGGGGTCTCTCACCCTGGTTACTCCGGGGTCTCACCATGGTTACTCCGGGGTCTCTCACCCTGGTTACTCTGGGGTCTCCCACCATGGGAGGGGCTTGCTGCCTTTTGCCAGTGTTTTTCCCATTTTGGTAAATTTTGGCCTTTATGCTTTTATTTTGTTTTAAATTGGATTTTGTTTTAATCTGAATTGTCCCAAATTTTGACTTAAATTGTGGTCTTGTTCATGCTGATGTTTTCTCTTTCAGTTCTGTTTTGACTTCTAATGTTTTTAGCTCTGTTTCCAGTTCTTAATGTTTTCAGCTCTTAATAATGTTTTACAGCTCTTAATGTTTACACTCTTAATATGTTACAGCTCTTAATATTTACAGCTTCTAATGCTTTCAGCTCTTAATAATGCTTACAGCTCTTAAATGTTTTCAGCTCTTAATAATGTTTTACAGCTCTTAATGTTACAGCTCTTAATGTTTACACTTTTAATATGTTACAGCTCTTAATATTTACAGCTTCTAATGCTTTCAGCTCTTAATAATGCTTACAGCTCTTAAATGTTTTCAGCTCTTAATAATGTTTTACAGCTCTTAATATGTTACAGCTCTTAATGTTTACACTCTTAATATGTTACAGCTCTTAATATTTACAGCTTCTAATGCTTTCAGCTCTTAATAATGCTTACAGCTCTTAAATGTTTTCAGCTTTTAATAATGTTTTACAGCTCTTAATATGTTACAGCTCTTAATGTTTACACTCTTAATATGTTACAGCTCTTAATATTTACAGCTTCTAATGCTTTCAGCTCTTAATAATGCTTACAGCTCTTAAATGTTTTCAGCTCTTAATAATGTTTTACAGCTCTTAATGTTTACACTTTTAATATGTTACAGCTCTTAATATTTACAGCTTCTAATGCTTTCAGCTCTTAATAATGCTTACAGCTCTTAAATGTTTTCAGCTCTTAATAATGTTTTACAGCTCTTAATATGTTACAGCTCTTAATGTTTACACTCTTAATATGTTACAGCTCTTAATATTTACAGCTTCTAATGCTTTCAGCTCTTAATAATGCTTACAGCTCTTAAATGTTTTCAGCTCTTAATATTTTCAGCTCTTTTTGTGTTTTCAGCTCTGTAATATTTTCAGCTCTTTTTGTGTTTTCAGCTCTGTAATATTTTCAGCTCTATAATGTTTTATCACTTTGTTTTATTAAATCTGATTTTAATATGCCATAATTTTTTCATTAAATTTAAGATAAAAGTTTCAAAAACATAGTAAAAAAGAATTTTAAGTTGTGATTGAACTTTATTAAAAATTATCTGAATTATTAACCTAAGAGATGAGAACTTGTGATTTTAAGGTAAATGTTTTTATTCAGGCCATAAAGTATTTTATTAGCTCAGGTATTTAATGTCATTTAATGTTGATCAAATATATATTTTTAGTAATTAACCCCAGTATGGCCACTAACTCACCAACCACCAGTATGACCACTAACCCCAACACAAATAAACCCAGCATGGCACTAGTAACAGACTTAGAGGTAAACAGTTTACCACACTAATATTTATTAAGGGAAATTTTCGTCGTGAAGGTTTTCATGCAAGTAAATGATGGTTCACTTTTTTTTAATTCTGGACAGTTACTTTACTCAAAATGATCATTATTTGCTTTATAGAAAATAATCATTAGTTACTTTAATGAGAATTATGAGTCGCTTTACGGAAAATTGTTATTAACGCTTTACAAAAATAATTAAGTCACTACGGAAAATAATTATTACTTTATGGAAAATAATTGTTAGTTGATTTACGGACAATAATTAGTTGTTGCTTCACAGAAAATAATTAGTTTCTTTACAAAAAATAATTTAGTTTTACAGAAAATGATTATCTATGGAAAATAACTTGCCGAAAATTACTCGCTTTACGGAACATAATTTTTAGTCGCTTTATATAAAATAATTATTAGTCACTTTATGGAAAATGATTATTAGTCAATTTATGGAAAATAATTAATCACTTAACGGAAAATTATTAATTGCTTTATGGAAAATTATCAGTCGATTCACGGAAAATAATTGTTAGTCGATTTATGGAAAATAATCATTAGTCAAAATTTGCAGAAAATAATTATTGCTTTATGGAAGGTAATTATTAATCGATTTACAGATTTTTTTTTATTTTACGGAAAATAATTATTAGTTTATTTATGGAGAATGATTATTACTTTATGGAAGATCATTAGTCGATTTTCGGAAAATTATTAGTTTACGGAAAATAATTATTAGTCGAATCACAAAAAAATATTAGTTTATGGATAATCGATTTACAAAAAATAATTATTAGTCTATGGAATATGACTTATTAGTTTAATGACTGATTATTAGATGCTAATTTATGGAAAATAATTATTAGTTGCCTTATTGGAAATTATTCATCTAGTGAAAATTAGTTTTTTTTGCTGCATTGATTTGGCAAAAGCTCATTGATTAAAATTTTAAGTAAATTAACTTTGGCTAAACTGTATATAAATTTTTCCCGTCACAACTACCCAAGAATGGGAAGAAATTGATCAATTTGTTTTAAAATGTTCACTCGACTTAAGACTGATGGAAAAGCAATAATATCTTCATTAAGTATAAGATGTAATTTATTACTTCCTAGTCTGGAAGTCTGTTAATAAAGATTGCAAATAAAGTCACTCGTAATGGGAATATTTTATTAAAAATGCTAACTCGTGGAGAGCTTTATTAGTGTTACAAAAAACTTTATTGGATATACATGACCCTGGTGGGTTTAGCACTTAGTTTTTATTATAATGGATATAACAAGCTTTATTAAACATCTTACCAGGAGTGTTACTGTGTAGAAAAAGGCCTGGCAAGGAATGATGTTTGAATGATAGGCAAAGCGAGGAATGATACATGAATACTAGGCAAAGTGAAAAATGAGCCACAGATAGGCAAAGCAAGGAATGAGCATCAAATTATAGGCAAAGCGAAAAATGAGCTCCGAATGATAGGTAAAGCGAGGAGTAAGCCTTGAATAAAAGGCAAAAGTGAGGAATGAGCCTCTAGTGATAGGCTAAGCAAGGAATGAGCATCAAATATTATAGGCAAAGCGAAAAATGAGCTCCGAATGATAGGTAAAGCGAGGAGTAAACCTTGAATAAAAGGCAAAAGTGAGGAATGAGCCTCTAGTGATAGGCTAAGCAAGGAATGAGCAATGAGTGATAGGCAGAACGAGGAATCATCCTCGAATAGGCAAAGTGAGGAATGAGTCGAACGAGACTTGGGCAGCGAGAAATGAGCCTCAAGCGAAAGTTGAGCAGAGCGAGGACTGATCCTCGAACGATAGGCGATGCCAGGAATTATTCTTGTGTTATAATTGGGCAATGAGGAATGATCCTCAAAAGATTATTGGTAAAACGAGTAATGGGTCTCAAATGTTGGACAGTGCAAGGAACGATCCTCAAGCAAGGGTTGGGCGAGGAATGATCCTCGAACGATAAGCGGGCAATAATAATTGGGGACAGCCTCGAACGATTTTCGACTTTGGCGTGGAATGATTCTCGAACAGTAGTTGAGCAGAGCGAAGATTGATGGTAGATGGGTAGAGAGGAATGATCCTCGATCGATAGATAGGTTGAGGGGAATGATCCTCAAATGATGGATCGGTAGAAAGCCAGCCTCAAACGATAGATGGGTGGAGGAATGATCCTCGAATGATAGTTGGGCAGAGAGGAAGGAGCCTCAAATGATAGTTGGGCAAAGCAAGGAATGAACTTCGAACAGCGGTTGGCCAGAGGGAGAAATGAGCCTTGAATGATATTTGGGCTGAGTGAGGAATGATCCTCGAACGATAGTTTAGCAAATCGAGGAATGAGTATCAGAAGTTGGACAGAGAGGAATGAGCCTCGAACAGTTGGGTAGAGCGAGGAATGATCCTCGAATGATAGGTGGGTAGAGTGAGGAATGATCCTCGAATGATGGGCAGAGAGGAATAATAGTTGGGCAGAGCGAGGAGTGAGCCTCGAATGATAGATAGTTGGGCAGGGCGAGGAATGAGCCTCAAATGATAGTTGGGTAGAGCGAGGAAGGATCCTCGAATCATGGGTAGAGCAAGGAATGAGCCTCGAACGATAGATGGGTGGTGGAATGATCCTCGAATGATAGTTGGGCAGAGAGGAAGGAGCCTCAAATGATAGTTAAGCAAAGCAAGGAATGAGCTTCGAATCATGGGTAGAGCGAGGAATGATCCTCGAATCATGGGTAGAGCAAGGAATGAGCCTCGAACGATAGTTGGGCTGTGTGAGGAATGGTCCTCGAACGATAGTTTAGCAAAGCGAAGAATGAGTCTTATCAGAAGTTGGACAGAGAGGAATGAGCCTCGAACAGTTGGGTAGAACAAGGAATGAGCCTCGAACGGTAGATGAATGATCCTCAAATGATAGTTGGGTAGAGCGAGGAATGATCCTCGAATCATGGGTAGAGCGAGGAATGAGCCTCGAATGATAGTTGGGTAGAGCGAGGAATGAGCCTCAAGTGAGTTGGGTAGAGCGAGGAGTGAGCCTCGAATGATGTGAGGAAAGGTCCTCGGATTGGAGGAGAGCGAGGAATGATCCTCAAATGATAGTTGGGTAGAGTGAGGAATGATCCTCGAATGATGGGCAGAGCGAGGAGTGAGCTTCGAATGATAGTTGGGCAGGGCGAGGAATGAGCCTCGAATGATGGGCAGAGCGAGGAATGAGCCTTGAACACTAGTTTAGCAAAGCTAGGAATAGGGCTCGATCGATATATATTGGACTGTGTGTAATTGTATTGGACATGTCCAAAATTATTACATTTTGTCCTATATATGTATATAATCCTTCCCAGCATGCACATTACATAACATTGTATTGTAGCGATGTTGTCTAAACATTTTGATGTTGACACAACATTGTTACAGTGTAAGTTATATAGTGTTTGCTGGGGTTCCCACATGTCTACCTTTCCCTACTCTCTCTCGTGCCGCTCCCTGCGGGAGCTGGCCGGCAGCATATCATCTTCAGCCTGATGTCCTGGCTGTTGGTGAGCGATTTCTGGTGGTAGCCCAGCTACCACTGGTAATCAACCGAAGTAACCCTAGGTGCATGGTTTGGGGTTCCATGTAACAAAGGTTCTCTATGAGAAGCTTTGGACGAGTAACCCTGGTCCAGCCCGTTGGTCACAGACCTCACCGCGGTGGGCTGGTGAAACTTGAGCTAGCATCTTCAGTTCTGTACTAAAATTTCATAATTGTTTTTTATGAAAATTTATTTTTTCACCATTTCATTCAGGAAATACAGTATAAGTTAATTTCAAATTCATTCTTATGATTTTACTAAATTTTAAGTTTTTCTATAGTCATGTTTGGAAAAAAAATGATGCTATTTCAAGGCTAACATGTGACTTTTTCTTTTATATGTAAATATATTTTAGTCCATAAATTTATTTTCGATGCACGCTAATTTTCAATATTAAAAATTAAAACATAATTTGATAATTACAAATAAACTGTGTCCATATACCTTTTATTCAGCACAAATTCTTATTTCCTCACATATTATTCCCACAGTTCTTACCAACCGAAGGGAAGTTCCTTGATGTTGGTGAGGGGGAAGTATCACTCACTGGAACCGGAAACCAAAACTGAAGGTTCAGTCTGACACACCCCTCAAGGGAGGTTCCTTGATGCTGGTAAGGGGCTTTTGATCTAGGGAATTTAAACTTTTCATCCCCCTCCATAGGCGCTGTATAATCCCTACGGGTTTAGCTCTCATGATTACAATCAGGCTGACAAATTTTCTTGTGTGCACAAGAATTTCTCCAGTTAGGACTCTTATTGTATTTAAGGTTTGTTCAAAGACTTGATTTAGATTCTTTACAACCTGAACCATTTCTTAATGACCAATCAAGGCATTTATTGCCACTAGAAATACTGTATACATATATTTATAGTTATGTATATTGTCTAATTTTTTAAAGGGGGGGGGATGGAAAGGAATGAAAATGAGAAAGAATGCGAGTCGTGAGTCTTGTCTCCCACGAGACGGGCCAACACGGAACTGTGGAACTAGCCGTGTATGACTGGGTATACACGAGTGGTGAACTCTGATAGTAATGGTATCTGCTGTTCCCTCATGCAGTCTTGTTTTTACCAACTCAGAGTCCGGGGATTTAAGGAAGTCAGTTGGCTGCCTCGCTGGTGACCTGAGGTGTCACGTAAGAGCATAAGAAAGGAACACTGCAGTAGGCATGTTGGCCCATACTGGGCAAGTCCTTCACAAATCCAACTCACTAACAATATTTGCCCAATCCTCGACGGAGGATCGAGCCTCTACCACGTCTTATGCTAAATGACCCAAACTGTTTTAGTGCTTAACATGAATGATTTA
The DNA here is from genome assembly GCA_009830355.1 of Cherax destructor. Lineage (NCBI taxonomy): Eukaryota > Metazoa > Arthropoda > Malacostraca > Decapoda > Parastacidae > Cherax > Cherax destructor. The sequence goes on along the minus strand of WNWK01000164.1, from coordinate 160,468 downwards.
AACTTAATTTAATGCTAATTTTCCTAAAATTCCTTCTTACTGGTTATTATTTTTTATTTCCTTTGTTGGAAATAATTAGTCATGAAAAAAAATTGATGAAAGAAATAATTAGGAAAATTTCAGCTGGATATGAACACTGGAGGAGTGAAATTTCATTTTGGCTTCAGCAACTCCCGCTGCTGAAAGTTTGCAATATTCCAGGGTGAACTAGGTTTAAAAAGAAAAACGTGTGTTGCAGGCAATAAATAACATGAGGGTGGCGTTGCCATTCTTTTCCCAGGACGAGCTACAACCCTATCGCCCAAACATTTCTTTGCGCTAATTTTTCTTTGGCTTCAAGTGACTTTCTTCTCAGGATCAGTTAATTCTTCAACCATAGAGCCAAAGTCATCGGGTTCTGTCGATACCTTTTAATATCGTGGAAACAATCTGTATAATGAGTGAAGAGAGTGGTGGTGTCACCTGAACCTCAAATTTCATTAAGAAGTAACCCAGACATTGCTGAGTAAAATTAGGATGACGTTTTAGTCTGTCCTGGGCCATTGTAAAGTCACAACTGAGCGAGAGACAGAAGAGAACACCAGAAGACAGGTCGGAAAGAGAATAGTAGGGATGCTGATAATGCCTCTACTACTATTATTACTGTTAATAATAAAATTCCATACAGACTGACCCTTTCCTTCCATCCTCTTCCTTCTCACTCTCTCCCCCTCTCTAATTCTCCTTACATCTATGAGAGGGGAAAGAACAATTAAGGGTCAAAATAATAGCCTTGGACATCCCCTGTCCTCCCTTTCTGACTCATAAGACAACAGAAAATGGGAACTAATCTTGCTTTGGGTTCCCCCTCTTAGCTAGCATTATGTGGCCTATTTTCCCTTGTAATCAAGAACTGTGACCTATTTTCCATCTTTCATTATGATCTGTTCCCTTTAATCTAGCACTGTGACCCCTCTTTTTCTTAATTGTGGGAATGTGAGAAAAGGTTTGGTTTTATGTCCCATAGCTCAGTTGGTAGCGCACTCAGTGCACACATTGAGGTCTGCGGGAGCTGGCCGGCAGCATATCACCTTCAGCCTGATGTCCTGGCTGTTGGTGAGCGATTTCTGGTGGTAACCCAGCTACCACTGGTAATCAACCGAAGTAACCCTAGGTGCATGGTTTGGGGTTCCATGTAACAAAGGTTCTCTATGAGAAGCTTTGGACGAGTAACCCTGGTCCAGCCCGTTGGTCACAGACTTCACCGCGGTGGGCTGGTGAAACTTGAGCTAGCATCTTCAGTTGTACTAAAATTTCATAATTGTTTTTTATGAAAATTTATTTTTTCACCATTTCATTCAGGAAATACAGTATAAGTTAATTTCAAATTCATTCTTATGATTTTACTAAATTTTCAGTTTTGCTATAGTCATGTTTGAAAAAAAAATGATGCTATTTCAAGGCTAACATGTGACTTTTATATGTAAATATATTTTAGTCCATAAATTTATTTTCGATGCACACTAATTTTCAATATTAAAAATTAAAACAAAATTTGATAGGTACTAATAAACTGTGTCCATATACCTTTATTCAGCACGTTATTTATTTCCTTGTATATTTTTTTCCCACAGTTCTTCCTACCAACTGAAGGGAGGTTCCTTGATGTTGGTGAGGGGGAAGTATCACTCGCTGGAACCGGAAACCAAAACAAAAGGTTTCAGCCTGACAAATTTCCTCTTGTGCAGAATAATTTCTCCAATAAGCGTCTTTTTCTCTACGTGTAGGACACATTTCCATTTTCTCTCATTCAGTTCATAAGTTTGCTCTCTCTCTCTCTCTCTCTTCTTGATCATTGTTTTTTTTCTCATTCTCCCTTTGTTTACTCTCATTTTTCCTCTAACTTTTCCTTCCTCTGTGTCTCCTTTTCCTCCCCCATCCCTTTGCCTATCCCATCCTTTGTCCTTCACACACCCTCTCTTCTATTATACCTACCTTTCCCCCTTTCTCCTGTCTGCAATTAATCCTAATCCCCCTCTCTCTGCCCCTAGCAAATCCTGCCTCACTTCCTTGATGTCAGCGCTTTGCAAACCGTAAATCCCTTCAGTGTGCCCATTCCTCTGCCCCAAGAAAAACCTCATATTTCCTGCCTTTAATTCTACCCGTTTCTACTCTCCCTCAGAATTTACGGCACCTGTATGTACAGGGAGAGTGCGCTATATGACCCTTGAAGGTTTAGCGTTTCTTTTTTATAATACAGGGAGAGTGTCAGTCTTAGACTCGAAGTTTCTCCTAAGATCTTGAAAGTTATTTTTTTTTCAATTTTTTGCTTTTTATTTTAGTTTTATTGACTTATCAAGGCATGAATATAGACTTGAGAAATTTAGAAATGTGATACCAACCATGGTATCCTGACCTGGATTGGAACACCTCGACCCCCCTCCCCCCATCTCTCCACTTCGTTCATCGAGTTTAATAATGACATCGTGACATCAGCGTCGTGGTGACGATAGTGGATGTGAGAGTGAGAATAGACTCAGGCTTTTGGCTGTGTTTGTGAGCCCTCACCTCAACCAGGACTGCGTGAACAGTTCACCAGATGGGAATGTCTCGATCCTGTTGAGTTAGAGCGCAGTAGTGTGTGTCCTCGCCCATTTGTACATGTCTGTCTGTGGTTGCGGGGGGGAGGGGGGTCGATACACAGCCCCAGGCCCCGTCTCTTTAACTACGTTCGACGAGTTTTTCTAGTTTCTTTCGTCATATATCATGTAAATAGCATTAAAGTTGTGTTTGCTTCTGTAATTTCGTCATATAAAGTTTCTCTCCCTCCCAATCCCACCCTTCTCGATCCCTCTTCACATTTCTCTCTATCTTTCCACTCCTTTCTACATCATTTAAATCTCACGATGGTTACTATATAATGAACCATGGTTATAGTGTGAATGGTGGTTTCTGTTGTGTGAATGGCGATTTTTTTATTCTCTAGATGGTAATTATCCTGGTGTGAACGATAGTTCCCGTAGTGTGAACGATAGTTCCCGTAGTGTGAACGATAGTTCCCGTAGTGTGAACGATAGTTTCCGTAGTGTGAACGATAGTTTCCGTAGTGTGAACGATAGTTTCCGTAGTGTGAACGATAGTTTCCGTAGTGTGAACGATAGTTTCCGTAGTGTGAACGATAGTTTCCGTAGTGTGAACGATAGTTTCCGTAGTGTGAACGATAGTTTCCGTAGTGTGAACGATAGTTTCCGTAGTGTGAACGATAGTTTCCGTAGTGTGAACGATAGTTTCCGTAGTGTGAACGATAGTTTCCGTAGTGTGAACGATAGTTTCCGTAGTGTGAACGATAGTTTCCGTAGTGTGAACGATAGTTTCCGTAGTGTGAACGATAGTTTCCGTAGTGTGAACGATAGTTTCCGTAGTGTGAACGATAGTTTCCGTAGTGTGAACGATAGTTTCCGTAGTGTGAACGATAGTTTCCGTAGTGTGAACGATAGTTTCTGTAGTGTGAACGATAGTTTCCGTAGTGTGAACGATAGTTTCCGTAGTGTGAACGATAGTTTCCGTAGTGTGAACGATAGCTTCCGTAGTGTGAACGATAGTTTCCGTAGTGTGAACGATAGTTTCCGTAGTGTGAACGATAGTTTCGTATGTGAACGATAGTTTCCTAGTGTGAACGATAGTTTCCGTAGTGTGAACGATAGTTTCCGTAGTGTGAACGATAGTTTCCGTAGTGTGAACGATAGTTTCCGGCGTATTGTAGGTGAACGATAGTTTCCGTAGTGTGAACGATAGTTTCCGTAGTGTGAACGATAGTTTCCGTAGTGTGAACGATAGTTTCCGTAGTGTGAACGATAGTTTCCGTAGTGTGAACGATAGTTTCCGTAGTGTGAACGAATTGTATTGTGATTCCTACGAGATAAATTTCGATCATGAGCCAACTTCATTGACCATTTAACTGCAAGTCAGCTCTGTCCTCGCCTATGTGTATTTTCGGGAGTTGAACCACACCTCCTGGGCCTGCAAGTCAGCTCTGTCCTCGCCTAGGTGTATTTTCGGGAGTTGAACCACACCTCCTGGGCCTAAGAGCTCTGGAATTATTTGGTGAGGATTCCAGGTGAAGTTGAGTTATAATGTAATTTTTAAATTAATTTTCCACAATTGCTGTATTATCCCAATGGGTTTAGCTCTTCCCAATAAATATAATCCTTCTGAATCAGCGCTGTATGACCCTCTATGGTTTAGCGCTTTGTTTTAATTCTGAATATATGGAGCCCCCACTGCATCTATAAATGCATTTATCTATGCTTTTAACCCAATTTCACATATCTCTTATACTTTATTCCTTCTTTCTCTTTTCTAGTTTGTTCTCTCTCAATTTCCAGTTGTGTCCCCTAGTTTCTAATTATTTCCACTTTCTGTTTTTCAGTTGTCTCCTCGTTTTAGCTCCAATTTATTCCCTCGTTCTTGTTCCCAGGTCTTATTTCCCCCTCGTTCATTTGTCACCCATTTTATATATATTTATGATATATATATATATATATATATAATTATATGTAAACACGAACGAGTGGTTTTGATCAATAACAACACTGCGACTAGCCAAGGACTCGAACCCATGCTGCTTTGGTCCACCTCATGGTGAGCGAAAACACATGACGCTCTAACCAAAGCAGCATGGGTTCAAGTCCTTGGCTAGTCGCAATGTTGGTATTGATCAATAACACTCGATCGTGGTTACAATAATATAATATAATATTATATTATATATATATATATATATATATATATATATATATATATATATATATATATATATATATATATATATATATATATATATATATATATATGTCGTGCCGATTAGGTAAAACTGGTCAATTAGCAAGAACTCATCTAAAATTAAGTCCTTTCTAAAATTTTCTCTTATACGTTTAAAGATATATTTTTCATTTATGTTAATGTAAAATTTATAATTTTGTACCAAGAGAAACTATGAAAACCTACCTAACCTTATTACAACAAGCGCAATTAAATTTAGCCTAACCCAACTAAATATATTTTAGATACGTTAACATTAATTTAATAATACACAAACACAATGGAATATATTTTTTTCGTTATGTTCAGAATGATTTTGGCGAAATTATTGCATACACAAATTTTCACTTGTCTTATATGGCAAGGTGAGCGTTGCTATTTAAGCCAAAATTGCAAGTTTTACCTAATCGGCACGACATATATATATATATATATATATATATATATATATATTATCTTGAAGTATCATGTATGTTGTGGTACAATCTCCTGCATTCATCATTTTGTACTCTGAAGAGTTTGGGGGGCCAGAGCCTAAGCACTTGCCCCTACCTCTGGCTATGATACGTTCACTTGTAGCTTGGTGTTCCTGTATATGAATGATTCTGCCTCTTCCACTGTCTTCATCACGTCATTCCATTTTCCACTCTCATCCATGTGATTCATTT
>WNWK01000164.1:102500-150000 GCA_009830355.1 Cherax destructor | reverse complement strand
CAAGGCACGAGGGATGGAAATTTTCAGTATAAGTACTTTCACACGTCTCCACACGTCATCAGGAGCTATGCAATGTTGCAAGAGTAGCAACAGATAAAATGAAGGGAAGGTGGAATGGTGACTGGCCAGCCAGCTCCTCGCACATAATGATAGGCATCGGTCAGTGTGCCGACCACAAACACACCCTCCCCATCCCTCCCTAAATGGGGATTGGTAGAAGAGGGCCTACTAGTTTGCAGAATGTGGGAATCAGAATAATAAGAGACGTAATAGCCAGATATTTTCACCCTATTTATTTCAAGTGCTATTACTACTTACTATCATTACTAGCACCATTATCACTATTAGTTTTTCTACTACTATTTCGACTACCTGTGTTTCTAAAACTTTCTCTCTCTCTCTCTCTCTCTCTCTCTCTCTCTCTCTCTCTCTCTCTCTCTCTCTATCTATCTATCTATCTATCTATCTATCTATCTATCTATCTATCTACCTATCTATCTACCTATCTATCTATCTATCTATCTATCTATCTCTCGGATCTACGTAACATAGTACAAAGCAAATCAATTACCATTTTGCAGGACCTTCCAGTAGCGTAGTGGTCTCATACCTGCAACACAACAGTCATCATTAGAAATAACAAACTCCGTTACCAATGACCATTAGAAATTTAAAGCAATAACGCTAATGGTCATTAGAAAAAAAAAATCCAAAACCACCAGTGGTCATAAGCAACAGATAACACTACCACCAAAGACCATTTAAAATAGAAAACGATAATAGTAATGATCTTTAAAATAGAAATGGCGGAAGAAATAATGACTGTTATAAAGAGGAATGACAGAAGCAATAAAGGACATAATAACTATACCTTTCATATACATTCGATGCGTTTTGGCAGCTTTCGTACTCCCCAGAAAATCTTAGAAAGGACTTAATTTTAAATGAGTTCTTGCTAATTGACCAATTTTACCTATTCGGCACGATATATATATATATATATATATATATATATATATAACAAGAAACTGTGTGAATTAACATAGCTAAGCCCAGCATATCTTAGGTCATCCTACATTTAGTGTGTTTCTTAGTACACTACAAGTGAAGTCTGATTTGTTTATGATGTTCAGGGTGGCTGTCGCCAGGCTACCTCATGTATCATGTATATAATGTATAATGTATAAAATATATTTAATGACTAATGGTAAAAAAGTCAGCATTGTTTATGTATATATTTATATGTGTTCTTAGATACATAATGTAATTTAAGTGAAATTCCAAGCGCCTCGTGATTTCTCCTTCATGTGAGAAATCACGAATGCGCTGGGGATTTCACTATTTCTTTCACTGATTATTTTGCATATTGTGATTATATCACCTGTTTACTGTGATCGTATTGCATAATGCAATTTATGGTTGTCTTCTCTTTTCCTCTCTTTCCAGATTATAGTCTTCGCGCTGTGTACACACGCGAATATCTTCGTAAAATCTACTTTCCTTCCGAGTATGGAAAAAAGCTATCCTGAGAGATGGTAATTCCCAAGTAATTGTAACTTCAGTTCGTAACGTAATTTTTAAAGCTTTCGTAGCCGCTGAATCTTTACTGGAATACTGGAATATATCCTCATTGTCCTACTGAATTCTTCCAGCTCAGGTTGGCAGACAGGGTAACATAGCCAGCCATTGTTTCCACTGTGTAAAGGTAGCAGCACACTTGTGTTGTATCCAGTTTTGCTAAATAAAAAAAAACAATCGCCCCTTCCCTATCGTCTCCCTCTCGGTCTTAGGTAAATAGCCTTCCCCTCTCTCTCTCCCCTCTTCCCTCGTCTCTTATAAGGCAAAACGGACGCTTTAGGCAAAAGGGTTTAATAATAAATTCCTTTGAGGTGCTCCCGAGGGATGATGGCTCACTCTCGAGTCTCCCTCAGGCATCGCCCAGGTGACGCTTATGTATATGGGGGAGTGAGATGATTAGCCAGATGCTGCTTGGCGAGAGGTGAGTGTTGTTGTTGGTGATGGTGGTAGTTGTAGTTGTGGTGGTAGTTATAGTAGTGATGGTGGTGGTGGTAGTTATAGTAGTGATGGTGGTGGTGGTAGGAGTGGTGGTGGTAGTAGTGGTGATGGTAGTGGTTGTGGTGGTGATTGTGGTGGTGGTGATAGTGGTTGTAGTGGTGGTGGTGATTTTGGTAGTTGTAGTGGTGGTGTTGAGATGATGGTGATAGAGGTAGCGTTACAGAATATTCTCTCTCTCACACACTCTCTCTCTCTCTCTCTCTCTCTCTCTCTCTCTCTCTCTCTCTGTGTCGGGGGGCATCGTGCCTGGGATTTATGCTCCACTTCTCGTCTTGAATGAAATAACATTTTCTCAAAGAGATTCGGATATCGTCTTCATTTTTCTCATAGTCTTAGGAGAAACTTCGATATTTTAAGTTTCGTTTGTGAACGACTGAGTCTTGTGTCTCACGACATCGTACCTCTTCTAAGTTTGTTTTATCTTGACTAATGTCGACGTCTATGACTCTCGCAGAGAATTTGCATTAAATGACAGATAAGCCCAAGATTGGTGAATAGATGACATCCCTCCTCTCTCACGTCTCTCAGCTTTGCCTAGTTCAGGGTAAATGGTTAAGGTTTTGGAAGAGGGTAAATTTTGCCCCTATTCACAAAAGGAAGAGTTGAGCAATGACTACAAAAAACTACAGACTAACGGAATTCCAGTCACTCGCTGGCGCAGTCCCCAAGAGAGTTACCTCACGACTTAGTGGCACTACTGAGTGGCACTCAGTGTGACCTGATAATAATTTACACTGTGGCATCAGTTTACTAGATGCATGCAAGACTTGAAGTGTGTAGCTGCATTCATAGTTCCTTTGACTGGGTAAAACATCGGGAACACATGGCAAAAGAAGTATCTTGGTTAACTGGCTTCTATATACACATTTTTAGTGACCATCTTCAATGTCCTTTCTCTTAGTGTAATTCTTAATTGAGCCGAGTCTGTAAATCAGTCATTTGGTGAAAGCATTCCACGCCGGCGTGTGCTTGGTTCATTGGTACAAAACATCTGCTAAAATGTCCTACTTCACGTCGTCCCTGCATCAACCTCTCATGTTGGTGACTGCGCTATTAAAATACCCACTTATAAAACAGAGGTTCATACTGCCTTCAGGAACACCAGTTCCATTTCTCAGCTAAGTTTTTTTTTTTTGGAAAATGGTGGTAGGTTGAATTTGCATCTGAGAAAACACAAATGATGATTATCTCTGGGCAGCATGTTGTTACTACTAGAACTGAGGTAAGACTGAATGGAGGGAGTTTACCTGGAGAGGGTTTCGGGGGTCAACTCCCCCGCGGCCCGGTCTGAGACCAGGCCTCGTGGTGGATCAGGGTCTGATCAACCAGGCTGTTACTGCTAGCCTCACGTAAACCGACGTACGAACCACAGCCCAGCTGATCAGGTACTGACTTCAGGTGCCTGTCCAGCGCCTTCTTGAAGACGGGATTAGAACTCAGCAATGAAGTTCATATATTCGGGTGAAATACGACTCTACAATAACTATGGAGAATTACGAGGTAAATCTTACAAGTGAGGCAGCTTAGAGAATTAAAATATATCTTGTACATGGTCCTCGTCTTCAGTATGCTCCTCTTTCCTGGACTGCCTGCTCCCCGTTCCATCTATGACTTCTGGACAAATGCAACGGCTAGTGCTAGCAGACTCCTCTCTTATTGGCTCTGTTAATCTAGCAAAGCCTCCTTTATATTCAGTAAATCTTTTAAGAGCCAACATAGAAAAAATCATTAAAAAGAAGAGATAGAAGTGACGAAAGAAGAACTTAAAATCAGTAGAACAAAACGAGGGCACCAAAAACAAACGGGATTGTCAGACAGGAACACACACACGTCCAGACTGGGAGAAAATACTCAGCCACACACGTATATATGCGTCTCGTCGTGTATAAATCAGCAAAACTGGCGATATCGGCATAACTTTCTGGTAACATAGACGTGGATATTTGCACATTGTATGAAAAATAGAACAAAGACTGAATGTGACAGAAAAAGAGAGAGAGACGTGGGAAGTAGCTGTGTATGCCAGACATAGCAGTAGGTGTTGTTCTCGCCTATTTGGAATTGTGGGAGGTCGACTCATGGCTCCTTGCTGCCTCGTGGAACCTATCATAAACATTCTTAAAGTGCAGCAAGGAATCGGCTTCCAACACTTTATTTATCAAGTTAATTCCACTTTCTGGCCCACCTAAGTGGACTAATTGAATACCTTTATTAACGACAACGTAGTGAAAGAGGAGTGTATACACAGACACAGACAAAAGGAAGTGAGATATTTGAGTGTATCTCCAGAGGAGTGCACAGGAGTGTACAGACTGTACGTCAGTGCTTACATATATAGAGAAATATGTTAATACGATATGATTTACCGCTCTTGGTGTTTTCTAAGAAGATTTTGTCAGTTCTTCTGGAGAATTGATAAACTCCCTGGTGGGCGAAACGTCTAATCAATAAAATGCCATAAACAACAAATTATGTTTGATTAACAATGTAAACACACACACACACGCTCCTGGAGTTCAACCCCACCAAGTGTAAAGTCATGAAGATTGGGGAAAAGAAAAGAAGACCGCAGACGGAGTACAGTCTAGGCCAGAGACTACAAACCTCACTCAAGGAAAAAGATCTTGGGGTGAGTATAACACCAGGCACATCTCCTGAGGCGCACATCAACCAAATAACTGCTGCACATACGGGCGCCTAGCAAACCTAAGAACAGCATTTCGACATCTTAATAAGGAATCGTTCAGAACCCTGTACACTGTGTACGTTAGGCCCATACTGGAGTATGCAGCACCAGTTTGGAACCAACACCTAGCCAAGCACAAACTAGAGAAAGTGCAAAGGTTTGCAACAAGACTAGTCCTGGAGCTAAGGGGTATGTCCTACGAAGAAGGTTAAGGGAAATTGACCCGACGACACTGGAGGACAGGAGAGATAGGGAGGACATGATAACGACATAAAATACTGAGAGGAATTGACAAGGTGGACAGACATAATGTTCCAGAGATGGGACACAGCAACAAGGGGACACAGTTGGAAGTTGAAGACTAAGATGAATCACAGGGATGTTAGGAAGTATTTCTTCAGTCACAGAGTGGTCAGGAAGTAGAATAGTTTGGGAAGCGATGTAGTGGAGGCAGGATCCATACATAGCTTTAAGAAGAGGTATGATAAAGCTCATGGCGCAGGGAGAGTGACCCAGTAGCGGCCAGTGAAGAGGCGGGGCCAGGAGCTGTGAATCGACCCCTGCAACCACAACTAGGTGAGTACACACACACATCTCTCTCTCTCTCTCTCTCTCTCTCTCTCTCTGCGTGCAAGGTGGAACAAACTCTTTTCGTTGAATATAATTTTGATGGATGGAGAGAAAATTTTGCATTTTTAAGCGAGGAGAGTTTTATCATATGCTTTGTAATTTGTAGTTAGCGTGTGTGTGTGTGGTGGCCATTGACGTTACGGAGACATTGGTGGTGTGAGTCAAGCCCATTGACGATGTGGCCTGACTCATTATTTCATTGCAGGTTACATGGGTATGGGAAATTACAATGTAAATTGAGTGCAAGGAGAGCCACTGACATGCCATGGCATTAGGGGCAGCTTATTCTAGTCCTTAAAAACTATGTACTTAATATTAGAGAAATTTATTGAGTTTATTCTAGTTAAAAATTATTTTCAAAATTACAATATGATGAAATTTTACTGTTTAAATTATTATATAATGATATTAGATCTTAGATTGTTACAGGTGTTAAGATTCTTGAATGATAATATGGAATTGAGATTATCTTAAGGAAAATAACATTGAGCATTTTTGACATTAACTTATAATATGAGTAGGGGGTAACATAATAGTAACATATTATTAAAAATTGAGATTATCGTATAGGAAAGTAACAATGAGCATTTTTCAAAGTAGTTTATAGCATGATCATTTAGGTTTGGGTGAGTAGGTGGTTTTGAGTTGAGTCTTAAATTGATTTTCAGACAAGATTATCTTAATATTTACTGGTAATGAATTCCAGATTCTGGGGCCCTTTATGTGCATAGAATTTTTACATAGGTTGATATGAACACGGGGTATATCAAAAAGTGATCTGTGTCGTGTGTTGTGGTCATGGGTCCTATTAAAGTTGGTGAGGAGAGTTTTGAGCAGAGGGTTTATATTAGAGTGTAAAGTTTTATATATGTAGTAGGCACAAGAGTAAGTATGAATGTTCTTTACGGTGAGTAGTTTGAGACTTTTGAATATTGGTGGAGTATGCTGTCTAGAGTGGGAATTTGTTATCATTCTGACTGCGGCCTTTTGTTGTGTTATGAGTGGTCTAAGGTGATTTAACGTTGTTGATCCCCATGCACAGATTCCATAGGTGAGATACGGGTAGATAAGTGAATGATATAGTGCAAGGAGAGCTGATTGAGGTACATAATAGCGTATCTTTGATAATATGCCTACTGTCTTCGAGATTTTCTTGGAAATTTGTTGTATATGTGTTTGGAATTTAAGGCTACTGTCAAGGTGGATTCCTAGGAATTTTCCTCTGTGAGTCTTGTGATGGGTGTACCATTAAGTGTTATGTTAAGTGGAACATTTGTGGCTTTGCTTCCAAACTGTATGAAGTAGGTCTTGTCAGTATTGAGATAAGCTTGTTAGTCGTCATCCATGTTGATATTTTCTGTAATTCGGCATTAACAGTGTTGGCCAGTATAACTGGATTTGGGTGAGAGAAGACATATGTTGTGTCATCTGCAAATAAAATGGGTTTGAGTAGTTGTGATGCATTCGGTAGGTCATTTATGTAAATGAGGAATAGGAGTGGCCCCAGGACACTTCCTTGAGGGACCCGACTGTAATTGGTTGTGTGGAAGAGTTCGCTCCATTTGTGTACACGTATTGGCTTCTGTTGGTGAGGTATGATTTTAGGTAGTTGAGTGGGTGCCCCTTATACCATAGTGTGCTAATTTTGTGAGCAGTAAATCATGGTCGACTGTATCAAAAGCTTTGCGGAGATCAATGAAGATTCCCAGTGGGACTTCTTTTTCTCAAGTGCTGTATATATTAACTCCAACATGTGCGTAATAGCATCGTTTGTGCTCTTGTTTGTCCTGAATCCAAATTGACAGGGGTTGAGTACATTGTGTGAGACGAGGTAGGAATAGATTTGTCTATGAATTAATTTTTCGAAGATTTTAGAAAGCAATGGTAAATTAGAAATTGGTCTATAATTATTCAGGTCTGTTTGATCACCTCCTTTGTGGATCGGGGTGACCCTAGCTATTTTGAGAATTGATGGAAAGGTAGAGGCTTCAATGGATTTATTGAATAGTGTTGCTATGATTGGTGACAGTACCTGTGAAGCTTTTTGTACATAAAAGTTGGTAGGCTGTTTATGTCTCCTGCCTTGTTTTTAAGGGTGTTGATTATGAGCGAGACTTCAATTGGGTTGGTAGGAGCTAGGAATAGCGTATTAGGGTAGGTGTTTGTGAGGTAGTCTGTTGGACGGGTGTTTGAGCTTGGGATTTTACTCGCTAGATTCTTTCCTATGGTGGAGAAGAAAACATTAAGTCTGTTTGCTGTCTCAGTAGGTGAGAGTAGGGGTTCATCTGCTCTTGATAATTTGATGGTGTTGTTTTTCGCTATCTTATTATTTCCTAGAATTGCAGATAGGGTCTTCCAGGTCTTTTCATATCACCTTTATGTTCTGGAGTCTGTTCTCATAATACAATTTTTTTGATCTCCTTATCAGGCTGGTAAGGGTTGATGAGTAGCGTTTGGATTGTTCTCTGGTTATTAGACCCCTTCTGTATTGTTTTTCATATTGGTGCCTTTTGTTAATGGATTTAAGGATGCTGGGTGTTAGCCAGGGATTGTTAAGTCTCTTAGCTGTGATCTGTTTAGTTTTTTTAGGGCAATGTTTGTTATAGAGGTGGTGGGTTTTGTTAAGGAAATTCTTGATGCATTCATTAGTATCTGTATATGTTTCTAACTCATTATGCCAGTCAATGTTAATCATAGCTGTTATAAAGTTATTTACAGCTGACTCATTATGTAGTCTGAAGGTAACTTTTGTAATATCTAGGGGCAATTTACCAAGATTAGTTATGAGAAAGGTCGGATAGTGGTCTGTGGTGTTGTCTGTGATGATGCCTGATTTTAGAGGGGCTATAGTATTAGTCCAGATGTGGTCTAGTAATGAGGTACTAGTCTCGGAGATTCTTGTAGGTTTTGATATTGTTGGTAGTAACAAGCAGTTGCTCATAGTGTTTGTGAATTCTGTTACTTGTGGGTCCTGGTCATGTAGGAGATTTATATTGAAGTCTCCTGTGAGCAGCAAATGGTCTTTGTTCATGTGTGCATCAGTTATTAGGTTACCTAGTTTTTCACTAAAATGGTGAATGTTTGACTGTGGTAATCTGTAGATGTTTATCACTGTGAGGGGTTTTTGCAGGTCTTTTGATTTAAATTTAGCTATAATATATTCTCCATGCTCATCCCTTATGCAAGAGTTATTGATACATTCAAGTTGATCTGAGTAATATATAGCTATTCCACCCCTCGCTGATCTGTCCTGCAATTGTGAATGGCTGTGTAACCTGGGATGCCATAGACATCTGTAGTATCAGGCTTCAGCCAGGTCTCAGTGAGTGTGATGATTGACATATTGGTCTGGAGGGATTGGAGTAGTGATGTGAGGTCATCATAATGTTTGCTCAAAGATCTAACATTGTAATTGAAGATAGTTATGTTATTGTTGGCTCTGAGTAATGTCTTTGCTTGATCTGCTGTGTAATAGTTACAGTTGCTGTTGGAATCATGTAAGTCATTTAATAATAGGTTGATATCAGGATCAATTCCTGTAATCATAAGATTTGATGTGATTCTATAACTAGACCTGAGAAGAATAGATAATACTAAACTTAACAATATGATACTAGAATAAATGCTTAGGAACTATTTGATTATTACAAATTTTTAATAAGAGTTTGTAGAGATACAAGGTATTTGACAGAGTTCTTGGCACGTGAATTTGTACCTTAGTCAATTTATACAAATGCAATTAATTGAACTATGGTAGTTTACTAAAGCTGGGAATAAAGGAGCTAGGGAAAATGATAGCAAACAATGAAAGTAAAGTAAATTAGTACCTGAGTTAGCACCTTAATTATTATAATAAAAATTAATAAAAGAACTGTGGCAGTCAGATAGTCATTGATGGTGTGAGTCAAAGTGATGACTGGTTGGTTAATTGGGATTTAAAATACCTATGAACCACACGAGGGTTAGCAATGCTGCAGGTCACCTGTCCATTACCTGTCAAAAATAATTTGGTCACTAAAATAGGAAATAAAGTAATCTTTAATCGTAGATATATAAACTGACAGACATTTACCTCTGTCTGTACTACCTTGTTTACTGTGATGGTGTGACCTCCTCATTGTTGGTGTGACCTCCCTCAGTGATGGTGTGACCTCCCTCAGTGATGGTGTGACCTCCCTCAGTGGTGGTGTGACCTCCCTCAGTGATGGTGTGACCTCCCTCAGTGATGGTGTGACCTCCCTCAGTGGTGGTGTGACCTCCCTCAGTGGTGGTGTGACCTCACTCAGTGATGGTGTGACCTCCCTCAGTGATGGTGTGACCTCCCTCAGTGGTGGTGTGACCTCCCTCAGTGGTGGTGTGACCTCCCTCAGTGGTGGTGTGGCCTCCCTCAGTGGTGGTGTGACCTCCCTCAGTGATGGTGTTGACCTCCCTCAGTGATGGTGTGACCTCCCTCAGTGGTGGTGTGACCTCCCTCAGTGGTGGTGTTGTCGTATCAGTGACAGTGTGACCTCCCTCAGTGGTGGTGTGACCTCCCTCAGTGATGGTGTAAATTTTATTATTGATTGTGTCGTCTGAGACAATTATTATTATTATTATCATTATTATTACATTATTATTATTATTATTATTATTATTATTATTATTATTATTATTATTATTATTATTATTATTATTAGTTGTTGTTGTTGTTGTACTGAATTAAAAATCTCTGAAAAATCAGACTACTTCACTATTTGAGGACAATGCAATTTGGTTAAAAATTATGTTAATGTTATTTAACTTGGTAACGACAGCGACCTTAACATCCACGAAGTCTAACATCACAAAGAAAATAAATTATATATCGTTTTTTTAAAAATACGTATATGTGAATGTTTTTTTTATATATAGTGGGAGTTCGTAAAGCGATTGAGAGAGAGAGAGAGAGAGAGAGAGAGAGAGAGAGAGAGAGAGAGAGAGAGAGAGAGAGAGAGAGAGAGAGAGAGAGAGAGAGAGAGAGAGAGAGAGAGAGAGAGAGAGAGAGAGAGAGAGAGAGAGAGAGAGAGAGAGAGAGAGAGAGAGAGAGAGAGAGAGAGAGAGAGAGAGAGAGAGAGAGAGAGAGAGAGAGAGAGAGAGAGAGAGAGAGAGAGAGAGAGAGAGAGAGAGAGAGAAAGAAAGAAGAGAGAAGTTAGAGAGAGAGAAGAAAGAGACATGAGGAGAAGAAAAAGAAGTATTACTTTTATCCTCCCAGAATAACATGAGACAGAGAGCCAGGAGAGACAAAACACACTCTTAGGAAAAGACACAAAGGAGTACAAGAGTTACATGGGAGGACAAGAGAGCACACGGGAGGACAAGAGAGCACACGGGAGGATAAGAGAGCACACGGGAGGACAAGAGAGCACATGGGAGAACAAGAGAGCACATGGGAGGACAAGCGAGCACATGGAAGGACAAGAGAGCACATGGGAGGACAAGAGAGACATGGGAGGAGAAGAGAGCACATGGGATGACAAGAGAGCACATGGGAGGACAGGAGAGCACATGGGAAGACGAGAGAGCACATGGGAGGACAAGAGCACATGGGAGGACAGGAGAGCACATGGGAGGACAAGAGCACATGGGAGGACAGGAGAGCACATGGGAGGACAAGAGAGCACATGGCATCACCTGGCAGTACATAATAGCCCGTGGGAGTACCTGAAAGTACTTAGGAAAGACAGATAGCAAAAGATTTCTCTGTCTATATCGAGGCTATCTTCTACTTACCACTTATACTTATAACAACTCATAACTTATAACTGATCGTGTTGCCTGAGTTAACCTCCAGCTCTGGCACTGAGTTGAGGAACTTGTACGATTCCCTTGGGAAAAAGTGCATCGGGTTTCGAACTTTGTTCGAGGTTAATCAGCGCTACTAGATACACAAGAGCTGTCACCTCCTTGTTCCAGCGTCTCAGCGTGGCCATCCAGAGGGGTGATGCCCGCTGTATCTGAAGGCCCCGTCTAGTCCCTGAGGAGCTGGAGGAGATTCATAATCGCCCAAGATGTGACTCACCGTAGTCACCCAACACCCAGGTACCTATTTACCGCTAAGTGAACATTGGGAGCAAGTGTAAGGAAACTTGATTATATTTCTCGCCACTTTCAACTTTTATTTTATCTTTATTTCCCTTCCGCTTTTCCTTCTAATTCCTCTTCTAATTTATTTTTAAATTTCATTATAATTTCCCCTATAAACTCCCTTCTAATTTCCCTTCAGATTTTCCTTCTGTGCCTTCAAATTTCCCTTCTAATTTTCCGTCTAATTTCTCTCCTGATTTTCCTTAAAAAATTCCTTCTAATACGCCTTCAGATTTCTCTTCTTTTTCCCTTCTAATTTCCCCTCCAATTTTCATTTTAAGTTGCCTTCCGATTTGCGTTTGAAATCATATGAAAAATCTGTGGTTTTAAGAGCATTTTTGAGAGGGGTTATTTCTCACGTCAATAGAAGTCACTTAAATGCCCAAACAAATGCTTAATTGCCGGCGCATCGAGTTTCGCTATATGTTTTTCGTTGATTAATGGGCTTAATTAGTCTGGGAAATGAGTAAATTTAACGAAAAGCTGAACGGTGTTGATAAATAATAATTTCCAACCCCCCTTCAGAGGGGAAAAGAGGGCTCTTGATTAAAGGAAATGGAGGTAACACTAACCATCCCTGGATCATACCTGATACACCTGGAATTTACCAGGCGCTGAATATCCTTACGGGTTTAGCAATTACCCATATCCCATATATATATATATATATATATATATATATATATATATATATATATATATATATATATATATATATATATATATATATATATATATATATGCGAAAAGTGGGTCATAATAAGCGTGTATGCACCTGGAGAAGAGAGGAGGTAGAGGAGAGAGAGAGATTTTGGGATTGTTAAGCGAATGTATAGGAACTTTTGAACCAAATGAGAGAGTAATTGTGGTAGGGGACCTAAATGCTAAAGTGGGAGAAACATGCAGAGAGGGTGTAGTAGGTAAGTTTGGGGTGCCAGGTGTAAATGATAATGGGAGCCCTTTGATTGAACTTTGTATAGAAAGGGGTTTAGTTATAGGTAATACATATTTTAAGAAAAAAAGGATAATTAAGTATACAAGATATGATGTAGGGCGTAATGACAGTAGTTTGTTGGACTATGTATTGATAGATAAAAGACTGTTGAGTAGACTTCAGGATGTACATGTTTATAGAGGGGCTACAGATATATCAGATCACTTTTTAGTTATAGCTACAGTGGGAGTAAAAGGTAGATGGGATACAAGGAAAATAGAATCAGTAAGTAAAAGAGAGGTGAAGGTTTATAAACTAAAAGAGGAGGCAGTTAGGGTAAGATATAAACAACTATTGGAGGATAGATGGGCTAGTGAGAGTGTAGGCAATGGGGTCGAAAATGTATGGGGTAGATTTAAAAATGTAGTGTTAGAGTGTTCAGCAGAAGTTTGTGGTTACAGGCGAGTGGGTGCGGGAGGAAGAGGAGCGATTGGTGGAATGATGATGTAAAGAGAGTAGTAAGGGAGAAAAAGTTAGCATATGAGAGGTTTTTACAAAGTAGAAGTGATGCAAGGAGGGAAGAGTATATGGAGAGAAAAAGAGAGGTTAAAAGAGTGGTGAAGCAATGTAAAAGAGAGCAGATGAGAGAGTGGGTGAGATGTTATCAGCAAATTTTGTTGAAAATAAGAAAAGTTTTGGAATGAGATTAATAAGTTGAGGAAGCCTAGAGAACAAATGGATTTGACAGTTAAAAATAGGAGAGGAGAGTTATTAAATGGAGAGTTAGAGGTATCGGAAGATGGAGAGAATATTTTGAGGATTTGTTAAATGTTGATGAAGACAGGGAAGCTGTGATTTCGTGTGTAGGGCAAGGAGGAATAACATCTTGTAGGAGTGTGGAAGAGCCAGTTGTGGGTGTAGGGGAAGTTCGTGAGGCAGTGGGTAGAATGAAAGGGGTAAGGCAGCTGGGATTGATGGGATAAAGATAGAAATGTTAAAAGCAGGTGGGGATATAATTTTGGAGTGGTTGGTGCTATTATTTAATAAATGTATGGAAGAGGGTAAGGTACCTAGGATTGGCAGAGAGCGTGTATTGTTCCTTTGTATAAAGGCAAAGGACAAAGAGAGTGCAAAATTATAGGGGAATAAGTCTGTTGAGTGTACCTGGTAAAGTGTATGGTAGAGTTATTATTGAAAGAATTAAGAGTAAAACAGAAAGCAGGATAGCAGATGAACAAGGGGCTTTAGGAAAGGTAGGGGTGTGTAGACCAAGTGTTTACAGTGAAACATATAGGTGAACAGTATTTGGATAAGGGTAAAGATGTTTTTGTGGCATTTATGGATTTGGAAAAGGCGTATGATAGGGTAGATAGGGGGCAATGTGGCAGATGTTGCAGGTGTATGGAATAGGAGGAAGGTTACTGAAAGCAGTGAAGAGTTTTTATGAGGATAGTGAGGCTCAGGTTAGAGTGTGTAGGAGGGAAGGGACTATTTCCCAGTAAAAGTGGGCCTTAGACAAGGATGTGTGATGTCACCGTGGTTGTTCAATATATTTATAGATGGGGTTGTAAGAGAAGTGAATGCGAGGGTCTTGGCAAGAGGTGTTGGGCTAAAAGATAAAGAAGCAAATACAAAGTGGGAGTTGTCACAGTTGCTTTTTGCTGATGACACTGTGCTTTTGGGAGATTCTGAAGAGAAGCTGCAGAGGTTGGTGGATGAATTTGGTAGGGTGTGTAAAAGAAGAAAATTGAAAGTGAATATAGGAAAGAGTAAGGTGATGAGAATAACAAAAAGAATAGGTGACGAAAGATTGGATATCAGATTGGAGGGAGAGAGTATGGAGGTGGTGAATGTATTCAGATATTTGGGAGTGGACATGTCGGCGGATAGGTCTATGAAGGATGAGGTGAATCATAGAATTGATGAGGGAAAAGGGTGAGTGGAGCACTTCGGAGTCTGTGGAGACAAAGAACCTTGTCCATGGAAGTAAAGAGGGAATGTATGAGAGTATAGTTATACCAACGCTCTTATATGGGTGTGAAGCATGGGTGATGAATGTTGCAACGAGGAGAAGGCTGGAGGCAGTGGAGATGTCATGTCTGAGGTCAATGTGTGGTGTGAATATAATGCAGAGAATTCGGAGTTTGGAAATTAGGAGGAGGTGCAGGATTACCAAAACGATTGTCCAGAGAGCTGAGGAGGGGTTGTTGAGGTGGTTTGGACATGTAGAGAGAATGGAACGAGACAGAGTGACTTCGAGAGTGTATAAATCTGTAGTGGAGGGAAGGCGGGGTAGGGGTCGGCCTAGGAAAGGTTGGAGGGAGGGGGTAAAGGAAGTTTTGTGTGCGAGGGGCTTGGATTTCCAGCAAGCATGTGTGAGCGTATTTGATAGGAGTGAATGGAGGCATATGGTTTTTAATACTTGACGTGCTGTTGGAGTGTGAGCAAAGTAACATTTATGAAGGGATTCAGGAAACCGGCAGGCCGGACTTGAGTTCTGGAGATGGGAAGTACAGTGCCGGCACTCTGAAGGAGGGTGTAAATGTTGCAGTTTTATAACTGTAGTGTAAAGCACCCTTCTGGCAAGACAGTGATGGAGTGAATGATGATGAAAGTTTTTCTTTTCGGGCCACCCTGCCTTGGTGGAATCGGCCGATGTGTTAATAAAAAAAAAAAATATATATATATATATATATATATATATATATATATATATATATATATATATATATATATATATATATATATATATATATATATATATATATATATAATGGATTCTTGGTGACTCCCTCATTATTATTATTATTATTATTATTATTATTATTATTACTGCTATCGTAATTTCAGAGGCGGGCCAGGAGCTGAGACTCGACCTCTGTTACCACAACTCAATACAACCATGGGCTCTCTAGGTGTTACATAATCCATTTTCTTTGTTGGAACAAATCTGCGTATGAGCTCCCTGCGTATGAGCTCCCTGCGTATGAGCTCCCTGCGTATGAACTCCCTGCGTATGAGCTCCCTGCGTATGAGCTCCCTGCGTATGAGCTCCCTGCGTATGAGCTCCCTGCGTATGAGCTCCCTGCGTATGAGCTCCCTGCGTATGAGCTCCTGCGTATGTTAGCTTCTCCATCACCTCCTCTACTGTGTAGTCTCTGTTCTCTTTGCCTCTCTTCTCCCTTCAGGAACCTTCACCTCGCTGCATAATTAACTCATCCATGTCGTGCTTTATCACGCATCTCTCTGCTATCCCTTCTCTCCGGCCCTACCTTCACCAAGGAGTGGAAATATAACTTAATGTGGTCACAGGCTCCTGTTGGTTTCTCATAGATAATTGTTTGATGTTTTTAGTAGCTTTATTGCCTCCTAGCCAAGGCTGAATTCGTGTGTCGACAATTATAGTATTTTGATATTTAGAAGAGCCATACAAAAGTATTTTTTTTCCCCTGGAAACTATTTAGCTTAAATATAATGCAGCTTCAGGCGATATGCTTGGTACTGTGTGTGTGTACTCGCCTATAGGTACTCACCTATATGTGATTGCAGGGGTCGATTCACTGCTCCTGTGTGTGGAAGAGGAGGATAAAAACGTGCAGCATAAGGGCAAGAGTAGTGGCAGTTTGTGTGGTCATAAACACATAAGAGGCCTCTTACTGACAGTCATTAGTCGTTGACAGAGGCGAGCTTGGAGCCACAAGCTCGGTGGATCCAGTTACAACCGATACCTGGCTTAACCCAGGCTGATGACAGGATCCAACTCCACCCACAGAGTGGCTAAAAGAGCATCACCTTCACCCGAGGGGTGCTCAGTATCACTCAGGTCCGTCTGAATGCACATTACTCATAGACAAGTGAGTTACCAAGATATTTATTGAGACGGTTCACCCAGATCAGTGAGAAAATAGCCACAACAGAAACGTTTTTTCAGTAAACAGTGAACAGGTATCTTGTTTACAACGGCGTAAGTGGAAGATAAACTATTATACTTGAATCTTTCCCAGCAAAACTCACAGCAAGACTCATTCTTCTGCTTGTATTGCAGCTTCAATAGCAAGACCTTTGTGCTCCAGAAGGTCACACCACCAAAGAGACAGTAATGGAAAGTGTCACTCGTCCTGTGAGTGAACTTAATTCCATAATACCAGTACGATTTAACTGAGTTCCTTGACTTGTTACTGGCACCCATAATTACGCACTACACTATTGCCACATATGCACAAATTACAACCTACAAAAATAAGTGTTTTCTTATTGCAGTTAATTTGGCATCATTTTGTAAACTGTAACTTTTCTTCGTTTATAATGACTGTGAAAAAATTTTGAAATTCCAAGCGCTTGGAATTTCACTATTTTTTCCACAGTGGTTCAGCATATTGTGATATCATCTGTTTACTGTGATCTTATTGCATATATATATATAGTGATATAATCGTATTCCTGAAATCTATTGCAATACAAATGTCTTTACAAACATTATTATTATTATTATTATTATCATCATTATTATATTCATGGATAAGCACGTGGGGAATGGGGGCAGTCAGACTTGAGCTACTGAAGGGAATGGTGGCTCCAGTGTCTTGGAACAAGAGTCACCAGTATCGAGGCACCTATTAAATGGGCCAAGGAGTAATGTCAACAATACTCGTTAAGACTTAACTAGCTTTAAGGATTCGTCTGTACTAAGACTTGCAGGTCTTTGGATTACACTTTATAGCTGAGGGGAGAAGCAGACAGTGGTCTTTCATCAGGGTTTACGGCTGAGCTGGGCTATAGCTCCTGGTCTGGTGTCAGTGTTTGCCAGGGTAACAGCGGCACTATACTGAGCTACATTGGACGCCATCTGTGTTTATGTGTCTGTTGAATACTCCTTCTATCTCGGGGGGGGGGGTTCTTCACACACACACACACACAGCACACACACACACACACACATCATGACCTGCCGTCTCCCACACCTAATGATGTGTGTGCACTCACCTATTTGTGGTTGTAGGGGTCGATTCATAACTGTGTGTGTGTGTGTGTGTTTGTGTTTGTATTCCTTCTAATAAATGAATGTATTCCATGGAATAGATATCTTTTTCTCCCTGGGAACAGATATCTGCGTACCATGGCAGATACTCGTATATTTTTATTTGAGATTTATAAGACTGTTGTATTTATTATTTTGTTGTATTGTATTCCTGACTATAATTTATAAACTTGTTTATCAAGCTTTAAAAAATATGTTTTCTGATTTGATAATGACTCAAGAGGAACAGAAACACCGTTCGACTTTCGTTTCCAATTTTGATTTATTGTGAATTGTTCCAGACACGGTATTGTGGGTTTGTGAGTTTTTCCAAACACGCTCTCGGTGGGTTCATTGTTTTATACACGGTACTGAGAGTTCGTTGAATAATGTTACTATATTGTGGGTTAACTGTGAACTGCCACATCAGCGGTATTGTTCATGAGTTGTAAATTGTTACAGTCACTGTATTGAGGTTTAGCTGGGAGTAGTTGCACCCACGGTATTGTGGTTTCCTCGTAAATTCTTCCATCTACTGTTCAGTGGTGACGTTCATCCATCCTTGCTTTTCGACTGTGCTATCCGCTCTTAGTATTAACAATGGTATTTTGTGTCCGTGTTTAAAAAAAAATACTATAACTTTTGCGCCACTCACACCGTCAATATCGGCCATTTACACGCCCTGTAATCAACCTACCTTCGTTTAATTGACTCAGCACCCCGGAAATTGAAAGCACCTTAACCACTAGTTACCTGAAGAGCAGCGTGCAATTACCAATCTAGATACAACACTTCAAAGGTAAACTACCTGTGCTAGATAAAGTAACTACTCGGTAAAATAGCTACTAGACAGAAATAGATTACTTTATAATTATATTTATTTACTGACACGCTTCTCTGACAAGAGAGTCTGGGTCTTGATGCTGACTGATTGCATGGGAAATGTGTGACCCAGAAACGTAATTAAAGATATTAATTATTTAATTCTCGTATAGAAGGCTTCTAATTGAACTCATAATTGACCTGGAATTGCACATGGGGTTAATTGTACCGTTTTACTCTACACGAGAGAGGAGTGTGTGTTAGTGTTAGTTACCATTTTGTCCTAGGCACATGTCGATTAGACACTAGGCCTGTTGTATATATGTGTGTGTGTGTATGTGTGTACGAAACACTTCGAAATGTTTCGACCCCGCCGGGAATTGAACCCGGGCCCTCCGTGCGTGAAGCAAGAGCGCTAGCCACCATGCCATCGGGGCGTGTGTGTGTGTGTGTGTGTGATCAGTGCTGTCAATATACAATACACTGCTGTATATGGCAGCAAAACAAGCTCGTCACACACACACACACACACACACACACACACATACACACACACACACGCATACACACACAAACACAAACATAAACTCACCACGACACAGCTCAGAGGACATGAAAAACCCACGTAAAGTATGCGTCCTCTGAGGAGGACGCATACTTTAGCCTCCCTTTAATGTGAGAAATGATATCACATGCAGAGAAGCGCAGAAACCGTATGGCTCGTACAGCGCCTGTAGAATGGCAGGCAATCACGTAGGACTGAAGGCAAGGGAAGGCAGCTCTCATTCCGGCATCAATGTACCCCCTTGTAGTGATTCACGAGAGGAAGATGTACCTCTCAGTTACCTTTAAGTTCCATTGTAATTCTCTGTTTACACTTTTCACTGTTAGGAGAACTTGACAAGAGAAAATTATAATATTTTTGGGGGGACGCTCTAAATTCGCAAGGGTCATACAGAGCCTTTGGAATGAAAATTAATCAAGTCCGCCCTCCCAAAAAAAACCAGTTCCTATGATCCACAGACCTTGAGCAACTTCCAGGGCATCAATCTAAAGACTGGACGAGGATAGAATTGTGAATATTAGTTGAGTGGACGTGTGGAAATGACTCTTCAATTGACCATTAGTGTGAGATATGACGAAGTTCACTGCCATTCAATGAGAAAATGGAATTCCCTCTACTTTTCTCTTTATTCCTATCCCAGTCTCTTCCTTCCCTATCACCCCGTTACTATCCTTTACTTTCCCTTACCAAGGATCGTCGACCCTCTTCTTCCCTCTCCTTATCCAAGTTTCTTAAGAAATTTCTTAAGACTGGTCGGCCGTACCTACCTTTCTATAGTATTATTATTATTATTATTATTATTATTATTATTATTATTATTATTATTATTATTATTATTATTATTATTATTCATTGTAATTATTGAACAAGTATCTGATAACAAATAATTCCCTGATGAACGAACTACAATATAACTAACAAAACCCTTAATAACTAACCACACCCTGATCACCTAACCACGCCCTGAATAACTAACCACACCCTGATCAACTAACCACGCCCTGAATAACTAACCACACCCTGATCCCTAACCACGTCCTGAATAACTAACCACACCCTGATCATCTAACCACGCCCTGAAAAACTAACCACGCCCTGAATAACAAGCCACACCCTGAATAACTCACAACATGGTAATGAGCATGGCGCTCAATAACTCAGCTTGAGGATAATTTTAGAGCTGTGTGGAGCTGGAAGCTCACACTGTCGCCAACTAACCATGCTTTACGGCCTTTAATTACAGAGTAATACATCTCTTTGCCTCATCCTTAAAAATTGTGACGTCTGAATTATTGCACTGTGGGTCAGTTAGGCCACTGTCTCTAGCTTCATACACGTGAGGTATACATGTATACCTATACACGTATGATTCTCGTGCATACACACAAATGTATTGTTTGCGATGTGGACTCTCAGGTTTAAAGGTACAATTCGAATCTTCGAAAAGCCTGTGTATATGTATATACATGTGTGCAATAAGATCACAGTAAACAGGTGATATCACAATATAAAAATCAACCACTGTGAAAAAAATAGTGAAACTTTAAGCGCTTTCGTGATTTCTCACATTATTAAGGTTCTTGATAATGTGAGAAATTACGAAAACGCTTGGAAGTTCACTATATTTTCACAGTGGTTGTCTTGCATATATACATGTGTATTATGCATACACGTATAATATACATATACGTATATCATAAATGCACGAATACTAGGTATACATTTATGCATACAGGTAAATCATACATACATCTAACGCATACGTATACGTAATACATTCGTGTGTTTGATTCATTCAGTAAATGTCTTTCTACGTCTCTCTCTCTCTCTCTCTCTCTCTCTCTCTCTCTCTCTCTCTCTCTCTCTCTCTCTCACTCTCTCACTCTCTCTCACTCTCACTAAAAAGCCACAAATATATTACCGTCCTGTAGTATCACCCAGCTGTGTCGATGTCTCGTACCTGAAATACGAAATGTCCGTCTTCAGTTAAAGAATCTTTTCCAGTGAGCTACATAATATCCATAAACTAGCGACGTAGTGGAGGCAGGAACCATACATAGTTTTAAGACGAGGTTTGATAAAGCTCATGGAGCAGGGAGAGAGAGAGGACCTAGTAGCAATCAGTGAAGAGGCGGGGCCAGGAGCTATGACTCGACCCCTGCAACCACAAATAGGTGAGTACAAATAGGTGAGTACACACACACACACACATAAATATTCGCCCCTGCCCCCTCATCTGAGTTATTCTCAATTTTTTTCTCTTCTCACACCCCAAATAAAATAATGAGACTGAATCCCTAAAAATACGGGGACATGGTTGGTCTAGTTTTTAATAGTATTTAAGTTTGATTCTCCAGTGTGAGACTTGCCATAAGTGGGAAGAGGCAGACATTTTATATATATATATATATATATATATATATATATATATATATATATATATATATATATATATATATATATATATGTCGTGCCGATTAGGTAAAACTTGCGATTTTGGCTTAAATAGCAACGCTCTTCTTGTTATATAAGATAAGCGAAAATTTGTGTATGCAATAATTTCGCAAAAATCATTCTGAATCCAACGAAAAAAAATATTTCATTGTTTGTTTATTATTAAATTATTGTAAACGTATCTAAAATATTTTGATTTGGGTTAGGCTAAATTAAATTGCGCTTGCTATGATAAGGTTAGGTAAGTTTTCTAAGGTTCTTTTGGTACAAAATTATTTTTTTTTACATTACCATAAATGAAAAATATATATCTTTAAATGTATAAGAGCAAATTTTCGAAAGGGCTTAATTTTAAATGAGTTCTTGCTAATTGACCAGTTTTACCTATTAGTATGCTAGTTGTTATTTTCTATATTTTACTAGTATTGTTATGCCTTTTTATTTTACTAATTCTGAAAACTTTTCTGTAAACATTGCTGTCTTGTAAACATTGCTGTCTTGTAAACATTGTTGTCTTGTAAACATTGCTGTCTTGTATACATTGCTGTCTTGTAAACATTGCTGTCTTGTAAACATTGCTGTCTTGTAAACATTGCTGTCTTGTAAACATTGCTGTCTTGTAAACATTGCTGTCTTGTAAACATTGCTGTCTTGTAAACATTGTTGTCTTGTAAACATTGCTGTCTTGTAAACATTGCTGTCTTGTAAACAGCGCTTTCTCCTCATTTATGTTTGGAAATAATTACAATCAGTCACTATACTGACTAGCCAGGTTTTTTTTTTTGGCTTCCTTTATACCAGAATAGTTTACCTGCACTTAGGGTGCCGTACATCATTTACAAGCTCTCAGGTAGCAGTAAATCATTTACAAACACTTAGGTGGCAGTACACCTTTTGAAACTCATTCCTTGTCAATAAATCAGGTGAAAATTCCGCTAGAAATTTTTATACTAGTCCTTCACGGTTGTTGTGTGACTGTGGAGGGTTACAGAAGCAGAGTTATGCTCTTGGTTTCTCTCTTCTTCAGTGTTTATAGTTACAGGAGTAGTCATGCTCCTCCAGTCTTGTCTTCAATATTTGTAATTACTTGAGCAGACTTATTCTGATGGTGTCCTGTCTTCAGTGCAGTTACAGGAACAGTTATTCTCGTGGCGTTCTGTCTTCAGTGTTTAGCTTGTCTTCATTTTACAGTGACTGTACCAGTTAATATCTCCTATTCGATTCCACAACAGTATGGTACTGTGTGGAAAAATGTTTTGCAATATATCTCTTCAACACTGAATATACACTGAGAGCTGTATACCTCTCTGCGTATACATCGAGAGTTGAATATGGTTCAGTGTATATAGACACCAAGAGGTGTGTATCTGTGGGTGTATATGTACCGAGTGTGTACGTTTCAGTGAACGTACACCGAGGTGTATATCGCTGAGTATATACCATAGGGCGTATATCACTGTGTATATACCTGAGGCGTATATCACTGTGTATATTACCTGTGTGTCTATTTCAATTTCAATTTATTTAGAGATAAAAGTATTCTCGACTGCCTTAATTACATTCGTGTAGTCGATAGTCGTTAGACCCAATTAAGTGATCTATATCCTCATAGCTCTGTGGTAAAGCGTGCTGCTCACAACTGAAAGGATCCGAGGTCGATTCCCGGGTTGGGCGGGACGTATGATCAAGTCACTTAACACTTGCTGGACCTGTTCACTTAGTAATAAATAGGTACCTGGGTGACAGTCAACAGTCATCTCAGGACCAAGATTAGAGATGAGCTGAGATAGGATAACAGTTCTTAGCCTGTAAAGGAGTTGTAACAGGATAACAACTTATATCTTATAAAAGAGCTGAGGTATAATGCCAGATCTAAGCCTATAAAATCAACTACAGTATGTTTACCAATAGTTACAGTGAATGTCGTAAAATACGTTAGTTGCTTCGAAATCTTCAGTAACTTGCTCCCTCTATCACTTGAAGAGGGTCCTCCACTTCCCCTATCCAATTATTAAGGCCATTTCGATCTCTCGTGAAGCGGACCCCTTTCTCCATTGAATAGGATAATTCCCACTTTCCCCACGAAGAGGACCTCTTATTCCTCCTGATTAAACAAGGCCTCATATTCTCTTCCTAATAAAGAGAACCATTTCTTTCTCGTGATTGAAGGCTGCCACCCATTCACTTCCTCTATCACTAGCGCACTCTGCTCACACACTGAGGTCCGAGGATCGATCTCCCGGTACGTATGTAAAACATTAGGACGTGTTTCCATAAGACACCTTCTATTCCTGTTCACCCATCAGTAAAATGTATACTTGGGTGTTAGTCGACTGGGTCGCATCCTGGGACAAAATTGACCTAATTTGCCCGAAATGCTCTGCATAACAAGGGACTTTCTATATAGTAGTATGTCAATGATGTCAACTATGCCTGTATACCTTGTACAAGTACTCGTAGATATAAAGATATTATTATTATTATTATAGAGAACCATCTCTTCCTACAGGATGAACAAGGCCACCTATTCAATTATCAATAAAACCATCTTCTCACTCATTCAATGAAACCATAAAAAATATTACCCTTTCCCCCTCTCATTGAATTAGGGTGATTTTCCCTCCCCACCCCCTTGAAGGGACGAACCCCTTTCTCATAAAATAGGGCGACTCCCACTCCCCCCCCCCCATCAATTTAACAGCACCCCCATCCCTACCAACCCTCATTTTCCCATCGAGGAGAGTCACCCCACCCATGAAGAGGACTAAGACCGTACACACACGCATTTGCTGGTAATTCAGACCAAATAACTGCCTATTAGGAAAAAAGTGTAGGGTAGTATGCGTGTAATTATCACCGGGGGCCCAATTTACATCAATTTACGTGCGCTAAGTTGATAATTTTATGGGTGACAGCGACCTAGTTTCTTCTCGCAGGAAGTGGACGAGGTTACGCATTAGTCATGTTTCTCTCGGGGGGAGTTCCTCTTCGAGCGAAACGTCGTCATAGCTAGAGGTTAAGATGATTCGCGTTTCATTCTCTCGTCGGCTTACAGCTTCTTCCACAGCTGTGGTCAAGGTAACGATCAGGAGGTAATACTGGTAAACAAAACAAAAAAGTTTTTCTTCGTCAGAATCGAATAGAGGAGGTAAACTTTCTCAAAAGGGAAATTTCAGTATTTTCACCCATCATATACCCATGCTCATCCATCACCCATCTTATACCCATGCTCAGCCATCACCCATCTTATACCCATGCTCAGCCATCACCCATCATACACCCATGCTCAGCCATCACCCATCATACACCCATGCTCAGCCATCACCCATCATACACCCATGCTCATCCATCACCCATCATACACCCATGCTCATCCATCACCCATCATACACCCATGCTCAGCCATCACCCATCATACACCCATGCTCAGCCATCACCCATCATATACCCATGCTCATCCATCACCCATCATACACCCATGCTCATCCATCACCCATCATACACCCATGCTCATCCATCACCCATCATATACCCATGCTCATCCATCACCCATCATACACCCATGCTCAGCCATCACCCATCATACACCCATGCTCATCCATCACCCATCATACACCCATGCTCATCCATCACCCATCATACACCCATGCTCATCCATCACCCATCATACACCCATGCTCAGCCATCACCCATCATACACCCATGCTCATCCATCACCCATCATACACCCATGCTCAGCCATCACCCATCATACACCCATGCTCATCCATCACCCATCATACACCCATGCTCAGCCATCACCCATCATACACCCATGCTCATCCATCACCCATCATACACCCATGCTCAGCCATCACCCATCATACACCCATGCTCATCCATCACCCATCATACACCCATGCTCAGCCATCACCCATCATACACCCATGCTCATCCATCACCCATCATACACCCATGCTCAGCCATCACCCATGTCAGGAGACTCCTCCCCTCCGTCCCTCTCTCCCTCCCTCCCTCCCTCTAACACTCCCTACTTCCCTTTCTTCCTTTCTAGCAGTCGATGCACAGCACCTTTCCTACCCCTACCCTTCCCATTTGCCCCTTTCACTTGCTCTATTACCCTTGCCTTTTCCGTCCCTCTCCCTTTACCCCTTCTCTTCCCTCTTTTCCCCTTTCTTCTCCCATTTCAACTCTTCTCTACTTCAAGGTTTGTATGCATGGGAGATCCTGGAGGACAGAGGGAGGAAAGAAGGGAGGGAAGGAAGGAGAGAGGATGGGAGAGAGGGAGGGAGGGAGAGAGGGAGTGAGGGAGGAGCAAGGGGTAAGGGGGAGGGGGAGATGGGTGGTAGTGTAGGAGTAAGAGGGGGAGGGGAGAGGGTGAAATAAATGCGTTAATGGAGGGCGTGCAGCGTGCACTAATAGGCTGGCTGACCAAGTCTTGGACCAGGAAGCCTCTGGCCTGAGACCGGGAAGTGAGGGGATGCGATGGAGGGGGTCGTGCAGGCGCGGGAGGGGGTCGTGGTTAGAGGGGAGGGTGGGGTCGTAAATGGGAGGGATGAATTAAAGAGGTGCGAAGAAGGAATCGTGGGAAAAGAGAGGGTCGTGGGAAAGAGAAAAGGGTGGTTAGAAGAGGGAAGGTGGCAGATAAGAAGGACAGATTATGGAAGGAGAGAGAGTGAGAGAGAGATAGAGAGAGAGAGGGAGAGAGAGAGAGAGGGGAGAGTGAATACACAGAGATAAGAGACAGGAAGAGATGACAGAGAAGAGAAAGGGGCAAAGAGAAGATAAACAACGAGAGTAAAGACAAGAATGAATAATATACTTAACATATATTCTAATTCTAAATCTATATTTTAAAGAGAGGGATGGGTAATATATATCACATATATTCTAATTCTAAATCTATATTTTAAGTAGAGTAATTTGAGACATTGAGCAATAAATACACCCCCTCTCTCTTCCCTGTCATCTGTAAAAAAATGTGAAGCAAATGTACCGATTGTAAGTGTTATAAGTGGTGTAAATGTTTTAAGTGTTGTAAGTGTTTTAAGCGTTTAAACGTTTTAGATATTGTAAGTGTTGTAAATAGCAATTGTGTTGTAAATGTAGCAATTGTAAGTGTTATAGTGGTAAATGTTTTAAGTGTTGTAAGTGTTTTAACGTTTAAACGTTTTAGATATTGTAAGTGTTTAAATGTGCAATTGTGTTGTAAATGTAGCAATTGTAAGTGTTATAAGTGGTGTAAATGTTTTAAGTGTTGTAAGTGTTTTAAGCGTTTAAACGTTTTAGATATTGTAAGTGTTGTAAATGTAGCAATTGTGTTGTAAATGTAGCAATTGTAAGTGTTATAAGTGGTGTAAATGTTTTAAGTGTTGAAGTGTTTAGCTTAAACGTTTTAGATATTGTAGTGTTGTAAATGTACAATTGTGTTGAAATGAGCAATTGTAAGTGTTATATGTAAATGTTTTAAGTGTTGTAAGTGTTTTAAGCGTTTAAACGTTTTAGATATTGTAAGTGTTGTAAATGTAGCAATTGTGTTGTAAATGTAGCAATTGTAAGTGTTATAAGTGGTGTAAATGTTTTAAGTGTTGTAAGTGTTTTAAGCGTTTAAACGTTTTAGATATTGTAAGTGTTGTAAATGTAGCAATTGTAAGTGTTGAAAATATTTTTTAAGTGTTGTAAACGTTGTAAGTGTTCAAAATGTTGTAAGGTTTGTAAATGTTGTGATTTGTAATCAGTATTTAGATTATCAAGGCTGAGAAGGAAGAGGAGATTACATAGCACACTCACCAACAGCCTGCTTGAACAGGTAATCAACGGAAGAGATGCGAGGGAAGGGGCAAAAATGCACTCTTGAAACTGGTATACCGTATATCCCAGGTAATGTTGATACCAATGTATATAATAATAATAATTGCGAACCCCAAAAAATAATTAGAGCCAGTGGTTCGTAATTCAATCAGTCGAAAATGGCTCTCAAAAGGTGTTAAGCTAATATGCATATACATTTATTCCGTAATTTGAGTGACGTGCTCAAATTAGAGCCCTAACACCGCAAATGAGAGCCCCAGGTGCTCCTTTCAACGACTCGAGGGGTCAAACTACCGCCATGATGGACGTATATTCTTATTTAAAACTGGCCTCAAATTACACACCCGCAAGGGTAAACGTATTCCGGGAACCCTTGTAAATCACCTCACTTATGCGTAATCACACGCATGCGTAAGCGCGAGTAATTTGCCCCCTTTCCTCGAGTCTTGGCGTAAGAGTAGCCCCTCACGCACGCATATTTCCCTTTCCCCCTCCCTTCCTTCCCCCTTCCCGCATGCTCACACGCGGTATATATGTACTCACAGGGGAGAAAAAATGAGCTTAGGTTAAGACTGGTGATTTGCCAGAAACATTGGCCGTGTGCTTCCCGCAGGAAGACATTCCTTGCTCACGAAAAGGCTCCTTGTTTACCATGACCTTTTTTTTGGGGTGGAGGACACGCGAATACATTTCTTGCGTGCTGGAACACGCAAGATGCTTCTCGCGCTAAAACCCTCCTTGCGATCGCGCAAAAAAAGCGCAACTCACGTACTTTAACATGCAGCCATAAGGCGTTGAAAACATCTTTCACAAACAAAGAACCTACATTCCACAGACGCAAAAATACACAATCCAAATGCTATAACACATCTTTCTCTCTCTCTCTTAAAAAAAATTCTCCATCTGAAACATACATCTCTCGCTCGCCAAAATCCCTCGCGCGCGCGATACTATCTGTCGTGAGAAATTCCTTGCGCCTGTTTTTGTAAGTCAGTAGGAGGCGGGAGATAAGTGGAAGGGTTGGTATGGAGGAGGGAGAGAGCAGGATAGCAAGATATCATGCCATTCAGGAGGAAAATAAGAGGAAAGACAGAAGAAAGAGGGAGATTTAGGTTAAGAATGGGACGGGAGGTGGAGTGTATGATTAGGGAGGAAGAGGAGGAGGAAGAGGAAGAGGAGGAAGAAGCGGAAGAGGAGGAAGAAGAGGAAGAGGAGGAAGAAGAGGAAGTGGATGAAGAAGAGGAAGAGGAGGAGACATAAGAGGAAGTGGATGAGGGAGAAGAGGAGGAATAACAGGAAGCGGATGAGGAAGAAAAGGAAGGCGAGAAAGAGAGAGAGATTGATTGATTTTCATAAAACTACAGTATCAAAATTCATAGAGAAAAAACACTGTTAGGAAGAAGAGAAGCCCAGGATATAAACCAACTGACTGGTGCCTGAGACATAAACCAACTGACTGGTGCCCAAGACATAAACCAAGTGACTGGGCCCAGGATATAAACCAACTGACTGGTGCCTGAGACAAACCAACCCCACAGTGAGAGAAATGCCATCGTCCAGGATTCTTTGGTTGGGTTCACAACCCATTTCTTTCTCTATATTTCTCTCTTTCTCTCTCTCACTACTCTGGCTGGGTACTAGGCTCATTTCTCTCTCTCTCCCTCACTTCATCTCTCTCCTCTCCCTCACTAACACTAAATATTTAATATCCCAATACTCGTCAAATCCTCCTAACTCTTATCAGAGACATGTTCTGAACGCTTTGCATAAATAAAGAGCGCAATAGATAATGGCCGGTCTGGTATACAGTATCGACACACTACGTTACTGAATTCTATTAGAGGATCGAACCCACATAAACGTGTCTTCTGAAGTGTAATATACAGCCCTGCACCCCATCAGCCACGGATATATATAATTCAGAGTGCAGCTGTGCTCCCAGCAGGTTCATAGAGAAAATATATAGAAATTTTTATTTCATAGGTCGATGAACCAGATTGTTAGTGAAGTTTTTTCTTTTATTTTAAATTGGGAGTCAGTGTTCGTGTCGGGTGATAATTTAGAACTGATTGTGAAATATGTATACATCCGATGGTGATTGTATATTTAAAGAAGAGTTAATTATTAACTTCAGCTTTTTATTGATCGAAGTTATATACGTGATGGACTCTGGGTCAATAAAGTTAGAATCAAGAGAGCGATTTTTTATTGTGCAATTTTTATACACGCCATGTGAGTTTTACCAAGTACTAAGAAGGAATTGTTGTTGTTGTTGAGCTCGTCAGGACAAAAATCTCATCACGTGACTTCGCCTTCAATGGCCGTTCAGTGGCGCCCTTGACCTTACGACCGAGTCGTGACAAGAGGCAAAAAGCTCTGTGGGGCCATAGACGGTGGTATTTAGTGCCACAGATGCGACGGTGGAAGCTGTTGTTTCTGTGGTTGGCCACGAGTGTCTGGGTGAGGGGTCGAAGTCCTGTAATCTCTGCGTGAGCGAGGATTCTCGTGTTGTCAAGGATTTTTTGCAACTTTTCGTCTTCATTCCTGGATGATGGTGTTTGGGAAATTACAAAGGCAGATATCGTTGAAGGAATATTTCCTTCGTGAAAGTCGCTAATGCTGTATTTTCTCTCGGCAGTTTGATATCGTTTCTCGCACGAATCTCGAGATCATCATTCGGGTCTGAGACACTTCCAGAGCTCCGCCAGGTTATCCAGCAGAGGATCTATCAGTTTGGGAGTGAGGTTCCCCTTTAACAAGAAAAGGAGCCTAAAAGATACTTGGGTAGAGGAAAATGCGATGTTTCCAGTTTATACTGCAGGAATAAGAGACTTCCAGTGAACAAGAAGCTTCCGATGAACACAAAGCTTCCAGCGAACAAGGAGCTTTCAATAAACAAGAGGCTTCCAGACAAAATGAGGCTTCAATTGAACAAGAGGCTTCAAGTGCAGAAGAGGCTTCCGGTGGTGGGTACATGGGAAAGACAGACAGCAGAAGGCATCGTAGTGCCCACCGATTATCCTGATGAGGTTGCTAAGCAATCAACAGGAATCCGCTGATTTCAGTTGGCCCAACGTAGTATCGAGTTGAACGCTACGCTTGCAGAATACTAGTCCAGTTACTTCTTATATAACTGTACTGTGACTGCGTTTACACCTTCAGAGGGAAATTTATTCTTTATATACGTTCGTGCTGCATCTGTTGCCCCTAACTTTCATACCATTTTCTCGAGACGTAGACTTACTTTGTACTTCAAATAGTTGCTTGTGTTGGAGTGTAAAAAAAACATTTAATATTATGAAGGACTGAATGAGATCCCTTAATCTCCGATTCCTGAGAGAGAAATGGTTGAATGATTTAAGCTTTGGTAGCACTTTCTGTGTCCTCTCCAGTGTATCTTAGTGTTTTTAGATATTTGGAGACCAAAACTGGAAGGCATATTCACGAAGGAGGTTAGCTTATTTTTTCTTACTCGAAGTCTCCAGCTTAGAAACCCAGCGTAGTGCTAGGCTCTGCTGCTTGCTGGTGACCATTTTCGGTACATTAGACACATGTGAAACACCTGGGTATGTTTATTGTGGAACCGTGTCGCCACACCGTGGCTTCATCAGTCCAGTACCAAGAAGAATGGTAGAGATCAGAAAATGTTTGAGGTAATCAGTAGTCGATGTAATCAGTCGATGTAATCAGTCCACCAATCTGATTACATCGATTCCAGGCTGAGGGACTGATTATCTCAAACTCCTTCTGATCTTCACCATTCTTCTTTGTATTAGACCGATGAAGCCACAGTGTGGCGAAACGTTTCCCCACTAAAGATACCCAAGTGTTGCACATGTTTATAATTGATCAACTTGTCGTTTCTCTGGACCATTGATCCACCATGTTCGGTACTTTTGAGGTCGTTGTTTATGATTACTCTAAGGTCTTTTATTTTTCTAGTTTCTCTTGAAGTTTGTTGCCAGACATACGTGTTCGGGACTGTTGTGTCCGAAATGCATTATTCTGTACTCGTCAACTTTGAGACTCATTTTCTACCTTTCACTGGAAGCCAAGATAAGCTAGTGTGAAACTGAAGACGAGATTTCTATTGAACGAATAAAGCCCTGAGCTTGTTCATTTTATGTAGACAGAGAGAGAGAGAGAGAGACAGAGAGAGAGGAGGGGGAAGAGCCCACCCTTCCGTCCAATCAACACACAAGGAATTCACTCCCTCGACCAATAGAGCTGGAGGAATCCTGGGAATCTGTTAGTTCTGACTGGGTCTAGGCAAACAACTCCTGCTCGCTGATTGGATGGATTATCGAAAATCCTCCTCCAAGGTAAATGTCGCCAGATAGCTCCAACCTCCCCCCCCCTCCTTCCCCGGAGAGGGAATAAAAGAAATATGCAATGCGTCTCAAAGGTATTCAGGCGCGGTCAGGCGCTCCAGTGGTCTAATGCCCCTCGCTATCGCTCTGGAAGGCGCTATTGCAGCCCGTGGCGAAGGAACGTTTGTGGGTGGCTGGGAGGCGTTGTTCGTGGGTGATGGGTAGGGAACGTTTGTGGGTGGCTGGGAGGCGTTGTTCGTGGGTGATGGGTAGGGAACGTTTGTGGGTGGCTGGGAGGCGTTGTTCGTGGGTGATGGGTAGGGAACGTTTGTGGGTGGCTGGGAGGGAACACTTGCCGTTCGTTCCCTTTTGTGTGGTGGGGAAGGAACGTTTGCAGGTGGTGGGGAGGGGATGTTTGTGGATGGTGGGGAAGGAACGCTTACCTTTATACCTTTGAAGAGTTTCGAGAGTTTGTCTACTCTCTGAGCCCGGCCATGGGCCAGGCTCGTCTGGTGCTTGCGGGGGGGGGTAAGGATTGTGGGTGCTACAAATCATTTATACACACACAGGACTCGATACTGCTACTGGGACGAACAAGATTCCCAGGCAGCGCTCTTATCCACTCGGCCACACAAATGCCACATAAGCTGGTTCACAAGCCAAGTTTCTTTCCCAGCCCGGGCACGTCAGTGAGCCTCAAGCATGGATTCAAGCTATTTCAATCTCCTCCTGTATGTTCTGACCTCACAAGCGATTTTTTATATCAATGCACCACGCAGAAACAAGCGGGTATATACAGAGAAAGATCGCAGTCAACAGGACTCGATACTGCTATTGCCTGGGAATCTTGTCCGTCCCAGTAGCAGTATCGAGTCCTGCTGACTGCGATCTTTCTCTTTATATACCCGCTTGTTTCTGCTTGGTGCATTGGTGCAGTACTTTATTCACACAGCCAAACCTCACTGGCTTCATCCACCCACATAACTGACACCAATTAAACTTCATTTGGTATCTCTAATTCCCGGAATTTCTTCTTCCTAAATCTAATACTTCTCATGCCTTATTTATTCTCAAAATTCTCGTGGACCCACCTGGTAAGAGGTACCAAAAGCTGTTTACAATGGACTCGGAGCTTTTTCTGTTTACAATGAAGCTTCAAGAAGCTGTCTTATCCACATATCAACTTACGAAAGCTGATTTCCCTGCATTTTAAAAGTTTGTGGGATCTTCCTGAGTTCCAGTTTCAGGCCACAGGAGCTGTCTAACTTTAATTTTAAGCTTAAAGAAGTTGTCTAACCTTTACTTTCAGCTTAAAGAAGCTGTCTAACCTTTACTTTCAGCTTAAAGAAGCTGTCTAACCTTTACTTTCAGTTTAAAGAAGCTGTCTAACTTTAATTTTAAGCTTAAAGAAGTTGTCTAACGTTTAGTTTCAGCTTAAAAAAGTTGTCTGACCTTTAATTTCAGCTTAGAGAAGTTATCTAACCTCCAGTTTAAGCTTACTCAAGCTGTCTTTCCTCCAGTTTGAAAACAAAATTCCTCCCTCTCCCAGAGGAAAATGCGGAGGCGTTAATGGACTGTTTAGATTTTATTGACCGAGTCAATATAATTACTTGGAGGCGGTTGACCGCAAACACTGACATTGGCGGTCACCAGACTCTACTGAATTTTTATTTGTTGGTTGGTTGTGTAGGTAGGTGTCTGGTTTGGCTAGGTGTTTGGTTGTTTAGGTAGGTGTTTGGTTTGGCTAGGTGTTTGGTTGTGTAGGTAGGTGCATTGTTGTTTAGGTAGGTGTTTGGTTGTGTAGGTAGGTGTTTGGTTGTGTAAGTAGGTGTTTGGTTGTTTAGGTAGGTGTTTGGTTTAGCTAGGTGTTTTGGTTGCGTTGGTAGGTGTTTGGTTGTTTAGGTAGGTGTTTGGTTGTGTAGGTAGGTGTTTGGTTGTGTAGATAGGTGTTTGGTTGTTTAGGTAGGTGTTTGGTTGTGTAGGTAGGTGTTTGGTTGTGTAAGTAGGTGTTTGGTTGTTTAGGTAGGTGTTTGGTTTAGCTAGGTGTTTTGGTTGCGTTGGTAGGTGTTTGGTTGTTTAGGTAGGTGTTTGGTTGTGTAGGTAGGTGTTTGGTTGTGTAGATAGGTGTTTGGTTGTTTAGGTAGGTGTTTGGTTTAGGTAGGTGTTTGGTTTAGTTAGGTGTTTGGTTGCGTAGGTAGGTGTTTGGTTGTTTAGGTAGGTGTTTGGATGTTTAGTTAGGCGTCTGGCTCTTTAGGTAGATGTTTGATGGTTTAGGTAGGTGTTTGGATGTTTAGGTAGGTGTCTGGCTATTTAGATAGGTGTTTGATGGTTTAGGTATGTGTTTGGTTGTTTAAATAGGTGTCTGGCTCTTTAGGTAGGTGTTTGGTTGTTTAGGTAGGTATTTGGTTGTTTAGGTAGGCGTCTGGCTCTTTAGGTAGGTGTTTGGTTGGCCGGTAAGGTCGATTAATAGGCTAGCTATCTCACGATTTTGAACCGAAGCTCTTCTTTCTGTTCACCAGATCAGGAATTTGTTGAGACGAGAAGTGTAAATTCTATCGTATTTTCAGAACATTGACTCCTAGTAGCACGAATATTAACAGTCTGCACGAGAAATAGTCAAAATTTAGTAGACAGGTGAAATAGTACTTGATTACAAACCCATTTTACCCCTCACACACACACATATATAAAGTCAATAGTCATCCCCAGACATAAATGGAACAATATTTAGAAAGCAATGACGAAATTTTCTGTACTCTTACAGATTCTTATCCAGGTGAAAATAAAATAAAAGGATTTGTGAAAAGGCTGGGTGGAGAGAATGGGGAGGATGGGGAGGGAAGAAAAGATTTAGTGGATCACCCTCTACTCCCCAGAATATAACTGGAAAGCAGAATTATACCAACGATGCCGGAGAATGACTTGAAACCAGCGTATAATTGTCAAACCAAGGTATCAATTGTTTTCCATCGAAGATAACAATCACAGTTGAAGCGTATCAGAAATGTATTGTAATCTGTCTTCTGTCCCCCGTCTCTCTCTCTCTCTCTCTCTCTCCTCAGTGCCAATGTAAATTAGACTAGGATAGGCTGGCACTGAGACGAGATGGAGCTGTAATGGTGGTGATGATAGCGGCTTGCTGGTAGTGGTGGTGGTGGTGGTTGTGTGGCTGGTAACGTGATGGTGGTAGCAGTGGTAAGGTGAGGGTGATTGTTGGTGGTTGTGGTGATGAGGGTGTAGCAGAGTTGCAATGTTGCAGCAACAGCAGCCATAGTAGTATCAGCAGCAGCAGCAGCAGCCATAGTAGTATCAGCAGCAGCAGCAGCAGCAGCAGCAGCAGCAGAAATATCACCACCACCACCAGAAGCAGCATCAGCAGCACCAACAGCAGCAGCGTCAGTATCAATAGATGCAGCAAGATCAGTACAGCAGGAGCAGGAGCAGGAGCAGGAGCAGCATCAGCAGGATGGAGTCATCGATCTGAGACTGGACAGTAAACAAAGCCCAAGACAATACCGTGACACAGACTGAATTCTCTCCACTAGACTAGGATTGTGTACCACCTGTTGAACTGATCCTTACAATACAAAGTGTGTGAACGAACATTAGTGCTCCGGGACTGGTTTTTATGTAGCCTTGCGTGTAGTCTAAGTAGAGGTCTTGATAGAGGTTCTGATGGGCTCGAATACGATATAGTTTCAGGGACAAAATTAATCCCGAATAGAAAAAGAAATATATCTCTAAAAGGTGTTATTGCTATGTGAATTTGCATGTGTTCAAAACTCTGAGAAGTTTTTTTTTCCTCTGTTCGTATCAGACTCTTCAGTTTATATCAGTTTCAAAACTTTTAATTTTATAGGCTGTCTGGAGGAAATCAATTGGTCTTTTATAGAATATTTTTGGACAGCGTTCGATTATAATGATTTAGGAACTCACCAATTTCTGGCATTTTTGGGACAATAGTCCAGAAAACTCTTTTAAAATCAACTTCATTTATTGGCTTTCCTAGGCTACAATAAATTGACCCATTTTGAAAAATTGTATCCCAGAGACAAATATATCAAGATTTTTATATTATCTTTACATAAAAAGAGCACAACGCTGCTGGCTATTTTAGTCTGGCCTTGTCAATGCGCAACTAAAAACA
The DNA here is from genome assembly GCA_009830355.1 of Cherax destructor. Taxonomy (NCBI): domain Eukaryota; kingdom Metazoa; phylum Arthropoda; class Malacostraca; order Decapoda; family Parastacidae; genus Cherax; species Cherax destructor. The sequence goes on along the minus strand of WNWK01000164.1, from coordinate 114,446 downwards.
TTCTTGTATTTTTATCCACTTACTCTTGCTCTTAGAGAGAGAGAGAGAGAGAGAGAGAGAGAGAGAAAATGACAGGAGTTCCGTGCTACAATACTCTCTCTCTCTCTCTCTTACACACACTTATTCACTCTCACTCTCCCTCCCTCCTATTCACTCTCACTCTGACTCCCACTCTCTCCCACTCTCCAGCACAAATTTCATATTCAAATTTTGTAAACTTTCAAATATTTTACTGATTAATTGGCCATACAACTATGACAGACCTTCGCTAAACACAAACATATCCACCAGCCATTCATCAAAAAAAAAAAAAAAAAACACCACAAACACACACACAAACGAATATTACAGTTTCAAGCGCATAAATTTGCATGCTAATTTCAAAAGGTGTTTGACCATTCCATTTTGTGTGAATATAAACATATCTTTATATAAACACATTCATATATTTTACCCATTGGTGTTAATCTTCGTAACGTTTTAAATTTATTTGAACCATTGGAAGGGTTGTAAATGAGGCACAAACAGCTCTGAAGCCTTTATAATAGGCTTTTGTTTACATTTACGAGTAGACACAGCTCTGGGTGGTAGTAGAATAGTACGACTAGTTGCAGTAGTAGCACTACTATTACTACTACTACTGTAGCAGTAGAGGTAGATACAGTCCATGTCTTCCATCTACTATTTCTACTATAAATGTATACGATTATTTTTAAAAAAAATTTATGGGATATTATTTTTGGTTTCACGCCGACAATGACAGGAGAAAGTAGAGTGTATGTAGAGAGCCTTCTGCTTTACTTTCCTTGCCCTGACTATCAAAGTAATAGTAGTGAGTCTTCCATCGTGATAATAGTAGCAGATAGACTCAGTGTTGACTCTTTAAAGTCGTTTCCAAGGAAGCCAAAAATTTAACCATTCCCAGGGCACTTATTTACACTTACGTAGGGTATTTCTTTATACCTACACACAGGGAACTTATACGCCCTTACACAGGGCATTAATACGCCCTAACACGGGGTATTAATTTACCCTAACACGGGGCATTAATTTACCTTAACACGGGGCATTAATTTACCCTAACACGGGGCATTAATTTACCCTAACACGGGGTATTAATTTACCCTAACACGGGGCATTAATTTACCCTAACACGGGGCATTAATTTACCCTAACACGGGGTATTAATTTACCCTAACACGGGGCATTAATTTACCCTAACACGGGTCATTAATTTACCCTAACACGGGGCATTAATTTACCCTAACACGGGACATTAATTTACCCTAACACGGGGCATTAATTTACCTTAACACGGGGCATTAATTTACACTTACAAAACTGTATTTGTTGGCACAGTGCCCGAGAGATCAGTTTTTTTCAAAACAGACTTTCAATTACTTTCAGTACCATTATTAATTGTGGTTTAATAAGTCAATTTTTTTTCGATGGAAATATTGACGAAAAAAATGAGACTTGTCCAAAGGGGAAAAAAAATTAGACTTGTCCCAAGGGGAAAAAAAATAGAAAGTAATTACCATTTTTTCATTTATTCGATAATATTTTATATTTTTTTTTGTTTCTTCTTAAAACTTATTCTTTGAAGAAATACTTTATTAAAGGCTAAAAAAAAATATATTGAGAGAACTTTTTTTTTTTCTTCTCCAAAGGAACTTGACCCGGTAAAGAAAGCAGAAGAAGAAGTAGCAAAACATGGAGCAGCACTGGTATTATAAGTAACAGCAGCAGAAGCAAGCTACAGTACTTGCAATACCAACAGCAAGAACTAAAAGAGCAGCAGCAACATCATCAGCAGAAGAAACAGCAGCAACAGCAGACGCAGCAATAGCAGCAGCAGCAATAGCAGCGGCAATATAAGTAGCAACACCAGCAGTGGTAATAGCAGCAAAAACAGCAGCATCAGCAGAAGTAGCGTCAATAACTACAACAGCAGCAACAGCACCAGTATCAGCAAAATCAGTAGCAGCAATAACTGCAGCAGCAAAGAGCAGCATCACTAAAAGCAATAACAGCAACAGGAACAGCAACAATGACTGCGGCAGTGTAAGCAGCAGCGACAACGACATCAGGAAATGCAGCAGCAGCAGCAGCAGCAATAATAACTGCAGTAGCAGTAGCAGCAGCAGCAGCAGCAGCAGCAGCAGCAAAGCATGCGTAGCAGAGCAAGCGCAGAGCAGCAGCAGCGCAGCAGCAGCAGCAGCAGCAGCAGCAGCAGCAGCAGCAGCAGCAGCAGCAGCTGCAGCAGCAGCAGCAGCAGCTGCAGCAGCAGGTCACAGAGGCCAGGACAAAGGGGTTAAGTCAAGCAATCTAACTTTTCCTAAACACGTATTGACGTCCTTATGTTGCTTCCTTATCTTTCTTCCCAATTCCTTTATTTTGTCCCTCATCTCTTGCTCTCTCTCTCTCTCTCTCTCTCTCTCTCTCTCATATAATCGTCCTCTAGATAATTCTGCTCATAATGTGTGTGTGTGTGTGTGATAACCAACTTAACCTAACTTAACCTAAACACTTTAAGTTTCCAGCTAGTCCATTAGTGATCTCAAGTTAGTCATTGCAACTTCCTTTTGGGGAGGAGACCAACACAAGTGAGGCTGCGAGAAACGAGGAGAGAGAGAGAAAGAGAGAAGAGAGAGAGACCATGATTTTCTCAATCTGGTCTGAAATTGCACAATGCAGAAGGTTATTAAATATAGATGAGAAATGAATGATACATACATACCCGCATACATTGTTGTTATTCATTACAAGCAGTTGAAAATTTCAATATATGCGTGGGGGGGGTGGTAATCAATAACATAAATGGTTATTTGTATTCTGCTGGCCGATGGAAATTGAAGAGCAGCTCTGCTCTAACAGAATACAAATTATACTCTTCAATCAGCTTTGACAGAAAATATATAATTTTGTAAATTCTACCCCTTCCCCCCACCAAAAAAAAAAGCAGCTAAATGTGTTCCATTAAAATAAACAGACGCACAAGCACACGAACACGTAGAGCGCCTACACGACACACACACACACACACACACACACACACACACACACACACACACACACACACACACGCACACACACACACACACACACGGCTGTTAACTGAAAGGTTGGTGGCTAAGAAGAGGTATGACAAAGCTCATGGAACAGGGAGACTGACCTAGTAGCGACCAGTGAAGAGGCGGGGGCTAGGAGCTGTGAATCGACCCCTGCAACCACAACTAGGTAAATAAACACTCATACATGCAGCGAAGTACCTCCAGAGAAGTAAGAGACTTTTAAATCCTGAAGTTCATCCACAAGCCAACAGCGATCCTACGTGAAGGACAGATCCTACGTGAAGGACAGATCCTACGTGAAGGACTGGAAACAGAGGGCTACATTTTCCAGTCTTGTGAATGGGTAGTTGAAACTGAGTACATCCTTTTTTTTGTGTGTGTGGATTCCCTTTCATATTGGCCTACAGATTCAGAACTAAGGAACAGAGAGTTGATTACAATCCTGGGGTGCCATCTAGTCGTTCGAGGACACTAATACGGAAAGAAATTCAACTGAACTTTATTGACTTTAGATAGAGGGGAAATTAACACCAGTCAGAACATCTATCATCATCCAATCTTGCAAGAAGAGCCACATGTCTATGGGGCAGCTCAAACACCTGCGTCACTGTACTTTATATATATATATATATATATATGCCAGAGATCAGTGTTTGTGAATATATATATATATATATATATATATAGGTTAGTAGGTTCGAGTCTCCTTCGGCCAGAGATCAGTGTGTGATATATATATATATATATATGTAATAATAATATGAATAAGAATAATAATAAAACATATAAATGCAAATTCACAATAACAAGAGCAATAATTTCCTCTTAAATCATTCATTCTTATTATTTCTGAACACTTTTAAAAAATTTGTTTTGAAGAAAAGAAAGAAAAAATCCTCCTGGAAAAATATTTTTGCCGTGTGGAAAAGCATTTCACTTGTGACATTTGGTTGGTGACGTATGGAGACTTTATATGACACCTTTCACACTTTACGAGATCGCTAAATGCGTCTTTCTTCGGACCCAACAAGACCACAGAGTCGGAGAATTTTTTTTTTTAGTCATTTATGTTTATATTCTCTCTTAAAAGGTAATTAATAATGGTTTTTATGTAGTGTGTGTGTGTGTGTGTGTTCTCTCTCTCTCCAAAATAAAATTTAAAAAAAATTACGTAATATTACCACACCTCTTAAATAACCTCTTAAACAGGGCTGGAAAAAAATTATTATACTTAAAACTGCGTAAAAATAATGATATATGAAAGGCCACTCACAGAGGCCAGTGGTGAAGAAGCAGAGAGAATCATTCTGGCAGCCTCACCAGGAGACGGGAGAGAGAGAGAGAAACTATTTTAATATATTGCTGCAGTACACATATGTCCTTGCTTTCAAGACGATAGTTACTAAGATTAGGGGGATAAAAGGGAGTGACACACACATACACAGTGGAGGCAGGATCCATACATAGCTTTAAGAAGAGATACGATAAAGAGCATGAAGCAGGGAGAGGGTCTAAATAGTAGCGACCAGCGAAGCGGCGGGGCCAGAAGCTGAGGCTCGACCCGTGCAACCAATAATAGGTGAGTACACAAACACACACATACATTAAATATATATATATATATATATATATATATATATATATATATATATATATATATATACGGATACATACATTTGTAGTATGAAAATTAAATTCCGTACAAAAAGAATTAGCATAAAAAGGAAAGTGATTTTCCCTGGAAATTAAAAGGGAGATGGGAAGTGAGAATATTTCCTGCCAGCTACCATTAGCTGGTGGTGTGAGATAAGAGTGGAAGCTAGAGTGAGAGCTGCCGCTTGCTGCACCTTTACGACGCTACAATGCTAAGCTTCTCTAACCAACCCATGAATACAAAAGACGAGATGTGGGTCGTGAAGTGCTTTCCTCGCATTCTTAGAACATAAGACGATGGAATTAATAAATATTTAAGCGTTTTCCTTTCATAAACAGACAATGAGAACTGGAAGCCATTGTTATAGAGAAGACCTTATACTTGCAGGGAATATGCGTACATATACCCAAGTGTTTATCTCTGTGAGTATACACCGAGTGGTGCGTCTCCCAGTTGTATATAAACTGAGAGTTCACCTTATTACTTATTTTAGTTACTAAAATACTCAGATATATATTAAGTAGGTAGTAACTATAGAATCCCTAATACTCCAGTAATGATATATATATTACTGACTAGTATATATATATCACTACTATATTATCATAATTATTATTAGTATAAATACTAAAATATATATATACTGTGGATAACTATTAACTAAGTATATATATATATATAATATATATATATATATATATATATATATATATATATATATATATATATATATATATATATGATTGTCTGTGCAAGACTTTCTGAAGGGTTCGCGAACTTCGGACAAGATGATATATTGCCGAAAGTTGCACTGGCTCTTCTTAAAACAAACGATGGAGGAGGAGAGGGTGCGAGAGGCTGGATGGTCGACTTGTATTCCGTAGGGTGTACTAGCCGTCAGCCGCAGTAATGTGCCCCACAGACAAGTCCGCCCACTGCTCTCTGTTTACGAGCTAGCAACACGCACTCTGCTCTCTCTATCTCTAGCTCGGGTACAGAACATCGACATACATATCCACACACGCAAATACACTCTAACATGCATGCACATGCACACACACACATACATATGAGCTGTGGCTCAACCTTTGCAACTACATATAGGTGAGTACACACACACTCACAGGAAGAACCAAGGAAGATTGGCCCAGAAAGAGAGAATGGGTGGAAGAGCTCAGGAGAAGGATTATGCAAGAGTGGGAAAGGAACCTAGAAGAGATTACCAATAAAATTGAGGAGAGGATTGATGCAAAGAGCAAGAAGTGGGAGCTGCAAGCCAAAGCTGAGAAGCTATGATACAGAGCCTAGATGGGGCTGAGAATCAGAAGCATGCCCTATCAAGCCACAAAGAGGGCCAAGAAATGTCTAGGAGGGAACGTGGCATAACGTTGGGTACAGGGACAATGGTAAGAAAGGGAATTGTAGGTAGGGTCGGTGATAGGTCCCCTGCAAAGGCACTGTCAGGCCACTGAGAGATACAAGAAATGATAAGGGAAGCAGAGATGGTGATCCTTCAATCGGACCCAGAGATGCTGAGGGGAAAAAATGGATAAAGGAGAAGAGGACAGTTTTTATCCACGGGCTTCAGGAGGCCGAAGGGAGGACATATGAAGAAAGACGACAAGATATTAGTGCAAAAACTAGAGAATCAGGCAGGAATAATAGGAGATACTGCAATGAATCAGAGAATACCTGACAGGAAGGAAACAACGAGTGATGGTACGTGACAAGGTGTCAATGTGGGCGCCTGTGACGAGCGGGGTTCCACAAGGGTCAGTCCTAGGACCAGTGCTGTGTCTGGTATATGTGAACGACAGGACGAAAAGGATAGATTCAAAGGTGTCCCTGTTTCAGATCACTTGAAACTAATGCAGAGTATTCAAGTGAGTGGGGATCATGTAGAACTAAAAAGGGATTTGGATAGGCTGCAAGCCTGGTCCAAGAACTGGCTCCTGGAGTTTAACCCCACCAAGTGCAATGTCATGAAGATTTGGGAAGGTCAAAGAACGCCGTGGACAGAGTACAGGCTAGGGGACAAAGACTGCAAACCTCACTCATTGAAAAGGATCTTGGGGAGAGTATAATACCGAGCACATCTCCTGAGGCGCATATCACTCAAATAACTGCTGCGGCATATGGGAACCTGGCAAAGCTATGAATAGCATTCCGACACCATAGCAAAGAATCGTTCAAGACTCTGTACACCATGTGTGTTAGGCCCATATTTAAGTATGCAGCACCAGTATGGAGCCCACACCTGGTCAAGCACGTCAGGAAATTAGAGAAAGTGCAGAGGTTTGCAACAAAACTAGTCCCGAAGCTAAGGGGTATGCCGTACGAGGAGAGGTGAAGGGAAATCAACTTGACTACACTGGAGAACAGAAGCGATAGGGGGACATGATAACGACATATAAAATACTGAGAGGAATTGACAGGGTGTATAAGGACAGGATGTTTCAGAGATGGGACACAGCAACAAAGGGACACAACTAGAAGTTGAAGATTCAGATAAGTCACAGGGGGTATTAGGAAGTAATTCTTCAGCCATAGAGTTGTGAGGATGTGGAACAATCTGGAGAGTGATGTAGTGGTGGGAGGATCCATACATAGCTTTAAGAAGAGATACGATAAATCTCATGGAGCGACCAGCAAAAAGGCAGGGCCAGTAGCTGTGAATCGACCCCTGCAAACACAAATAGGTAAACACACACACACCACAGGCGGGAGGCAGCCTGACCACCACTGGACTGCTCGGTGGCGTCAGCATCAAAACCAGTATTGAATTCCCTAACCGGAAATTGTACAGAGGGTTGAGATGGAGCGTGACGGAGGGTCCTGATAGACAGAGGGGGATAGAAGGACAGAATTAGGAGTGTATATATGTATATTATATATATATATATATATATATATATATATATATATATATATATATATATATATATATGTATTTGCTTTTAGGCGGAGTTCTGGAACCTAACCGCAGTATTAGTGACGTATGTCTGTATTTCCCCACCAACAGAACTCAAGTCTAGCTAACTGGTCTCTTCGAATCCCGGCATAAATGTTATCCTGACTCCAACATAACATCAAATCCTCAAAACCACCTATGTTTGCTCCGATTTACTTGAATGCTGGATGCTCTTCCTCTCAAAACATCTTTTATACCCTCTCTTGTACTTCGTAACTCTTTAGACCTTCTTCAGTCCTTCCCTCTGATGCTTTCCTTAATATTCCCTATATCTCTCTTCATTCACTCCAGATTTATATGCTCTGTTCATCAGCATTTTCTTGAATACTTAATTTGCTACTTGTGGGTCATTAAGGTCGTCATTTATCTTGAAATGAGTTACTTTACTATATTTACTGTAACTTTCATACGTTTTTAAATTATTTTAGGAATGACTTTATTGAGTAATACACGTCTAGTTTTGCTGAGCTTTCTACCTAATTTCTCTACCTAGTCTTTCTTATTCTTCCAGTTATTATTCATAATTCTTCGTCTTAGTGTTGTTTATTCTTCTACTTAACTTCTTTACCTTTCAACCTCGTCTCCCTTATTCGTCATTTTCTTCCTCTTTATTATTCTTCATCGCTACTACAATCATTCGACTTAATCCCATTAACCTCCACTTTAATCCCCTTTATCCCTCGGTCTAGTCCCTCTTATTCCTCCAACCTAATCACTCATCCTTCTAACCAACCCTTCTTATACTTCAACTTAGCTCTGCTTATCATTCAATCTAGTTTCTCTTAACCTTCTACCTAATCTACAGTTCTACACTCCCTCAAATCTTAAATAGCCACCCTTATACTATAATCTATTTCCTCCTTACACCTCCTTCTTATACATCAACCCAACTCCTCATTAAGCTTCGATACAGTCCCACCACACGTCATTCTCCTTGCGTCGTTTGCAACGAGAAAATAAAATACCTCAGTGTTACAAAATATCTGACCCCCTTCCTCCCTTCATGTCGAGAAAATAGCCAGCATCCTCAATGCAGTGGATATCATGAGTCCTCTTCGAGAGAGCTCGCTGTTTGATCCGCAACATTTCCACTACTGATGTCCTGCAGGATCCTGGTAAGGGAGTTTCAGCCATCAGGTGGGAAGAGAGCCAAGGATTCTTGATGGTGGCTTCGGTCTGCCTTTTGGGGACCCTCCTTGGTGATAGGAAGCGGGCGACGTTTTGGCTGGGTGGTAGTTGAGTTTCTCCTGGAGAGATGATGATGGAGCGTGATGGAGGTTCTTTGGGTAATGGTGATGGAGGCTCTCGAGGAAATGCGCCAGGAGGGGAGGGTGATGAAGGCTCCTGTGGTGATGAAGGCAATTTGAGGAGATGGAGTTGAAGCTGAGGGAGGTTCTTTGGCGGGGGGGGGTTGGTTGTTATAGTGAGGGTGATGGAAAAACTTGTGGTGATAGGAGCTCTTGTGGTGGTGAGAGCTCTTGTTCTTGTGGTGATGGAAGCTTTTATAGTTTTGACAGTACTTGTGATGATGGAAGATTGTGTGGAGATAGTGATTTTAGCTCTTGTGGTGATAGTGATGATAGCTCTTGTGGTGATAGTGATGAAACGCTTGTGATGATGGTGCTCGTAACTCTTGTGGTGATGGAGAGCCTCGGAGGAGACAATGAAGGACTTTCTTGTCACGGTTGGACAACTCCTTTCAAAGTTTATCGTCGTTGTTGACTTCGGGAAAGTTTTAATGAAAATGGCATCGTGTTTCAAGCGCTTGAGTCTTACATCAACACATTGTGCATTTGTCTGCCTATCCACGTCATGGGATTAATTTTCTTTGTCGTGTGTATAGTTGTGTTTAAGTGTCTTTGTGTGTACTCGCCAAAGTGATTAACAGCCCTTGTCCCTGTTTCCTAATCATTAAGCTACTGAAGTTTCATGAAAAAAACCCAGGGTTTTGTGGTTATATGTTGAGCTTGACTTTATTTCTCCCCTTTTCTAATGAGTTTCACGTCCTCATTACCCTCAAGCTTGTGTGTGTGTCTGTGTGTATATGTGTGTGTGTGTACGCGCGCGTTACTGGGAAAAAAACGAGGAACACACAGAGGTAGTTGGCTGGTGACAAAAAGTCAGTAAAATACAACTTAAGGTGTTTGTCGTAGTCACCTTTGATGTCGCAAAGCTGTTTCGCAACCCGAGGGGTTTGTTTTCTTTTTCCCAGCTTCGTATTGGCTCGCTGGCTAACTCTTTTCATCTCGTTCTGTTTCAAACTATTGAATTCTCTTGCCCTCCTGTACTCTACAGTTGATTAATAGGAAACATACAGTTACACTCGTGTGTCAAAGAAAGCAATATAACATCACTCGTCCTTTGCTGTTGCGAGTTCATCGTACCCATGAGTCGTACTTCGACGACCCCAGCAGCCGATGACGAGTTCGATGTCCAAATGAGCCGTTGTTCGGATTTTTTTATGACAATTCGACAACGCCAAGAACCATGGTTCGCTGTCCTCACAGAGCCAAAACTCCGCCACCTCGCAAACTTACTCGCATTTCCATGCCGCTGCGAACCTCCAGGAAAGATTTTGAACGTCCTTCAGTTCCCTCTCGTCCCTGCACCCCGGAGGGGCCTCTCAGGGACCCAGGGAGGGACTGCGACAGGCAGAGTGCTGCGTCGTATGCATGAGACAGCGAGTCCCTAAGGGGGTCTCGAGTTCTGTATTGTGGCAGCAGCATCGTGGCTCCTCGCCGGCTGCTCACTGCTGGATTAACATAAATTTCGTCTCGTTATGACGTTTCAAGGAGACGTCGCATTCTTGATCGCTCGCGGTCCGACTGCCGAGGGAGATTACAATGGCAGACACCAAGTATATCTCCACTATATATATATATATATATATATATATATATATATATATATATATATATATATATATATACATATAATAGATATCGTTCCCACATAATATAAATGATGTGTGAATACTGGAACAAACAAGACAGTGACAGTGCTCTCTTGTCCACCAAGATATATTCCTATTCAAAACACTTCAAAGTATCTTCCACATTCATTCCTCTTCGATTATCCAGTCATTTCTTTTTCCATCTTTTTCTGTATTATGTGTTAATATTGATGTTGGTGGTGTTTTGTTCGTCAGGAAAGAGGAGAGTGACTTGTGACAAGTCTTCCTCATAAGATGACTCGCTCAGTGGACAACATCTGGGGCACAGGAGTTGGGTGATACAACCCACTTCAGTGGGTTGTATCACCCACTACAGTGGGTTGTATCACCCACTACAGTGGGTTGTATCACCCACTACAGTGGGTTGTATCACCCACTACAGTGGGTTGTATCACCCACTACAGTGGGTTGTATCACCCACTATAGTGGGTTGTAACACCTACTACAGTGGGTTGTATCACGGCCACGCTAGAGGGAGATTCGTCTGTAAAAACCTGCATTTGTGTTCACAGTGGTGCCTATGTTAACCTTCCTATGGTGTATAAATATACCTAATTGGATGAATCTTATTGTAGCCAGCTGGCCCAGTGGCTAACGCGTCGGTCTGGAGTTTTATGACTCTGATCGCGGGTTCTAACCCCGCCGTGGTATGGTTTAACAATCAATAGGGTACCCATCGTTAAATCAGTACCTTGGTTCATTGGCCAATCACAGGTAAGCCCGCCAAAGCTGAAGCAATGGGGTTCACTTGTGGTAAACACTGGCAGACTTGCCTAGCTGCTGGTTGAGTACGGTGCACACTCTCTGACTTCTGCTTTGCCATCTGTCACCGTGGTGTACACTTACTATTCTATCTGTACATATTATACATACCTGTATATATTATCTGGTGAAGACAAATATAAATTATAGTATACTGTTGAATTTTGTTTGCTCCATTTCCCATTACGACCAGGTCTCACAGGCCATTCTTACTTGTGTTTGTAATAAGCTAGAACGTTCCCTTGAACAAATCTACTTGGACTTCCTACTCATTTCTGCAACACTGCAAGCAACTGATGTGTTGATTGCAACGTGAAAGGCCTACAGCTATAATTAAACTCCCCCTGTGGTTGTTTCGCATATATAATAAAAATTTCCACTGTATCTTCAGAAAAAAATAAAATATACTGGAAGAGTAAACATTTGTACGTTTCAGAGTGTTAATTTTGTCGACCTGCTGGAAAATTTCTTCTCAAAATATATTGGAATAAATTAAGGATGGGTGAGAGGGGTGCATCAAGAGAGAGACAAT
>WNWK01000164.1:45000-97500 GCA_009830355.1 Cherax destructor | reverse complement strand
TTGAAGCAGTTCCTGATGTGGTGTCAGGATACCGCTGACCACAGCCGGTCTCTACAAAAGGTCTAAGTTTTTAAAAAAATGTTTACAAAGTGCTTCTCCGGCCTCTTCTTCAAGGAATGTAATCCCCCACCCCTTAAAACTTCAGCAGGCAGACTATTCCAGCAATATATGACAAAGATGGCCTCCTCCCCCCAAAATATCTTTAGCCTTATCAAGGTGTCGCAACTCTTGCGGCGAGGTCATTGATAAACAGAGGTATATCACTGGTAAACTTATGTAAATAAGACACACTGTGCGGTTTCTGACATATTGTGTTTTCGTTAGACAAACAGAAGTGTCTATGTAGCAGAATGAATTCTATATCAAAGAGAATTCCAAGATCAGACAGGTACTTTCAGATTTTCTTAGAGAGAGAGAGAGAGAGAGAGAGAGAGAGAGAGAGAGAGAGAGAGAGAGAGAGAGAGAGAGAGAGAGAGAGTGAGAGCATCTCCTAGGGCGGAACACACACTGGGTCAAAGGGAATAAATGGAGCGCTCTATCTGAGGTTGTCAACATTCCAGACTGTCGATTCCAGATATTTTTGCGGTAAACACATGTCTTCTTATTGAGTAAACGCCGTGACTCCCTCTTTCGGATTTGTTTTGCATACATCGCTGCACTAAGGCTGTATATGCTTGAATAGAATGAAAGCCTAGTTTCCAACCATTTTTTTTAATTCTTTTATCCCTCATTCTCAACTTCAGAATTGACGGACGTGCTAGAAGAAATCATCCTTTCACCAAGAGGAATGATATGGGCTCCAGTTTCGCACTAAGGAATTTCCAAACGCACATTAGGGAAATGTATATCTTAAGGAACGTACCCAATGCTAATTTAGTTCTCAGACGTCCTTGACAAAAACATTTCTTTTTGAAAGCAAAGATGTAAGTTTTTAAGAGGAAACTGCATCACTACCAGATACAAGTGACTGGCTGGTCATTGAAACGTAATGGTCTCGATGCACAGGCTGAGTTGACTGTGTACGCGTCCAGGCCGCTGGGAGCAACTATGTAATCTGGCATCGGAAAAATAAACACATAAGCAGTATAATGTGATCCTTTATTGACAACGTTTCGCCCACGCAGTGGGCTTTATCGAGTCACAGACAGATCTACCTGGAATAAGAGTAACATGAGTATTTATAAGATTTAGTCAGGTGGAGAATGCTGGGTCAGGTGGACATTACCAGTAACAGACAGGACAAGCTTCAATCCACTGCAGGGGTATACACAATCCCTTGTAATGGCTGCAGCAGATTATACGTCGGCGAAACATCCAGAGACCTCCAAACACGCATTTCAGAACACCAGTACGCAGGCAGATCTGACGACTCAAGGAATGCCTGTGTTCAACACAGAAATTCACACAACCATTTAATCAACTACAGAAACGCAAGACTCATCGCCAGAGAAGACAACACTCAATACCGAAGAATCCTGGAATCATCACTTATCTGCATATCCAACAACTTCAACCAGAACAACGGCTTCTACAACATAGCTGAACCTATTGCCAAGAAACTTCTTCATCGCTATCCCACATAGAACTCAAGAACACAAGGTTTTAAACTATCACACTACTTTGAAGACTGTCACATGCAGCATTCTCCACCTGACTAAATCTTATAAATACTCATGTTACTCTTATTCCAGGTAGATCTGTTTGTGACTCGATAAAGCCCACTGCGTGGGCGAAACGTTGTCAATAAAGGATCACATTATACTGCTTATGTGTTTATTTTTCCATTGTGTCGGTATTTTATACCATTTATTTCCAATCTGGCATCGGCCTAGGTTTAAAGAGTAGGAAAAACTCTCGCAACTGATCAAGGGTATGTAACAGGTGTATAAGTTTAGTCGGTCTGCCGAGGAGAGAAGAACTGGCAGATACATATGATATATATCGAATATACATTACACATGTCTCGATACAAGACACTTATCCACCAGTATTCCAGTTCCGCATTATTTTAAAGCGTCCTGGAACGAGTGGTATGGGGGCGGTACCACGAGCAATCCTGGTGAAAAGTGCAAATATCCAGTCTTCTGTGTGTGTATCGTCGTGGAAAACGACAACTGCCTCTACAAGTGTGTGTATTCCTAAGTGTAGTGCTTGAGAATGTCGTTCCAAGCATATCTCCTTCTGGAATTGTCTTCACCCGTGGTCGTTCTAGGTCCAGGCCGGGATGGCTGAGAGCGCCTCCAGCCAGAGGGACTTTTATTGAGCATCGAGAAAGTTGTGTGCCTGTGTACGAGTGTTGTAACTCTCTCGGGGAGCTGTCTACCAACAGTGCCACTCGACTTTGTGGGGACCCGAGGATGGTGCCGCTTACTGTGAAGGTTTAAACTCCTGGGGAAGTACGAGCGTGCGCGCGCGTGTGTGTGTGTGTGCTCACCTATTTGTGGTTGCAGGGGTCGAGACTCAGCTCCTGGACCCGCCTCTTCACTGATAGCTACTAGGTCCTCTGATCTGATGTGTGTGTGAGAGAGAGAGAGAGAGTGTGAGTGTGTGTGTGAGTGTGTGTGTGCGCTCGCGCGCGCAATTTAATTTAGCCTAATCCAACTAAATATATTTTAGATAAGTTTACAATAATTTAATAATAAACAAACAGAATGATTTTTGCGAACTTATTGCATACACAAATTTTCGCTTGCCTTATTCGGCAAGAAGAGCGTTGCAATTTAAGCCCAAATTGCAAGTTTTACCTATTCGGCACGACACACACACACACACACACACATATATATATATATATATATATATATATATATATATATATATATATATATATATATATGTATATATATTATATTATATATATATATTATATATATATTTAAGGGAAAGATAGAGGGGGAAAAATGTCACACATAAAAGAATGTTTCCCCAAAGCCAGGCTAATATCGACTTTCTTTTAGCACAGTGAAGAGATGGGTGGGGGAGGCGGACTGCCTCATTAACATATTCTTCCCCCTCCTCCTCGTCGTCCTCTTTCCCTCCCCTTCTCCCCCCTTCCCCGTCTCCTCCTAAAGGATTGCATATATGAATAATACTCAGCCCAGACCTCATTTTTCTAGCCAGGATGGTGGGTTCAGCTCTGACAAGTCGCATGTGAGGTATCATATATATATTTTTGAGGAATAATGAGGGAGACCGATTATGAGGTATCTTTCCCCCTATCCCCCATTCAAAAAAAAGCCTATATTCCATATTGCATCTTGCATTTTCGGGTAATTTGCATACTGGATCGTGGAAGGAAGGTTGATTTTTGAGCTTCGCGTACCAAAATAAAATGCTATGTATTTATATGTTTGTGTGTCAGCGTAAGAAGGGCTGTAGGCTCGATCCCCCGTCCTCCTAAAATACAAGTAAATCTTCATATTGACATTCTTTCAATAACTTAAAGGGAAATATATTTCTCTAAAGTTGCAGCCACGTGCGAAAAAAATAGTTGATAATCTAGTTTAAGAAAAGACAAACTCCATATTAAATATCTTCTTGATCGGATTTTTTTTTTATTTGTGACTCAACTGAGGGACTGACCCCTTCAAACACTATTTCTCCAAGGTTGATGGGCTGATTACATCATCTTTATTTCACTACAACTACTACACTTCCTGCCTCAGTATTTGACTGAAGAAGCCTGCTGTGTAGGCGATACGCTTCGACAATAAAGATACCCAACTGTTGCCCATGTGTCCTACGTAAAGTTTGTTTAGGATATGTTTGTAAGTGAGTTATGTTTAGTCTACACTTGTAGCGTCATGTAAACTAACCTTCTGGGTTAGACTGAAGAGTGGAGGATACGCACTCACGCAAACACCCATGCATTTAGTCACACAAACAACCAAACAAGTCAAACGTAATCTCATAAGCAGCAAATAAAAATTCTGGGGTAATAATTTACGTAGCTTCTCAAAATAGCATCACAAGCACTCCGTCAGGAACACACTCAAGGGACGTCAGGAACGCACTCAAGGGACGTCAGGAACGCACTCAAGGGACGTCAGGAACGCATTCAAAGAGCGTCTGGAACGCACTCAGGGAGATGTTCTTGCAACTCAAGAAGAGCTTACGCATGTGTGAATGCAGGCACTCACTGAAGCAAGCACTCAGTGACACACACACACACCACACACACACACACACACACACACACACACACACACACACACACACACACACACACACACACACACGAAAACAAACTTTGATGAAAAGACTGTTGACGGTGTCTACAGGAAGATAGTTCGCATTCTGCCAGTGTTTTGTTCCATCATCATATAATGAAATACCTGCGAAGGTGATCATATTACACACATTCAATTTATGGCTACGTAGCAATTTGAGGAGAGGCGAAACTATGCCCGATGGAACGTGGAACTATGCTCGAAGGAACGTGGAACTATGCTCGAAGGAACGTGGAACTATTCTCGAAGGAACGTGGAACTATGCTGGCTGTCCTAATACTTATTGGGTGATTCTCTCGGATGAGAAAGTTGGTAGCACTGGCCAGGAGGATGGTAGCACTGGCCAGGAGGATGGTAGCACTGGCCATGAGGATGGTAGCACTGGCCATGAGGATGGTAGCACTGGCCAGGAGGATGGTAGCACTGGCCAGGAGGATGGTAGCACTGGCCAGGGGGATGGTAGTACTGGCCAGGAGGATGGTAGCACTGGCCAGGAGGATGGTAGCACTGGCCATGAGGATGGTAGCACTGGCCAGGGGGATGGTAGCACTGGCCAGGGGATGGTAGTACTGGCCAGGGGATGGTAGAACTGGCCAGGAGGATGGTAGCACTGGCCAGGAGTTGGTAGAACTGGCCAGGGGGATGGTAGCACTGGCCAGGAGGATGGTAGCACTGGCCAGGGGGATGGTAGCACTGGCCAGCAGTATGGTAGCACTGGCCAGGGAGATGGTAGCACTGGCCAAAGAGATGGAAGCACTGACCAGGGAGATGGTAGCACTGGCCAGAGAGATGGAAGCACTGACCAGGGAGATGGTAGCACTGGCCAGGAGGATGGTAGCACTGGCCAGTGGGATGGTAGCACTGGCCAGGGGGATGGTAGCACTTGCCAGGAGGATAGTAGTACTGGCCAGGGGGATGGTAGCACTGGCCAGGGGGATAGTAGCACTGGCCAGGAGGATGGTAGCACTGGCCAGTGAGATGGTAGTACTGGCCAGTGGGATGGTAGCACTGGCCAGGGGGATAGCAGCACTAGCCAGGGGGATGGTAGCACTGGCCAGGAGGATGGTAGCACTGGCCAGGGAGATGGTAGTATTGGCCAGGGGGATGGTAGCACTGGCCAGGGAGATGGTAGTACTGGCCAGGGGAATGGTAGCACTGGCCAAGAGGATGGTAGCACTGGACAGGGAGATGGTAGTATTGGCCAGGGGGTTGGCAGTACTGACCAGGGGGACGGTAGCACTGGCCAGGGAGATGGTAGTACTGACCAGGGGGATGGTAGCACTGGCCAGGAAGATGGTAGTACTGACCAGGGGGATGGTAGCACTGGCCAGGGGGATGGTAGCACTGGCGAGGAGGATGGTAGTACTGACCAGGAGTATGGTAGCACTGGCCAGGAGGATGGTAGCACTGGCCAGGGGGATGGTAGCACTGGCCAGGGGGACGGTAGCACTGGCCAGGGGGATGGTAGCACTGGCCAGGGGGATGGTAGTACTGACCAGGGGGATGGTAGCACTGGCCAGGAGGATGGTAGCACTGGCCAGGGGGATGGTAGCACTGGCCAGGGGGATGGTAGCACTGGCCAGGGGGACGGTAGCACTGGCCAGGGAGATGGTAGTACTGACCAGGAGGATGGTTGTACTGAACAGGGGGATGGTAGCACTGGCCAAGGGGATGGTAGCACTGGCCAGGGGGACGGTAGCACTGGCCAGGGAGATGGTAGTACTGACCAGGGGGATGGTAGCACTGGCCAGGAAGATGGTAGTACTGACCAGGGGGATGGTAGCACTGGCCAGGGGGATGGTAGCACTGGCGAGGAGGATGGTAGTACTGACCAGGAGGATGGTTGTACTGAACAGGGGGATGGTAGCACTGGCCAGGGGGATGGTAGCACTGGCCAGGGGGATGGTAGCACTGGCCAGGGGGATGGTAGCACTGACCAGGAAGCCGAATTAATCAAGGGTGTTAATGAATTATGGGTAAATATATATTTTTTTGGTGGAGGATTAATTCGGGTAAATACGTGTGTGTGTGTGTGTGTGTACTCACCTAATTGTACTCACCTAATTGTGGTTGCAGGGGTCGAGACTCAGCTCCTGGCCCCGCCTCTTCGCTGTCCGCTACTGGGATGTGTACTCACCTAATTGTGGTTGCAGGGGTCGAGACTCAGCTCCTGGTGTGTGTGTGTGTGTGTGTACACGGTATTCCAGACACGGATTAATCTGTCTAAAAAACAGAGTTCTGGCAAAAATCAGCGACGTCTCCATCAGCGCTGCTCTGTTGTTGTCCAGCTGACGAAGACTTGGGTGAACCCTAACTCCCGTACTCGAAGTAACGGTATTCATACTAGTAAGAGATTTTCCAGCACCTGGAATCTTGAGCAGTCTATTAGAGGAAGATAGTGAATCGGACTGTTAAGGTTACCAGGGTTGAGGGACTGATTACCTCATACTACTGCTTCAAGACTTCCACTGTGACCGGTAGTATTCCCTGCATTGGACTGACGAAACCACTGGTTGGCGAAAAGTCTCCACAATGATAATACCCAAGTGTTGCCCATGTGTGTTATTCATCCAGCTTGGAATGGGACAATCCTCTTCACATATGCACTTTTTATATATATTAACACATCGGCAGTTTCATACCAAGGCAGGATGACCCAAAAAAGAGGAAACACTTTAATCATCATTCACTCCATCTCTGTCTTGCTATAGACGTGCTCACACTGCAGTTCAAAAGCTGCAACATATCTCCACCCCTCCTTCAGAGCGCAGGAACTGTATTTCTCACCTCCAGGACTCAAGTCTGACTAACCGGGTCACAAGGAACTAACAAAAGGACACGAACAACACAACTCTCCATAGAGTAAAAAATGGAAGTACCCAACAAAATTAGTTATAATAGATTCTACTCCATCTTAACACGATGGATGGTAAAAAAAAACACTTATAATGACGTCTGGATATCCAAATTCCCAAGAAAAACTGAAGGAACCCTTAAATAAGAGATTAGAACAACAACTGCAAAAATAGCTAAGTTCTACTAACCGTTTACAACGTTTGAGAACTTGTGGAAACAAACAGTGTCTAACTTAGACTCTCACGAGGGTAATGTATTTCAAAAGTTATTTTCTCCTGGTATGACCGAGATGTATTAAAAGTCTTCAGAAAAATGGAGAAGAGCGTTTATAGACAGCGATATATATATATATATATATATATATATATATATATATATATATATATATATATATATATATATATATATATATATATATGCGGTCTTCACAAACTGCAAGTCCAAATGGTTGGGTCACTGAACTTTAATATCCGTTCCCTCCCTATAGACCCTCATCCCTATTCCAATATATTCAATTACCCTACCCCTTATCTTTCTAACCTATCCTTACCAGTCCACTGGTCGTCCCACAATTCTGATTCTTAGCGAAGAAAAGTGCAGAGAAAGCTTTGTCGCACGTTTTGAAGTTCGTCGTGTGAGAAGTGGAAAGTTGACTCTCGTAGTGGAGAGGGAGAGAGAGAGAGAGAGAGAGAGAGAGAGAGAGAGAGAGAGAGAGAGAGAGACTCAGGAAGTTTGGCAGTGTGAAAGGTGGGAAGTATCTGAACAATACTTCAAGAACTTATACCTTCGGGATAAAGCGAATTTGGTGGTTTAAAAGCTGTAAAACTTTAGGTTCAGTTCGTAAACTTTTTGGTGTGAAATTTTTTTCTTACTTTAAAAAATGTCTTTTTTTTGGTATAAAAGGTCTATTTTTTGGTATAAAGGCCTATTTTTTGTGCAAAAGGTCTATTTCTTTAGGGCGAAAAAATATATTCTTGGAGTAAAAAGCTTA
Organism: Cherax destructor; assembly: GCA_009830355.1. NCBI lineage: Eukaryota > Metazoa > Arthropoda > Malacostraca > Decapoda > Parastacidae > Cherax > Cherax destructor. Next base: position 89,424 of record WNWK01000164.1, on the reverse strand, counting down.
ATTTCAAGTGGTGTAAAAGGCTTATTTTTGGTGTAAATGATATATTCAAGACGCAAAAGATTTATTTTTTGATGTAAATGTCCAAAATTTTGAGTAAAACATATTACTGGTTTAAAACCCTTTTTTTTTTTGGTGGTGCTAAAATTTTTTTTTGGGGGGGCCAAAAAAAAATATCTTTTTTTGTGTAAGTAAAATACGTAACTTATAAAGCCAAGGAGAAAACTGAAAATAACTGTATTGAAGAACCAAGGATAAGTTTATTAGTGAAGTTAAGTTTGTTGTACGAGGGGACTGGAGGTTTTACAAGTGTTATTGTTGTTGGTGTTAGTGGTGATGTTGTTGTTGGTGTTGATGGGGTTGTTGTTGAAGTTATTGTTGGTGGTGGTGGTGGTGGTTGTTGTTTTCCTTGTTGTTGTTTTTATTGTTAGTGGTGGTGGAGGGGGTGTTGTTGTTGCTTTTATTGGCCTTGTTGTTTCCATTGGTGGTGTTGTTTGTCATTTCCTTTTTCTTTTTTCTCTTGTCTCTCTTCTTTCTTTTTCTTATTTTTTATCTTCTTCTCCTTCCCTCACAGCACTCAGAACCAGCACTGTATGGACCCATAGACTCACAACTTGACTCACAACTTGTAACGTTCAGTAAAGAACGTTCCCAATCGGAATGAAGACGGGGTGACACCTGTGAACTAGAGGGGTGACCCCTGTGAAGGATAGGGTGACCGCTTGAAGAAGAGGGTGACACCTGTGAACTAGAGGGGTGACCCCTGTGAAGGATAGGGTGACCGCTTGAAGAAGAGGGGTGACGCCTGTGAACTAGAGGGGTGACCCCTGTGAAGGACAGCGTGACCCCTTGAAGAAAAGGGTGACCCCAGTGGAGGAAAACTCTTCCCCACGCCCTTTCGTCACCATTTACGAGGCCAGAGCTGAGTTGCGAAGAGTAATTACCAAGAACTTCGAGGGAAGACAAGAGATAAGGCACATTGAATAGAAGAGGAGGGAGAGAAGGTCGAAAAAGAGCAGAGGGAGAAGGAGAATAAGAAAATACGAAATTAGTAATGATGATGATGATGGTGTTATTATTATTATTATTATTATTATTATTATTATTATTATTATTCAGCTACCAGTGTGCGTGTGTTTGTGGTGTTTGTGAGTGTCTGTCTGCGCTTGTCTGTGTCCTTGTATGTGTATTCACAGCCTCATCTATCAACAATAATAATAATAGTGATGAATGTCAGTATCATTACTAATAATTGATCTAGCCTTTTAAATTAAATAGAAATTATGATCGTCATTACGTTTCACATAATTTTAAGAATTATTCGGCAGTAGTGAACTGAACATATACATATATAATTAAAAATGATTTTACCTCCTCTTTTACAGTCAATTACATGAATTACGCAGTTGATAGATCGAATGATTTGGTCAGTAAAAGTCCTGGGAATTCCCACCCAATATTCAATTAATAGCTATTGTATTCACAAAAAATGGCTCTAGCAAATGGAAATTCTAGATAAGTAAAGAGTGGTTCACTATCGGGTATGTATACACACACACACACACACACACATGATGGAAGGGATAGACTCAGAAGTGTCCCTGTTCGCTGATGATGTGAAGGTAATGAGGAGAATTAAATCAGATGAGGATCAAGCAGGACTTCAAAGAGACCTGGACAGGCTGGACACCTGGTCCAGGAACTGGCTCCTAGAATTTAACCCCGCCAAATGCAAAGTCATGAAGATCGGGGAAGGGCAAAGAAGACCGCAGACAGAGTTTAGGCTAGGTGGCCAAAGACTCCAAACCTCACTCAAGGAGAAAGATCTTGGGGTGAGTATAACACCGAGCAGGTCTCCGGAAGCACACAACAACCAGATAACTGGTGCAGCATATGGGCGCCTGGCAAACCCGAGTATAGCGTTCCGATACCTTAGTAAGGAATCGTTCAAGACACTGTACACTGTGTACGTCAGGCACATATTGGAGAATGCAGCACCAGTTTCGAACCCACACCTGGTCAAGCACGTCAAGAAATTAGAGAAAGTGCAAAGGTTTGCAACAAGGTTAGTTCCAGAGCTAAAGAGAATGTCCTATGAAGAAAGGTTAAGGGAAATCGGCCTGACGATACTGGAGGATAGGATGGTTAGGGGAGACATGATAACGACATACAAAATACTGCGTGGAATAGATAAGGAGGACAGAGACAGGATGTTCCAGAGAGGGGACACAGAAACAAGGGGTCACAATTGGAAGTTGAAGACTCAGACGAGTCAAAGGGATGTTAGGAAGTATTTCTTCAGTCATAGAGTAGTCAGGAAGTGAAATAGTCTAGCAAGTGATGTAGTGGAGGTAGGAACCATACATAGCTTTAAGAGGAGGTATGATAAAGCTCATGGAGCAGGGAGAGAGAGGACCTAGTAGCGGCCAGCGAAGAGGCTGAGCCAAGAGCTGTGACTCGACCCCCTTCAACCACAAATAGTTAAGTACACACACACTCGAAGATAAGGGAGTAAGTGATATATAAGCTGTTTCTGATAATGCACTCATTACCCTCTCTATGGGCTTGGGAAATTAAAAGTTGCAATCAAGTACTGTGAGCTGTTAGGACCATCTAGCACATTCTGTAAGACAACAAAAATATCCTAGAACTTACGAAAGAAGAATTCATGACAATACAATCGAGAATGGCCACATCATTGGCATGCCAGTAATTTCGTTTCTGTCGCTGCAGGAGGGGAGATATGTTCGTAGTAGTGTCCCTACCTCAGTAATTTGTTCATTCTCTTAATGTTATATTTTTTAATTCTAATGGTTGAAACAGTTTTTACATCATCTTGTAATTTATCCCGTTAATCATACCCTCGTATCTCTCATACCCTCGTAGCCTCTCATACCCTCGTAGCCTCTCATACCCTCGTACCCTCTCATACCCTCGTAGTCTCTCATACCCTCGTAGCCTCTCATACCCTCGTAGCCTCTCATACCCTCGTAGCTTTACCAGAGGCGAATCTTCCTTGCTGTCATCCTTATCAACCAAGTCGTCGCTTTCAGGAGCCCAAAGACCTACGTAGCTATTTCTTTATTTAGAATATTAATTTTCTATTATCTAATTATAGTAGACATCACATAAACAGTTTTTCCTTCATACTTTTTGGCTCCTAAAAAGTAAGCCAAATTTTTTTACATTACTCGCTAAAATATTGTTTTTTTGAGTACCGTATTTTCCAGCATATAAAGCGCACGAATACATAAGCAGTTGTAACGAAACGTTAGTAAACAACTGACCTTGACCATATAAGGCGCAGGGTAATTTTTTCCAAGACTTTTTTTTTTGTGGGTGGGTGCGTCTTATATGCCGGTAAATACGGTAAGTTTGAGTACATCTCTGCCTGAAAAATTTTGACCCTTCCCCCAGTGCCGCCGTCACTTACACAGAAAATATTAAACGAAATAACAGTTTGGGATTTCCTTATTCCTGGCACTGTTTTCTTCTTTCTATTCTTCTGGCTCTCGAAGACAGAACTTTGTGGCTAATATTCCAACTTTTTGTTATTCAAGAACTTTAAATTCAAATATGTGTTTTGGGGAGAGAGAGAGAGTTGAGTTTCTTCAGTGGAAGTTTTCAAGAGAGAGAGAGAGAGAGAGAGAGAGAGAGAGAGAGAGAGAGAGAAGAGAGAGAGAGAGAGAGAGAGAGACTCACCCCATCAGAGCAAAATTAATGGTGTCAGCGGGTCATTCAGACCTTCAACGACTCTTCAGGGAGCACTTCTTCACCGTCCTACGGTGTCAATCTGAGTTTCTCCAGTGTGATCCTGGAGTGGGATTTTGGAGTGGGTTCCTGGAGTGGGATCTTGCAGTGGGTTCCTGGAGTGGGTTCCTGGAGTGGGTTCCTGGAGTGGGATCTTGCAGTGGGTTCCTGGAGTGGGATCTTGCACTGGGTGCCTGGAGTGGGTTCCTGGGGGGTTCCTGTGCAGTGGGTTCCTGGATGGGGTTCCTGCGTGTTCTGCGGTGTCTGCGGTGTGACCTGGGTTCCTCGAGTGAATGGCTACACTCTGGTTTGATCATTCAGCATTACTACTACTACTACTACTACTACTACTACTACTACTACAGTGCTACTACTGCACTTACTATGCTACTACTATACTGCTATTACTACCACTACTATTACACTACTCTTGTTACTACTACTATGACTTTAACTACTATTACGTATTACTACTTCTAATTCTACTACTATTTCTATTGCTACTACTATTATTACTACGACTACCACTACTACAACCAATAGTAATAATAATAATAATAATATTTACATTGAAAATAATACATAATAAAAATAGTACTAATACTGCAATAATAATAATAACAATAATAATAATAATAATAATAATAATAATAATAATAATAATAATAATAATAGAGAATGCGGGATGCATTCCAAGCCTATCTAATGCAGGGGGGATCCGAAGCCCTTAATCTGCTGATAGGAGAAACAAGGACTGAATTTATTAAACAGATTGCACTTTGCTCGTGCTTAAACTCGCCCAGAAACTTGTAAATATTCAACTGCCTCCTCTTTACCTAGCTGTCAATGCAGTGACAACACTGTATTGCACTCAGTGTATGCACTACCACTGACATCAGTAGACTGCAACAGCACTCCTGGGGTTTTGACGTACAGCTTCTGAGACGTCTCAAGCCGCGCCATTATGATTTAGGAATTGCCGTATGTATTCGGAGCTTTGTGGGAGGTAGGAAGAGCAACGATGAACAGTGAATTAGTATATTGCTTATTCGTTAATAGCACTGTTTAGGTGTTTAGCTTGATGTATATACGTCTTTTCCTCCCTTTCAACACACACACACTGCGCCCTCTCTCTCTCTCTCTCACACACACATACCTACCTTTGCATATCCCCCCATTCAGGCAGTATTCTACCGACACCACTGTTCCAGCATCACCCTTTTCCAGCCACACAACAGAACCCCACTGTACTAACATATCCCCTATGGATTCACCTTCCCTGAGGATCACTGCTAACATCACGACCTCCAGCTCCAATTATCATTCAGGCTGGTCTCATTAGATTCCAGGCTCGATACTGGACGGTGGTGTTCCAGACTTGCTACTGGCTAGCGGCTCCAATCACCTCTATACAGTCTGAAACGACCGTCATAGTCCACTGATTAATGGGGCAAATGGATAGACAAAGCGGGAGAGGATAGACAGGAGAGATGGAAAACAATATTCGTCGAAATGAAGGAATGAGAGAGAACTTATTATGAATGTTAAAACGAAAGAGAGAAACGTGGATATGATAAGGAAATTTAAAAAAAAAAATCTTGTAAATGCCAACAAAAGCAAAACTTGAATGGTACATTTAAAAAAATAGAGTGGGAAGAATGTGGAAGAAGAGAGGAGCAATAAAGGAAGAGGGGACAAGGGAAGCAGAGGGGGAAAGAATGAAGGAGGAGGATAGGCAACAATGCAAGTATTGGAACGGTGTGGAGAGATGACAACACACAAGAAAAAATTGCAAAATAATTGCTTTTTCGGCTGCTACTATCTGTTGTTGCTGCTGCTATTACTACTGCTACTATTACTACCAATATTACTACTAGTACTAGTACTACTACTACTAATACTGAGGATGCAAATGGCGATTAACACTGAGATGTGTGCAAGAGAGACATCTATGTATACTAAATAATATACACATACTATTACTACTACTGCGACTATTACTAATACTAACACACTAATAAACTCTCCATTTTCTTCCTTCACTGTCCTATTCTTGTGTCCCCAGAATATTTTTTTGTATATTCTTAAATTTCGACATTCTCCCGCGGTCTTAACACTCTCTAAGAGGGTCTTGCCCTGTGACATTTATTGTGGGGGGGGGGACGGGGAAGGTCTCTCTCATTTGACCTTTAGAAATGGGACTGACCTTTCACCTCTCGGTTTCGTTTTGTTCATTGATTTCTGAACGGGGTTCGAATCGGGTTCCTAAAAAAAAATAATTAAGTCAGCCATGTGTGTGTGTGTGTGTGTGTGTGTGTTGTGTGTGTGTGTGTGCGTGTGTGTGTGTGTGTAAGGATAGACAGTCGTGGTGCGATATCTTTAAGTTGCGCTATTAAGTCGCGGTGTCGTTAAGTCGCTATAACCAGTTATGTTGCGATGTTGTTTCATGTATTTTGCTATCGTTCATTCACGGCGGTCACGATAGCCAGTCAAGTGACGATACCATGTTAGGATATCAGCTGACGATATCAAGTTAGTGGGTTACCAGGCCATTTTAAGACTTGCTGGGAGAGTTACCAGCCATTAAACTTCTGCTGAAGAGTTACCAGTCCTGTAAATACCTGCTGAAAGAGTTACCAGTTACTGGCTGGGAGAGTTATCAGTCCATTAAACACCTGCTGGGAATTACCAGTCCAGTAAACATTTGCTGGGAAAGTTACCAGACCTATACAGGAGAAGGGGGTTACTAGCCCCTTGCTTCCCGCATTTTAGTCACCTCTTACGACACGTATGGCTTACGGAGGAAGAATTCTGTTACACTTCCCCATGGAGACTTCACATGTATATATATGATATATATATATGATATATATGATATATATATATATATATATATATATATATATATGCCGCTGGCATGGCAAGACGTGTGGCGGGCTAGCTGCGGGATTTTGAAGGATAAGTACTGATCAACGAGGCTGACCAGATCTAAGACTGAACAGGACTCAGTGTGAATACTTTGGGAAGATTCCAGTGCAGTGAGAAAACATTACAGTGCATCGTTTCAACGCAAATAGTGGAAATGATGTGCAGTTTGTGAAGGTTGGTGAGTGGTGGTAGTGTGGAAGATGGCCAGTGTGGGTGGGGGAGAATAAGGCCTACACTGTGTGCCGGCCAAGATTATCGTATATACAAACCTCGGAAATCTCTCATAAAAACATCAACCTCCAGCACCATGCGCCATGCTTCCAGTTAACCTAGAAATGATTACGTATCGATGCATGGAATAATTAGAGACATATGTTATGGAAAAACAATGTGTGGTTAATGTTAACGAGGGAGTGACCAGTGCCTCCTCCCCCACGCCACAGGGGAGAGGGAAGAGGCGCTGTGTGTAGGTGGTGAGGGAAGACACTGGTGTTCAACAGTGCACATACCCACATCTTTCATGACGTACATGGGAAACAAATAATGTTGTGTGTATTGTGTGTGTTGTGTGTATTGTAAGACAGTGTGAACAATATATAGAGTGCAAAATCCATGTGTAGTGTACTCCCCTCACTCCTCTCCCCTGGCGACCCCCACCCAACAAACTGCGCCTCCCCCACCCAACTACCTGCGCCTCCCTCACCCAAATCCCAGCGACACCCCTCAAGCCCTACCAGGCCACCACGGTCAAGTTCACTACCTTCCACGCACCTTACCCACCCAGCATGTCGTACTCCACTACAGTCTACCTAGCCAGATGAATGCCAGTCAGGAGGAAGCGAGCAGCCAGGGAAATGGCACGGCTGGCAATACTAGGAGAGGCAAGTGTCGGTCGTGTTTACAGCTTCGTTGTCTCAACTCTAATGGTTTCCTCCGTAAACATGGCAGCTGCCCTGGTTCAGGATGTCCTCCTGTGGACAGTGATAACCCAGAGCCACTTCAGGCACCTGAACCCACTCCAACAGATCTCATCTCATCAGATAATATCCTGGAAGCAATTAAAGCAACAGGTATCAGAACACTCACACATATTCCCAAAGCAGCCCGTCCACACGCAGCTGGGAAACTTACAGACCTCTTAATAAAAGTAAACGATGGTTCTGCTATCCTAAATGCTCCACCAACCATCAAGGCATGTCACAACTTACTACTTTTTGGCAATGTCTGCTTAGCTGTGCAGGAAAGAAGGGGAAAGAGGCTAGCCTCAATGATCATTAAATCCTTAAGAGACTTTCCTAGAGCTGATAACCTCATTCACCTTCCCCATCAACACAAAAATGGGAGAGGCAGAACCCCCACTCACTCCACTGACAGCGAAAAAATCAGAGTCAAAGTGAGCAAGAAAATTGAAGAGGTCAACACAGTGGGAACAATCAGAATTATCACCAGTGAAGATACAGTTGCCCCCAGGGATGCTGACACTGCTGAAGCACTTAGAGGAAAGCACCCTGCCAGGGAAACCAGGGGTACCAACAGTTCCAACACCTCTGTCCCCACTGTGGAACCACTGATTGTGCAAGACTCGGACATTTACAAAGCAATAATGTCATTCCCGTCCGGCTCTGCTGGGGGTTACACTGGAATAAGGCCACAGCATTTAAAGGAAATGGTTAATCCAGTTATCGGGGAGATTGCAGAGACACTGCTTTCAGAGATCACAAGGTTCGTCAACAATTCCTTGGCTGGTCTGATTCCTGACGAGATTAAACCTTTCTTTTTGGAGCATCACTTTGTGCCCTTAAAAAGAAGGATGGAGGAATTAGGCCAATCGCAGTGGGCAACACGTTTCGCCGCCTCGTTTCTAAAGCTGCTGTCAGAAGTATTCGCGCAGAGGCAGCCATCATGCTTCAACCAAACCAGCTTGGCTTTGGGGTCTCTCAAGGAAGTGAAGCAGCGGTTCATGCAACAAGGGCATATATCGACAACCTGCCTGAGGACAATGCAGTGGTTAAATTAGATTTCAAGAATGCATTTAATCTCCTGAAAAGGGACGTAGTATTAGCAGCTGTACAAGAACATTTTCCAGGTCTCTTCCCTTTTGTTTCAGCTGGATATAGCAAGGAATCAATGCTCCTGTTTGGAGAGCATGAAATCACATCATCAGAGGGTGTCCAGCAAGGGGACCCTCTCGCACCATTTCTCTTCTGTATAGCAGTTGGGGAAATCACAGTAAGACTGACCAGTGAGCTAAACATCTGGTTCCTGGATGATGGCACACTAGCAGGTACAAAGGAGTCCCTTGTAGATGATCTTACACAGGTGATGACACGGGGACAGGAAATGGGTCTCATCCTGAATCCATCCAAATGTGAAATCATATCAGTCAATCAACAAGTGATAGATGCAGTGCTATCAAAACTACCAGGAGCAACAGTCATTGCCCCTACTAATAGTGTCTTGCTTGGAGCACCTCTGGGAAGCGATGCCATTGACACAATTCTCAGGAAGAAACTGGAAGAATTGAGGAGAATGGAACAACGAATAGGCAATCTTGACACCCATGATGCCTTGTACCTCCTCACAAAATGCTTGAGTCTGCCCAGGTTGACATATTTCCTAAGATGTGCTCCTTCATATGATAACCCTATACTGCACGAATATGACAGTATCCTGAGGCAGATCTTTACTAAAGTACTTAACCTTACTCTAGAAGATGGGCAGTGGGACCAAGCTACACTCCCAGTCAGACTAAGAGGCATTGGTGTCCGCAAGTCATCTCAGATTGCTCTACCTGCTTTCCTGTCTTCATGCATTGCATCCAGAGGGCTTGTAGCAGCAATTCTCCCTGAACATCTTAGGGACACGATTGGAATCCATGACCAAAAGTTCGTTGATGGAGCCAGGATCTGGGATAACCTAACAGGCTCTGAAACCAGGCCTGCTCCCCCCAACAACTCCAAACAGTCGCACTGGGATGGCCCAATAGTAGAGAATATAGCCTCAGCAATGCTTCAGAGTGTGTCAGGGAAGGATAGAGCCCGCCTCCTTGCAGTGAGAGCTCCTCATGCAGGGGACTTTCTTTTGGCTGTTCCCAACTCCAGCCTTGGCACACGCCTCGACCCACAGACCATCCGCATTGGTGTTGCCCTTCGACTTGCCGCCCCTATTCTCGCCGAACACAGGTGTATTTGTGGCAGTGAAGCAGCAGACCGATTCGGGTACCATGGTCTTGTGTGTCGTAAATCCGAGGGAAAGATTGCAAGACATGAAGAGGTTAATAACATTATCAAGAGGAGCCTCAAAACAGCCGGATGCCCAGCAGTAAGGGAACCACCCCAACTATGCAGATCTGATGGCAGCCAAAAGCGTCCAGATGGTATCACCCTTCAAGCCTGGACAGACGGCAAGCAGGTGGTGTGGGACTACACATGTGCATCTACCTTGGCTGATACCTATCTCCAATACACCAGGGAGGAAGGAGGGGCAGCTGCCACCTTCAGGGAGTCCCAGAAGTCGAGAAAATATGGAGAACTTGCCCATCATTATATGTTTGTTCCCATAGGCTCAGAGACCCTTGGCTCATGGGGAAAGAGTGCATCTAAGTTCCTCAAGGAGCTGGGCAAAAGACTCAACAGGGTAACTAGGGATCCCAGAGCAGCTAGTTTTCTGTTCCAGCGACTCAGCGCTGCTGTTCAGAGGGGTAATGCATGTTGTATTCTGAGCACGCGCCACAGCTCGGAAGAGCTGGATGAGATTTTCGCATTATAATCAGTGACAAACATGTAACAATATGTACTAGACATGTATCTCTCACCTCGTGTACTGTATATGCCATCTTTATATCAACAATGTATCTCTCAAATCTTTTGTACCATATTATGTAATAAAATATACCTATTGGTAAAAAATGATGGGTGGTAGGAGAAGTGGAATATTCAAATGGCATCAGGAAGAAATCCAAATATTCTTCCTTGAAGCCTTTTATCCACTTCTCCGAGGCTATGGGTCCCACAATTTGTACCAGAGGTGGACCCCATCCTATATATATATATATATATATATATATATATATATATATATATATATATATATATATATATATATATATATATATATATATATATATATATATATATATATATTTCAACAGTCGGCCGTTTCCCACCGAGGCAGGGTGACCCAAACCAGAAAGAAAAACCCAAAAAGAAAGAAAAACTTTCATCATCATTCAACACTTTCACCATCACTCCTCTTTGCAGAGGAGCTCAGATACGACAATTTAGATGTCCCTCCAAACTGCCAACATCCCAAACCCCTCTTTTAAAGTGAAGGCATTGTACTTCCCATTTCCAGGACTCAAGTCCGGCTAATCAGCTTTCCTGAATCCCTTCACAAAATATTATCCTGCTCACACTCCAACAGCTCGCCAGGTCCCAAAAATCATTCGTTTCCATTCACTCCTATCTAACACGCTCACGCATGCTTGCTGGAAGTCCAAGCCCATCGCCAACAAAACCTCCTTTACTCCCTCCCGCCAACCTTTTCGAGGACGACCCCTACCCCCCTTCCTTCCCCAATAGATTTATACGTTCTTCAAGTCATTCTGCTTTGTTCCATTCTCTCTAAATGACCAAACCACCTCAACAACCCCTCTTCAGCCCTCTGACTAATACTTTTAGTAATTCCACACCTCCTCTTAATTTCCACACTACGAATTTTCTGCATAATATTTACACCACACATTGCCCTTAGACAGGACATCTCCACTGCCTCCAGCCTCCTCCTCGCTGCAGCATTTGCAACCCATGCTTCACACCCATATAAGAGTGTTGGTACCACTATACTTTCGTACATTCCCTTCTTTGCCCCCATGGATAACATTTTTTGTCTCCACAGATACCTCAACGCACCACTCACCTTTTTTCCCTCATCAGTTCTATGGTTTACTTCATCCTTCATAAACCCATCAACTGACAAGTCAAGTCCCAAATATCTGAAAACATTCACTTATTCCATACTCCCTCCCTCCAATGTGATATCCAATTTTTCTTTATCTAAATCGTTTGATACCCTCATCACTGTGTCAACTCCCATTTCGTATTTGATTCCCATAATTTAATCCCACCCCTCTCCCCAACACCCTAGCATTTACTTCTTTTACAAACTCATCTACAAATATGTTAAACAACCATGGTGACATTACACAACCCTGTCTAAGACCTACTTTTACCGGGAAGTAATCTCCCTCTCTCCTACACACCCTAACCTGAGCCTCACTATCCTCATAAAAACTCTTTACAGCCTTCAGTAACTTACTACCTATTCCATACACTTGCAACATTTGCCACATTGCTCCCCTATCCACACATATATATATATATATATATATATATATATATATATATATATATATATATATATATATATATATATATATATATATATATATATATATATATGTCGTGCCGATTAGGTAAAACTGGCCAATTAGCAAGAACTCATTTAAAATTAAGTCCTTTCTAAAATTTTATCTTATACGTTTAAAGATATATTTTTTAATTTATGTTAATGCAAGAATTTATAATTTTGTACCAAGAGAAACTTTGAAAACCTACCTAACCTTATTACAACAAGAGCAATTTAATTTAGCCTAACCCAACTAAATATATTTTAGATACGTTAACATTAATTTAATAAAACAAACACAATGAATATATTTTTGTTCATGATTTTATACATTTGTTATGAAGAGGTTATTGAGTTAACGCAATATATATATATATATATATATATATATATATATATATATATATATATATATATATATGTCTGCGTTGTAACCAACAAATAGCAACCCATATAGACAAGTGAAATTGTATGCAAAATTAAAATCTTGAAACAAAATATGTGTTTATTTATTATCTAAATATGGAAAAGCAAATAAGGTTGCAAAGTTCTCTTGTAAATATAATTTTTTACATTAACAAATATTGAAAATATTATACTTTAACGTATAGAAAATTTTAAGATAATCCTTAGATGAGGATGCTTGCTATTTGATCCAGTTTTACCTAATCGGCACGACATATATATATATATATATATATATATATAATAACTTGTTCATATCAGTGAAACGAACTTATACTGATAAATGAATTAGCTCAGAGCAGATTCATAGTTTTTTTTCAAAGCCTATCCAAAACAGCTATGGCGCAGCAAGACCCATCAAATTACCGAACAACTACGAGGATATTCGGCGATTAATCAGAGTGTTGCCTCGAAAATAATTAACAGATTACCTCGATCAATACACCCACGTGTAGCCATGACCTCGATTAATACCTGTTTTTTTTTCGGGGGAGGGGTGGTTCTGGGGTCTGGGAGGGGAGGAGACAGGGGTGTGGGAAGGGGGGTTTCGACCAGAGGGATAGCAATAAGGAATTACGAGGGGAAGAACTGGGGAGGGGAACAGAGAGGAAGAAAATACGTAGCTGAGAAAGTGAGCGAGAGAGAGAGAGAGAGAGAGAGAGAGAGAGAGAGAGAGAGAGAGAGAGAGAGAGAGAGAGAGAGAGAGAGAGGGTAGCTAGCCTAACCACTTTAGCTTCATTGTAAGAAATTCGTTTTTTTTTTTTTGTCAAAATTGGTCCTGACGAGTGTGTGATATTCTCACCCGTCATTTCTTTGCGAGATTTGTGCGAAAGGATCCAGAATAAACTTATAAAAAAGGAATTATCTTTTTGGTCGAATATATTCTCTTGTGGCCTCTCAGTGAGTAAAGACCGTTTGCACCTCTTAAAGATGAAGTGTGTATTGTTTACTTTCTTAAGTGAATGAGAGTAATTAGTGGCGGGTAAGACAGTGGTTAAGAAATGGAATGAGATGAGGGAGACGAGTGGAATACGGAGAAAGGAGAGGGATTGAGAAAGGGGTGGAAAGACGCAAGAGAAAGAGGTAAATGAAAGGAATAAGAGAGAAAAGAGTTAAGGGAGAGGCCAAATCTCACTGCTACAACCAGGAGACTCCAAAGAGCGCTCGCATGACTGGTACTATAAGATCCATATCAGCTTCAGTTACTTGGCTTGTTCATTAGGACTGAAACCTGGGGATTAAATGAAGGTCAGTAAGGCTGTATCATAACTGTTCACCACCGAAATCTCAGTCAATACATTATACACCTCTCGGTTTATATATACTGACAAATACACACTCTTCGGTGTATAAACAATAAGAATATATATATATATATATATATATATATATATATATATATATATATATATATATATATATATATATATATATATATATATATATATCTCGGTGTATATACAGTGAGAGAGACTCGCATCTTGTATACACATTGAAAGATATTCATATCTTCGTGTATATAAACCATACCACGGGTGGGGTTCGAACCCGCGGTCAGAGAGTCTCAAAACTCGTGTATATAGTTGACCTTTACAGCTTCGGTACAAAATGATGCACACGAACTCTCAATACATTCTTCAATGATGGGTGAGACACTGTGGGTTCTCTGAACCAGTTATTTATGCTGTGTTCCACATTGCATACTAAAATATACCTTTATCTTCATTTATACACGATGGAGTGATAGGAGAAATGGAATATCCAAACGGCTTGAGGGAGATATCCAATTATTCTTCCTCGAGGGCTTGTCATCGACTACTCCGAGGCTATGGCTCCCCCACAATTCACAATGGCTCTATTTAAGAATAAATAATTTCACTGGAACGCATATAACTCAAAAACCGAGGTCAGTCTCACTCCCCATCGTTGAAAGAAGACTCACAGGAATATTCTTTGCTTCCACTCGGGTGTAAGCTGAGAAATTACGTGCCGTAAATTGTTTAGAGTAAATTAAAAGCATATTTGCATATCATTATGGGGTTTTGCAATGTTTAGTTCATGCTCAGGCTAAAAATTATTTTCCTGTAACTCCGTACATATTCCTGGAGTTATTTTTCCCTCTTAGGGCTGAAGTCAATACATTTATTTACAACAGCATTTCGCCACCACAGAAGGCATTAGCAAGTTAGACTACGTGGGCGAAACGACACTCGGAAGCACTGGACACCGCTGTCGTTAACCAAGGCATCCAATGCTTCCTTGTCTCCGACTTGACCCCTAGTTACATGCTATATAAGTGTCATTATCTTAATGATGGTTAAAATACATGTGCAACAGCAGGGTATCTTGACTGAGAAATATTTAAAAATGGTATAAAACACACATGTTTGAAATGGTATAAAACATATGTGTAATAGTTGGGCATCAACCAAGATACCCAGCTGTTGCAAATGTGTCTTAATCATCAATTTGTCTGTATTTTCTGCCATTTTCAACCTAACGTCATTAAATTAATGTTACACAATGATGTGGAACAGAGAGAATAAATACAATATGCAAATGACCCCCCTCACTCCACTTAGGAAAGAAAACATACGACGCAATTTCGGTTGTTAATGGACCATTATCGAGTCATAACTGGGCGAAATGAATAAACAAAAGGCTTTCTGTGCCATTTTTTTCACCCAGTTGTGCACTTGGGAGTTGACGGGTCGAAACGTAGCCATACGTTTCCTCTTCTCGTACAGTAAACACTGAATTTATTCTCTTTGTATTAGAAAGGAAGCCACTGTAGAGAGAGAGAGAGAGAGAGAGAGAGAGAGAGAGAGAGAGAGAGAGAGAGAGAGAGAGAGAGAGAGAGAGAGAGAGAGAGAGAGAGAGAGAGAGAGAGAGAGAGAGAGAGAGAGAGAACATTTTCCTGATCAGGCAGAAAAGTGCCCTAAATTAGGGTAAAACTGAGACCAAGAAAAATTACATAGGAAAAAACTTCTCAAAGTTGACGAGAAAGTTTAACTTTTGTCTCGCCTTCAGGCAAACCTTATTACCTTTGATCCCTGCTAGAAGTGGGAAGGAAGGAAGGAAGGAAGGAAGGAAAGAAGGAAGAAATAAAAGAAGGGACGGAGGGAAGGAGGGATGGGAGGAAAAAAGAAGGGAGGTAGAATGGAAAAGAAAACGAACGATTAATGAATAACTAAATGAATGAATGAATTACTGAAGGAAGGAAGGAAGGCACTAAAATAAACCTTAGCACAGAGCTAATCAGAGAAAAATAAAACACACAAACTAACTAAATAATCCAGAGTGAAAAAATATCAGTTTCACACACACACACACACACACACACACACACACACACACTGACTTACATTGTTGCTGTTGATTAAAACCTCCAGAATCCATTGTTCTGAGCACAATTATCCGGACCATCCTCCCACCCCTTCCCATTTACCCCCTTCCCTTAACCACCTCCTTCCTCTCCTCTTCCCTCTTACATACGTGTATATATATATTATATATATATATATATATATATATATATATATATATATATATATATATATATATATATATATATATATATATTTCCCCTCATATACGTTCCCCATTTTTCTCTCTCTCTCATACCTCCTTCCTCTTTCCCTACTTATTTCTCTCGTATATTTCCTCTCTTTCCTTCTGCCTTTCCCATACTTACTTTTTCTTCATATATATTTTTTTTACCACATCTTTATCTCTCGTATCTCATCCTTGTCGTTTCTTTTGTGCATCCTTCTCTCTTCTTTCCCCTTTCTTCTTTTCTCCCTCTTTTTATCCTAGCCCTCTTCCCCTCCCCTCTTTTACGTCTCCCATCATTCTTCCTTTTCATTTCCTCTTACTTCTCTTTCGTTTCCTCCTTCTCTTTCCCTTTCAGTCTTCCCCCCTTTTTTTTTACACCAACCAGTTTTACAGGCCAGGAGCTGTTATCCAATCCATTTCAAAGCCCAGCCCCCAGGATGCTACCCACACCAGTCGACTAACACCCAGGTACCTATTTACTGCTAGGTGAACATGGGCAGCAGGTGTAAGGTGACTAACACCCAGGTACCTACTTACTACTTCCTTCCCCCCCCCCATAACCCCCTCACGTCTTACTCCACTTCCCTTACCCATTTCTTCACTGCCCATTTTTTTCACATCCCTTTCTTCCCTTCCTCTATCATACTCATTTCTCTCCTCCCCTCCCTTTCCCTCCCCTCCTTTCCCCTCCTCTCCCCCCTCCCCACAACTTGGTACTCTTATGGGATACACAGTAGTACAAAGTTGGTAATTTTGTTAAGGGGTCCGGGAGGGGAAAGGGAGGGGAAGACTGCAGAAGGGGAAATGGGAAGGGGAGATGGCAAGAAGGGGGGGAAGGAGAGGTAGGAGGGATGATAGGTTCATGTTCAATTAGGGTTCATTATTTCAAGGCTCAGAGGCTTAGTGTGTACTCACCTAGTTGTGGTTGCAGGGGTCGATTCATAGCTCCTGGCCCCGCCTCTTTACTGGTCTGTGTGTGTGTGTGTGTGTATGCGTGTACTCACCCAGTTGTACTCACCTAGTTGTGGTTGCAGGGGTCGATTCACAGCTCCTAGCCCCGCCTCTTTACTGGTCTCTACTAGATCACTCATCCTGCTCCATGAGTTTTATCATACCTCTTCTTAAAGCTATGTATGGATCCTGCCTCCACTACATCACTCTCCAGACTATTCCACTTCCTGACAACTCTGTGATTGAAGAAATACTTCCTAACATCCCTGTGACTCATACGAGTCTTCAACTTCCAACTGTGTCCCCTTGTTGTTGTGTCAAATCTTGTGTGTGTGTACTCACCTAGTTGTGGTTGCAGGGGTCGAGTCATAGCTCCTGGCCCCGCCTCTTCACTGGCCGCTACTGGGTCACGCTCCCTGCTCCATGAGCTTTATCATACCTGTGTTAGTTAGTTACCATTTTGTCCTAGGCACATGTCTATTAGACACTAGGCCTGTTGTATGTATGTGTGTGTGTGTGTGTGTAACGAAACACTTCGAAATGTTTCGGCCCCGCCGGGAATTGAACCCGGGCCCTCCGTGCGTGAAGCAAGAGCGCTAGCCACCATGCCATCGGGGCGTGTAGCCACCATGCCATCGGGGCGTGTGTGTGTGTGTGTGTGTGTGTGTGTGTGTGTGTGTGTGTGTGTGTGTGGATCGAGAATAAATGAAAGAGAAGGAAATAGAGGGGAAAACGAGCTTCAGATGAGAAATAAATTGTAGAGAGGGAATGAAACTCAGAGGAGTAAGAGAAATAGAGATATTACTCTGATATATGAAGAGGAGGAATGACATAAAAGAGATGGTTGGAAGATATGGGAGAGGGGAAATTAAAGATTGGTAAGGGAAGGGGGGGGGGTATAGATAGGTCTAGATTCAAGGGGACCTATGGACTTGGAAAGGGAGAGGAGTGCAAAGGTTCTAGACTGGAAAGGGGAGACATATGACGGATTTAAACTCTCAGTGTATATAGAAGAGGGGCCCCGCTTATACAGCAGGTTAGGTTCCAGGTTATTGTTGTAAAGCAAAAATCGCTGTAAAGTGAATCATAGCCTTTTTTCACTTTCAAATGCATATAGAAGCCTCATAACATGTTTACACTCTCATATATTATATGAGCAATATAGCTAGGCCTAAAATATGCGCATACAATACACATTACTTACCATCAAATATTTTCTTCCTTAGCTTATAGTGAGTAGTGAATATATTTATTGTAGGAAGTCTGAATAAATGAAGAATGTTTGTATAGAACTGATAGGGGGGCGAAATGGCTAGAGAGGCTTCAGCTATTATTCTATTGTGTAAGCTGTCTGTTATCTGGGTCCTGTTGTTATCTATAAATCCAGGAAAAAAATAAAAGTTGCAATTCCATTGCAAGTCGTCACTTGACAACGATCCAGAACGTACAGAAACGTCGTCATGACATTCGTCTTTAATGCGATTTATTTTGTCGTAAATCTATAAATACAGTAATCCTCTTTTTTTTAGCCTATGTCATTTATCTTGCTCTCTTGTATTTGTCTTTATTTTTTTTAAAACTCTTCAAATAAACGAATATTGCCATTCTCTGCAACTCGCTCGTTTGGGGAGTTGAATAATTCTTTGGTATTCTGAGGTATTTACATGGAGGTTTCTGCGTAATGTTGTCACTGCTGGTAGCCAGAGGGAGTACTGTTGTCACTGTTGGTAGCCAGAGGGAGTACTGTTGTCACTGTTGGTAGCCAGAGGGAGTACTGTTGTCACTGTTGGTAGCCAGAGGGAGTACTGTTGTCACTGCTGGTAGCCAGAGGTAGTACTGTTGTCACTGCTGGTAGCCAGAGGGAGTACTGTTGTCACTGCTGGTAGCCAGAGGGAGCATTGTTGTCACTGCTGGTAGCCAGAGGGAGTACTGTTGTCACTGCTGGAAGCCAGAAGGAGTAATGTTTCACTGCTGGTAGCCAGAGGGAGTACTGTTGTCACTGCTGGTAGCCAGAGAAAGCATTGATGACACTGTGGTACACAGTGCCAGTATTGATGTCACTGGTGGTACATAGTGCCAGTATTGATGTCTCAGGTGGTACATAGTGCCAGTATTGATGTCTCAGGTGGTACATAGTGCCAGTATTGATGTCACTGGTGGTACATAGTGCCACTATTGATGTCACTGGTGGTACATAGTGCCAGTATTGATGTCACTGGTGGTACACAGTGCCAGTATTGATGTCAATGGTGGTACATAGTGCCAGTTTTGATGTCACTGGTGGTACATAGTGCCAGTATTGATGTCACTGGTGGTACATAGTGCCAGTACTGATGTCACTGGTGGTACACAGTGCCAGTATTGATGTCACTGGTGGTATATAGTGCCAGTATTGATGTCACTGGTGGTACACAGTGCCAGTATTGATGTCACTATTACTGGTAAAGTTTCATATGGTTTATTTACATATTTATAGGCTTATTTTTTCAATAATTTCAGGGGGTTCAAAATCATGGTGTGTGTGTGTGTATATATATATATATATATATATATATATATATATATATATATATATATATATAGTATATATATACTATATCACTCTCCCCCAGGATGCGACCCACAACAGCCGGCTAGCACCCATATACTTACTTCCTGCTAGGTGAGCAGGGGCAACAAGTGTATGGAAATGAGCCCAACGTTTCCACAAGTGCTGGAATCGAACCCAGGTCCTTCAGATGTGAGCCAAGGGCGCTACCACTTGAGCCACGAGCCTTCATATTCAATTATATTATTGCCATTTACGTTCGTCACATGGTGATAAAACTGCAGCGAAATAAATAATTATAGAAGACATAATCCTCTCAATAATGTATATAATCTTCTATAGATTAGATAAAGTTATTATAATTTTTAGCCCCCCACTCCTATTGCCTAACGTAAAAATATATATAACCGATGAATAAAAGAAAACGGTCAATGATGTTTGTCTTTAATTTAGTGGGGGATTCACAATAGATGGGAATTTTATTGTTAGAATGTTTGGGGGAGTCTTGTGGTTTACAATTTGTGGTTTACAACCTGTGGTTTACAACCTGGTGTTTACAACCTGGTGTTTAAACGTGGTATTTACAATCTGTTGTTTAGAAACAGAACAATTAATCGATGACAATAGAGAGAGAGAGAGAGAGAGAGAGAGAGAGAGAGAGAGAGAGAGAGAGAGAGAGATATGAGAGAATGCGGTACCACGCCATCGTAACAGGTAACGACGCAGGAGCTAGCAGAAACCTAATTACCGAGCAGGTGTAAATTCTGAGGCTCTGGGCTTCAGGGACCTCCTAAATATCATCAGAGGTGCTCCACACACTGCCATCTTCAGGACTAGCAAAGAGAAAACAGCCCTTTCCCCCAAACAAGGAGTCGGTGGTAGAGCAACTTACATAGAGAGAAGAGGAAATAATGTGTCAGAGAGCGAGTGAGAGTTTGGAAACGAACGAGATTTCAAGGTAGAGTGTGAAGAAACGTGAATTTTAAGTGTTTATTTATTAGGGTTGAAACCTAATGGACTACACGAGGGTCTTTTCTCGGTCTGTATGTCACTTACAGACCACCACAGAGAATTTAATCCCTACAATACGGCTTTAAACTCCCTTGTATACCCTGGGAGGTACACACCTCTCAGTGGCTAAGCATGGCACTGTAGAGTTCAACTCAGTCTTATAAACTATTAGGCAGTAAAGACACTAATCCGTCGAATGCCAGTCGTTGTTGTCAACTTTACCTAAATCTTTAATTGATTAGTTGTTGCTTGTTAAGGAAAACGAATTGCAAATGTACTGCCAAAGATACATAGAGAACACGGGAAGTAGATTCTTGGTCAACTCATGAGAGGGAGTGAATATGATAAAGGTACCTTACTGTTGTTGAATATGATAAAGGTACCTTACTGTTGTTGAATATGATAAAGGTACCTTACTGTTGTTGAATATGATAAAGGTACCTTACTGTTGTTGAATATGATAAAGGTACCTTACTGTTGTTGAATATGATAAAGGTACCTTACTGTTGTTGAATATGATAAGGTACCTTACTGTTGTTGAATATGATAAAGGTACCTTACTGTTGTTGAATATGATAAAGATACCTTACTGTTGTTGAATATGATAAAGATACCTTACTGTTGTTGAATATGATAAAGGTACCTTACTGTTGTTGAATATGATAAAGATACCTTACTGTTGTTGAATATGATAAAGATACCTTACTGTTGTTGAATATGATAAAGATACCTTACTGTTGTTGAATATGATAAAGATACCTTACTGTTGTTGAATATGATAAAGATACCTTACTGTTGTTGAATATGATAAAGATACCTTACTGTTGTTGAATATGATAAAGATACCTTACTGTTGTTGAATATGATAAAGATACCTTACTGTTGTTGAATATGATAAAGATACCTTACTGTTGTTGAATATGATAAAGGTACCTTACTGTTGTTGAATATGATAAAGATACCTTACTGTTGTTGAATATGATAAAGGTACCTTACTGTTGTTGAATATGATAAAGATACCTTACTGTTGTTGAATATGATAAAGATACCTTACTGTTGTTGAATATGATAAAGGTACCTTACTGTTGTTGAATATGATAAAGGTACCTTACTGTTGTTGAATATGATAAAGATACCTTACTGTTGTTGAATATGATAAAGATACCTTACTGTTGTTGAATATGATAAAGGTACCTACTGTTGTTGAATATGATAAAGTACCTTACTGTTGTTGAATATGATAAAGATACCTTACTGTTGTTGAATATGATAAAGGTACCTTACTGTTGTTGAATATGATAAAGGTACCTTACTGTTGTTAAATATGATAAAGATACCTTACTGTTGTTGAATATGATAAAGATACCTTACTGTTGTTGAATATGATAAAGGTACCTTACTGTTGTTGAATATGATAAAGGTACCTTACTGTTGTTGAATATGATAAAGGTACCTTACTGTTGTTGAATATGATAAAGGTACCTTACGTTGTTGAATATGATAAAGGTACCTTACTGTTGTTGAATATGATAAAGGTACCTTACTGTTGTTGAATATGATAAAGATACCTTACTGTTGTTGAATATGATAAAAGGTACCTTACTGTTGTTGAATATGATAAAGGTACCTTACTGTTGTTAAATATGATAAAGATACCTTACTGTTGTTGAATATGATAAAGATACCTTACTGTTGTTGAATATGATAAAGGTACCTTACTGTTGTTGAATATGATAAAGGTACCTTACTGTTGTTGAATATGATAAAGGTACCTTACTGTTGTTGAATAGGATAAAGATACCTTACTGTTGTTGAATATGATAAAGGTACCTTACTGTTGTTGAATATGATAAAGGTACCTTACTGTTGTTGAATATGATAAAGATACCTTACTGTTGTTGAATATGATAAAGGTACCTTACTGTTGTTGAATATGATAAAGGTACCTTACTGTTGTTAAATATGATAAAGATACCTTACTGTTGTTGAATATGATAAAGATACCTTACTGTTGTTGAATATGATAAAGATACCTTACTGTTGTTGAATATGATAAAGGTAACTTTACTGTTGTTGAATATGATAAAGATACCTTACTGTTGTTGAATATGATAAAGATACCTTACTGTTGTTGAATATGATAAAGGTACCTTACTGTTGTTGAATATGATAAAGGTACCTTACTGTTGTTGAATATGATAAAGATACCTTACTGTTGTTGAATATGATAAAGGTACCTTACTGTTGTTGAATATGATAAAGGTACCTTACTGTTGTTGAATATGATAAAGATACCTTACTGTTGTTGAATATGATAAAGGTACCTTACTGTTGTTGAATATGATAAAGGTACCTTACTGTTGTTGCGTCTTATCAAGTTATGAGTGGGAGGGAGGGATGGAGAGGAGGAAAAAAAGGGAAAGACAGAAAAGGCCAAGAAAGTAGAAAGACAAGGACACGGAAGAAGAGATAAACACAGAAGAATAAAACACAGAAATAGACACAGAAGAAGAGGAAAGAAAATAATAAGAATAAGTAGGAAAAAAAAGGATGAATAATAAGGCCAAAAAAGAAGGAACGGATAAAAAGTAAGAAGAAAATAAGAAAGAGGGAAAATAAGAGAAAAAGAAGGAACGATACAAAGAAGAGTAATTCTATATATTGTAAAAACTGTACCGAGACATTGTTCCACTGGGACACTCCTCTTGAAAATGAAGGAGAGAGAAAAGCGAGGAAAGAAATTGAAAAGGGAGGAAATAGAAGAAAATGAAGAGGAGGAGGAGGAGGACATCCAAACCTTACATGCTCTCCTAATTATTTTTTCTTCATTATCTCTCTCTCACCATCGTCATATCCGTACTTCCTTCTCTACCTCCCTAGCTCTCTTTCTCTTTCCCTGCCTATCTCTCTCTCTCCCTCTCTCTCTCTCTCTCTCTCTCTCTCTCTCTCTCTCTCTCTCTCTAACTCTCCATCGCTCTCTCACCATGGCTTTTAATATCTGGCTCTGTTGCTTCTACTCTGGATGCCTCTCTCTCTCTCTCTCTCTCTCTCTCTCCAATGACTGTCACCCTATCTCCCTGACGCCATCAGTTTAACTCTCTCACTCTCCAAATTTACCTTGGTGTGTGTCTCTCTCTTTCTCATGCTTAATATTTGTCTTCCTTGCTCTGTTTCTCATTGTTTCTCTCCTTCCATCTCACTGTCTCCCTCCTTCCATCTCACTGTCTCCCTCCTTCCATCTCACTGTCTCTTTCTCCTTCCATCTCACTGTCTCTTCCTCCTTCCATCTCACTGTCTCCCTCCTTCCATCTCACTGTCTCCCTCCTTCCATCTCACTGTCTCCCTCCTCCCATCTCACTGTCTCCCTCCTTCCATCTCACTGTCTCCCTCCTGCCATCTCACTGTCTCTCTCCTCCCATCTCACTGTCTCCCTCCTCCCATCTCACTGTCTCCCTCCTTCCATCTCACTGTCTCTTTCTCCTTCCATCTCACTGTCTCCCTCCTCCTATCTCACTGTCTCCCTCCTTCTATCTCACTGTCTCCTCCTATCTCACTGTCTCCCTCCTTCTATCTCACTGTCTCCCTCCTTCTATCTCACTGTCTCCCTCCTCCTATCTCACTGTCTCCCCGTCATCATGAAAGTATCATCACCTTTCACACTATTTCCAGGTTCATCATTAACATGCATCAGTCAGCCTCCCATTAACCTAAGTGGGAAGCACCCTAAAAATTATCCACTTTATTGATGATGGGCGACGAGCACACTTACCAGACTCAAATTACTGTCTATCAATGAGTATTTTTGCGTAGGGCCGCGTTCAGTGCTACGCATGTTTAGCTCACTTCCCCTAAACAGAGGAATTTTGAGTCGACCTGAGGAGAGGAATTTTGAGTCGCTGAAAAGGAAGAATAGGAAGCAGCAAAAGAGAGAAAGAAGGAAGTGGCATAGGTTAAGACGTAAAAGATAATAAAGTGCATTAAGGGGAAGAGGAGGGAATACGAAATAATACGAGGAGGAAAGAGGTAGCTTAGGATATAAAGGGGTAAGAAATGGAATAAGCAGAAGATGAGGAAGGAAAAGAAGCATAAGATAAAGGTAAGAAAGAGGTAATTTAAGACGAGAAAGATGGAGTAGGTTCAGCCAAAGAGAAAAATAATTGCTTTGCTGCAGAGATATGACCATGAAGACGTGATGAGATAATCCGGGATGCTGTTCTCAAGGGAGGGAGGTGTCTTGATGCCGGGGAAGAGTTCTTGATT
Organism: Cherax destructor; assembly: GCA_009830355.1. Classification (NCBI taxonomy): domain Eukaryota; kingdom Metazoa; phylum Arthropoda; class Malacostraca; order Decapoda; family Parastacidae; genus Cherax; species Cherax destructor. Next base: position 64,553 of record WNWK01000164.1, on the reverse strand, counting down.
CAAGGAAGTCGACCTATCCTACCCTCCACACACCCGCACACACACACACACGCACACCACGCACACGCACACACACACGCACACCACGCACACGCACACGCACACCACGCACACACACAGTTCATCAACTGAGATACACAAATTTATCATGTATCCGGCGACAGCATCGTAGCTTCCCACAATTTCCTTCAGTTTGGGGCAAAAAAAAATATCTGGCTGCAGGGGAACTCGCTTCCTGAATATATCTGCGTGTCCGGTTATATATATTCCCAATTCCAGAATTATATACGTCTGTCCAGGAATATACTTACGTGTTCCGATTCGGTAATTTAGATAAATTCTTTTGTTGCCAGAAATATATTCATGAGTACAAAAATATATGAATACCACTTCCTCCGTTTTATCTTATGCCACTTCTCACTTTTTCTCCTGTTTAGGTCGACTCAAATTTGCGCTGTTTAGGTCGACTCAAATTTGCGCTGTTCAGGTCGACTCAAAAGTATTCTTACTTTCTTCACAAGTTTAGAAATATACTAAAGTGTCTAAAAAAATATATATACTCCCGAGTCTAGAAATAGAATTTAAGAAGCCGACCAATTCCATTTACAATGCAACTATTTACTATTTCATGCCCATTTACTTGCCAAAAGTTTGTTGGACAAATCTCACTTTAGACCAATAAAAAAAAAGATGTCTGTCTGTAAAACTATTTAGCCAGGTTACATTTTGTGAAGTTTTTAGTTATAAATTATAACTCGGTGATGCACATGATTCCATCTCCTGGAAGCTGCGTTTCCTCTCCGAATGTTGAGTCGTCGTGTTAGTGGATTGAAACTCAAGGAAATATTCATTTATTTTGCTAAACGGTAGGTCATTTGCTTAGGTGTTAGATTTTGTTAGCCGTTAGATTAATTTTTTGTTAAATGTTACTTTGTTATTCCTTTTGTAAATCCGTAATGATTTTCACCGAATATCAACATATGGTTAAAAAAATACAGCTGCTGTTTAACCATTAATTTCTGGTATTTGTGAACGACATGACGGAAGGAATAGACTCCGAAGTGTCCCTGTTTGCAGATGATGTGAAGTTGATGAGAAGAATTCAATCGGACGAGGACCAGGCAGAACTACAAAGGGATCTGGACAGGCTGCAGACCTGGTCCAGCAACTGGCTCCTGGAGTTCAACCCCACCAAGTGCAAAGTCATGAAGATTGGGGAAGGGCAAAGAAGACCGCAGACGGAGTATAGTCTAGGGGACCAGAGACTACAAACCTCACTCAAGTAAAAGGATCTTGGGGTGAGTATAACACCGGGCACATCTCCTGAGGCGCACATCAACCAAATAACTGCTGCAGCATACGGGCGCCTAGCAAACCTAAGAACAGCATTCCGACATCTCAATAAGGAGTCGTTCAGGACCCTGTACACTGTGTACGTTAGGCTTATATTGGAGTATGTAGCACCAGTTTGGAATCCACACCTGGTCAAGCACGTCAAGAAATTAGAGAAAGTGCAAAGGTTTGCAACAAGACCAGTCCCATAGCTAAGGGGATTGTCCTACGAAGAAAGGTTAATGGAAATCGGCTTGAGAAATTGACAAGGTGGACAAAAACAGGATATTACAGAGATGGGACACAGAAACAAGGGGTCACAATTGGAAGTTGAAGACTCAGATGAGTCAAAGGGATTTTAGGAAGTATTTCTTCAGTCATAGAGAAAGTGACGTAATGGAGGCAGGAACCATACACAGTTTTAAGACGAGGTTTGATAAAGCTAATGCAGCAGGGGGAGAGAGGACCTAGTAGCAATCAGTGAAGAGGAGGGGCCAGGAGCTATGAATCGACCCCTGCAACCACAAATAGGTGAGTACACACACACCCACACACACCTCGCTCAGGTACACCCTGAGGACACTTAGATACCTGAGATTCCAATTAGAGCTAAGGCAATGTCTTCCTGAGATCCCACCTTCCTCTCTTCCTTCTTCCTCTTCCTCCTCTTCCTTCTCCTGCTCTTCCTTCTCCTGCTCTTCCTTCTCCTCCTGGTATTGTAAAACTTTCTCGAGATCCGAGAGAAACAGAGACATACAAACTATCTCCTACATAAAAATATAGAAAACACATAATTAAAATTTGCAGGAAGCGTTAGGAAATCGACGTTGAGCCCCACGTTAGGAAACTGATCAATGAAAGGAATACAAGTTGAAAAATTTTCTCTTAACTGTAGAGCTGCAAGTGCAGTTAATGGAAGGAAAAGAAAGATCTTGTCAGGTAATCGATGACTGAAAATCCCAGGAGCCTCACTCCTCTTTTTCAGATGTGGTACACTTGACTGCTTATAAAGCTGCAAAGGAATCAAGTTGAAATCTTGTGGTAGCTAATAAGGAATTGAACGAGAGATAAGAGCCACTTCAGGTACGCTGTTAGCTGAGCAGATAACTAGATTATATACACAAACCTAATATATCAGATAGATGACAGCTGGCATAAGAAAATATCCGCAAAGATTATAGCTGTCACAGATAACATTAAACTGAGCTATGTGTCCTGTACAACTGAGTTCTGTCAATAAATAACAAAAAGGCACAAAACCGTGACTGGAACAATACACAAATAACCCGCAATGGTACAAGTGGGAGCGACACGTCGTGGTCAGCTCCCCTCGCCTATGTGAGGGTTACTTATGTTGAGTTCTATCAAAATTTCAGGCAGAAATTTGGCTTGGTAATAGGCAACCACATCAGTGTAGTGTTCATGAACTAATGTTTGTAACACCTTGAAGCTGATGGGTTTGCCAGCATCATCCCAGTCATCTCATGGCTTCATTATGTAGATGCCGTCGTGATCATCCCGCCCACACGTCTGTAGATTCACAAACTACAAGACCTAAATCAGGTAGAGGAAGCCATCAGTCAGATTCACGATGGTGTAGGAAATCGACATAAAAGCAACAACTCAGATTTATAGGTGTGTTTCTGTTTAAATAAGATAAGAAACTTATTTGTAAAATATATTTCAAGCCCAAAGGTGACCTCTCATGCATTTTTATTCAGGCCATTTCACCAAAACGAAGCGTTGGATCATACTGAGGTACGATGGAATTCTCTGGGAAGGAAGGGATGGGGAGGAGGCAAAGATTCATTAAAATATCATTATGGCGTAAACTATGCAAGGAACCCGAGAAGAAGGTGATGAAATTTTGATTACAGACGCGAGGAGGTAAGTCACTTCTTAAGAAATGTGGAAGGAGCTAGCATGAGAAATCCTCATCACTGTCTTAAGAAAGAGCAACTATGTCGACTTGTGAGTTGAAATCCATTTAGGATTATTTGTAAATTAGTTCTCCCACCTCAAAGGATATATATATATATATATATATATATATATAATGTACATCGCGCTCGCACCCGCGCGCTTGTGTGTGTGTACTCACCTAGTTGTACTCACCTAGTTGTGGTTGCAGGGGTCGAGTCAAAGCTCCTGGCCCCGCCTCTTCACTGGCCGCTACTGGGTCACTCTCCCTGCGCCATGAGCTTTATCATACCTCTGCTTAAAGCTATGTATAGAGCCTGCCTCCACTACATCGCTTCCTAAACTATTCCACTTCCCGACAACTCTGTGACTGAAGAAATACTTCCTAACATCTCTGTGATTCATCTGAGTCTTCACTTCCATCTGTGTCCCATGTTGTTGTGTCCCATCTCTGGAACATTCTGTCTCTGTCCACTTTGTCAATTCCTCTCAGTATCTTATATGTTGTTATCATGTCTCCCTATCTTCCTGTCCTCCAGTGTCGTCAGGTCGATTTCCTTAACCTCCCTCGTAGGACATACCCTTAGCTCCGGGACTAGTCTTGTTGCAAACCTTTGCACTTTCTCGAGCTTCTTCACATGCTTGGCTAGGTGTGGGTTCCAAACTGGTGCTGCATACTCCAATATGGGCCTAACGTACACAGTGTACAGGGTCCTGAACGATTCTTTATTAAGATGTCGGAATGCTGTTCTTAGGTTTGCTAGGCGCCCATATGCTGCAGCAGTTATTTGGTTGATGTGCGCCTCAGGAGATGTGTCTGGTGTTATACTCACCCCAAGATCTTTTTCCTTGATTGAGGTTTGCAGTCTCGGGCCCCCCTAGGCTGTACTCCGTCTGCGGTCTTTTGCCCTTCCCCAATCTTCATGACTTTGCACTTGGTGGGGTTGAACTCCAGGAGCCAGTTGCTGGACCAGGCTTGCAGGCTTGCAGGCTGTGTGTGTGTGTGTGTGTGTGTGTGTGTGTGTGTGTGTGGAGAGAGAGAGCGAAGAGGAAAGCTGATTTAACAGATTCCTGGCTGGTTTACTGAGAGTCTCAGCAAGCAGCATCACTAACATCAAATTGCCACTCCCGTAATCTCCTCTACGTTGCTCGACCATCTTCATGACGAAATAAACTCTGGATCCGTCATCCAACACTGCACTCCCCGCCTTCCTCTCACCTCTCCTTCCTCAAGCATCACTGCAACTTTTACCCACAATCCTTCTTTATCCAATACTTCCCCAACCCTCTCCTCAATCCCCCAGATGTTGTCACTTTCCCTTGCCTGAGAGGGTTTGACTCTCTGAGTTTCTCTCTTAAGTCCTTTCAGAAGTCGTCGAAATTTTACTGTGTACACACACACACACACACACACACACACACACACACACACACACACACACATATATATATATATATATATATATTATACATGTATTCGTAACTATTTTCTTTTCTTAAAAACAGCTGCAGAACACTGAAAATTATATTAATGCTTTGAAAAAACATCTAATAAGCAAATACACCAAGAACAGCAAACACACAAAAAAGTATTATTGCTTTGCATTTAAAGCGCAGTACGACCTACTCTCCACCACACAGGGTCGTCCCAAGTGTTTGAGCAGATACGAATCGTTCCCTTAACTAAATCTTAGTATAATGATTTAAAAAAACGCTAAGTTTTGTTCAGAAAATTTTGTATCTCAACATTTTTGCTAAAATCCGTTGAAAGGAGAAGCATACCTCGGCTTTATGCTCGCCAAATTATTTCTCCTTAGGGCAGAATTCAGCCAATACGTTACCAATGCCTGCAGTAAATTCTACAGTTGTTTTGCCTGCCGTTCAGCACTTTATCTCGTGAGAGGTCTTGGCTCAGGTGGTGTTCTTCCTCTCTTCCTTGAGACGTGTGTCTCTGTATTAACTTAAATCCTTTGAAAGCTTTTCGAACTTAGGATTTCCAAGACATCCTTTTACAGCTCCTGTGAGAAACTGGTAATTTATGCAGTTTATTCTCGTAAGATATCTGAGTATACTAGGAAAATAATAGATTATTGTTTGTGTGTGTGACTACCTACTGTATTTGTAGCTACTGCAACAGAATTCTGTCGTTGCAAGATATAAGATATAATAGAGAGCCAGGAGCCGAGACTTGGCTCCCGTAATCTCAACAAGGTGAGCACACTAATGCAAAGCTGAGTACAAAACACCACGAAAATACACAATCACAAAACCGTTTCGGCTTCAGCTACTTGTTAGTAAGCATAATTGATATGGGAAAATGAGATTTGAGAGAATGCTGGAATAATTCCATTTCTCCCTTTTTCCCTCGTCCTCCTTAACCTCCTCCTTGTTCTTCTCTTCCTCCTCCATTTCTCCATTTACTCCACTTCATCCCACTCATTCTCGCAATTCTTCACCTCATTGTTTACCTCTTCCCCACCCTCCTCATCTTAGACCTTTTTTTTCACCTCCTCCTCCACCTTCTCCCACTGCTTCTCCGTCACCTCCACCAACTCCAGCTCTTCCTCTAGCTCCTCCAGAAGGTGTGGAGTGTGAAATATAGGTGTGGTGGTTGTCTGGATGGTGATGGAAGGCAGCCATCAGGGTGATGCTGCCAGAGAAGGTTGAGGAGTTGTAACTAATGGAGGCACAACTCGGCCGACAGATTTTCTGAAAAGCGGCAGCTTCGAGGAAAGGGAGGGAGGGGAAATGAAGGGAAGAGTGGAAGGGAGGGGAGGGGGAAAGGGGGGAAAGAAAGGGGTGGTTGGTGGCTGGCAAGAGCAAGGGAGAGAATGAGATAATGGCGAGATAAGAAAGGGGTGACTTGTGTGTGAGAGAATAGTACGTGGGAAGCACAGGAGGAAGAGGAAAGATGTGATTGTGTTAAAGAGAGAGAGAGAGAGATAGATAGATAGAGAGAGAGAGAGAGAGAGAGAGAGAGAGAGAGAGAGAGAGAGATAGAGACAGAGATGAATGAGACATGTTGTGTCCATATGGATCGAAGACATATGTGTGTGATTTTTGAAGCTGAAGCACTGTAAGAAATCTCTCTCTCTTTTTCTCTCCCTCGTCTCTCTCTCTCTCACCCTTTCTCTCTCTCTCATCAATCTACCAGGTGGTTATTTATCGCTCTGGGTACGTCAGCGAGCAATGATGATTTATAGGCGGTTGATCATCTATAGATTTTTTTTATAGTTTTAGGCGAGGTTGCGAGTGACTCTTTTCATTACTCTTTGTGTGTGTACTCACTAGTTGTGGTTGCAGGGGTCGATACAGCTCCTGGCCCCTCTTCACTGGCCGCTACTGGGTCACCTCCCTGCGCCATGAGCTTTATCATACCTCTTCTTAAAGCTATGTGTGTGTGTGTGTGTGTGTGTGTGTGTGTGTGTGTGAGTGCGCATGTGTGTGCACCTATACGTGCGTGCACTGTACAAGTGTTGCGGATGAACAAATTAATGAGTGAACTTGTTTGACCTTCTTCAGGTCAACCACCCTTAACTGTCTCCTGCCCCATTCTCCCTCTCTCTCTCTCCCTCCCTCTTCCCCTCTCCAGTTCTCTTCTCCATCCCTCCTCAACATTTCCACTCATTTCCACATCCCCTTACCCCATCCCCACGCTCCTTCATCCTCCCCATTTCCCTCCCTTCACATCCCTCCTCCCACATCCTCCTCCCCATCCCTCTCTGTAAGACTTGGTCAGTGACCTAAGGAAGCCAAGAACGCGACCACTGATCGTAAGATTTGTTTATCAAGAAAAAAAACGGAAGGAGGAAGAAGGAACGGAAGAGGAGAAGGAGGAGGAGGAGGAGGAGGAGGAGGCGAAAAATGGAAGTGGATGATACGTAGGAGGAGGCAAAATAAAATCATAATAAACCTCTAGAAGACAAAAAAAGAACGAGGAGTTGAGGGAAGTTGAGGAGGAGGCAGAGGAGAAGGAGGAAGAGGAGTAGGAAGGGAGGAGGAGGAGAAGCAGCAGCAGAAGCAAGAGGTGGAGGTGAGAAAAGTCGAGGGGTAGATGGAAGGAAAAGCAGAAGAGAAATACAATATACAAGACTAAAAAAAAAAAGTCGATTGAAATGAAATGAAAAGAGAGGGGGAACAAGAGTAAATAAAAAGACTGAAGGGGAATAAGAGCAGTTGAAAAGAATAAATAAGGAGCACCATTAAAATGTAAACAAAGGATAAGCAAGAATAGAAGAAATTATGCAGAGAGAGACAAACTATACAGTATACAAAGATAGAGCAAATAAAGAGAGAGAGAGAGAGAGAGAGAGAGAGAGAGAGAGAGCGAACGAGTCTCTCTTCAATAAGCAGAATTTTATCTTAGCTCCTATGGATGCTGCTGACATCTAGCTCATTTGCAATGTTAGTGGGATTTTTTTAAGTTCTAATGATCTATACTCACAAAGAGCAATTTCAGGGGCCCACTACACAACCCGAGGCCCCCAACACCTGGAACGATATCCCTGTACATGATTTGAGGATCCCAATTTATGACTCGTAGCCACAAGCATAATTACGGACATAAGAAATCTTGTATTGTCAGTTCTAAGGGAAAAGAGGCCACCCTGATCGATACACCAATGAGCCCCTAGGGCAAGACTTTGGGGCCCTCAGGCATGAATATTTTAGTTCTGGAGCAGAAATATATTGAGTATGCTGGATTTTTTTCAGAACTTTGAATGATAAATCAGCACACCAACACTACTCTAGGCCTTTCGTGTTGCAATCAACACATCATTAGGTGCTTCCAAATTGCGAAAATGAGTAAGTAATCTCGGCAAATATTATATATATATATATATATATATATATATATATATATATATTAAATTTTTTTTTATATTTTTAAAGAATTTCGGAGTCTTATACATTTTCGTAGTGCAGAGTGAATATTCCTCCCAGAGCCATTATGTCTTATGTTAATTATCTTATTATCATTTAAATGAGATTATGGTATGTTGATGTCTAATTAAGTGGGCCTCAGGGAGAAGTTAATGGAAAGTGGAATATATTGGGACACGTGTAAGCTCCAACCTACTCTTTCCTCCAGGCTGTCTTCCAGGCTGTCTTCCAGGCTGTCTTCCAGGCTGTCTTCCACGCTGTCTTCCAGGCTGTCTTCCACGCTGTCTTCCAGGCTGTCTTCCACGCTGTCTTCCACGTTCTCTTTCTCTGTCTTCCAGACTGTCTTACACGGTCTCTTCCATGCTCTCTGTCTTCCTCCTTATTTTTCTCTTTCTATTAAAAAGTCTCTTCCTAATACTATTAACTTTACACAGTTTTTTTGTTCAAAGATGAACACAATTATTATTATTAGGACAATTATTAGTGGGTTTAACAATACGTCTTCAAGTTAACATAAGTTTGACATTGAGGTTAAGTCTTATTTAATTATTTTCAAGATAATCTTTATTATCCAGGTAAATTATTTTATAGCAAATGACGAACAAAGAATGTAGACGTTGTAGACGTTTCGCCAGGTAATAGCTTTATCAATTTAATACATTCTGTAGCGAAATGAAAAGGTTAATGGTGGGCGAAACGTCTTTAAATGAGGATACCCAAATGTCGCCCTCTTGTCAGTATTGAGAACTGTGTAATAAATCATACCACGGGTGGGGTTAGAACCCGCGGTCAGAGAGTCTCAAAACTCGAGACCGTCATTACGATTTCGTGAGTCGACTGTGTAATATATTGTAGTAACCCTTTGCACCCTTTAATTTTCAATCCGTATTCACTGATCGAAATAATACTGATATTGTCTGAAAGAGATTGGATCCTCTTCGTAACCCTGAGGTCCGGTGTTGTTTTTGTCGAGAGTGTTCGAACTGCGGCTCGAACACTCTCGCCACGACATATATATATGTATATATATATATATATATATATATATATATATATATATATATATATACACATTGGGAATGAGGCCTCATCTTAGTAGGTTTGTTATTTTGTAATGTTTGGTTAAAGTGTACCTTAGCGGTATTTTCATTTTATGATATTTTTTTTGCGAATAATGAAGCTTTTGTGTGTGTGTGTGTGTGTGTGTGTGTGTGTGTGTGTGTGTATGTGTGTGTGTGTATGTGTGTGCGCTCGTGCGTGCGCGTGTGCGACAGAAAAAAACACTATTTAACAAAAACGCAGACCCATGAACCTGACATATTTCAACTAATACACAACAATACCAATTATATTTAGGAAGAACAATCAGTAAACAATTAAACTAATTACCGAACTGTGCAAGTAATTAAAAGTGGTCACCGTGATGATTATATAATTATTCGAGTGTATTTACATAACACAATGAATCCTTAAATTACAATTAACGGCCTGACTGATATATATATTTTTTTTAAATTCGTGAAATGTTTACGTAAATTACATTTGGAGGGGACAAATTATTATTATGTTTAGTGAGAACAAATTATAATTACATCTACCTGGTGAGAACGTAAGAATTGAAACTTTGCTGTTCCAATGATTTGATGATGTATGTTTCAGGAGCCGAAATACAGTGTGTTACGAATGTATTATCATATGGAAAACAACCACAGGGGGAGTTGAATGATAGCTCTTGGCCTTTCGTGTTGCAATCGACATATCACCAGGAGCTTGCAATGTTGCAGAAATGAGTAGGAAGTCCCAAGCAGGTTAGATGAGGGGAACGTGTTAGCCCAAACGTTTCCCTGAGCTAACCTGCTCGGCCCTACTAGTTTCCGCAACACCGTAAGCTCCTGATGAAGTGCTGATTGCAACGCGAAAGGACTAGAGCTATCATTCAACTTCCCTATGGTTGTCTTGCGTCTTGTATCGCTTGTCCGCGATTATTACATATTGAAATATATAATTACGCACGCCCGCACAAACAAACACACACACACACACACACACACACACACACACACACACACACACGGAAGGAAGCTTCTCACTATCTTTTCCTCATTCTTCTCATTCCCTCTTCTTCCTTCCTTCTATCTTTCGTTGCCATACATCTTCACTTATCCCTTCCCCCTCATTCCCCAAGAGAATTATTCTATAATTCCAACCATTTTAATTAAACATCGTTCAATAGCTGCGTTCCTTTTCGTATACGAATTAGCTAAGCTATCGTGTGTGTATGTGTGTGTACGTGTACTTACCTAGTTGTGGTTGCAGGGGATGAATCACAGCTCCTGTGTGTGTGTGTGTGTACTCACCAAGTTTTTACAGGGGTTAAACATCAGCTCCTGGCATCCTCTGTGTGTGTTTGCGTGTGTATGTGCACACATACTCGTGCACACACGTTCACGACCCAGCAGTCACCCACTCAGCGCATTAATCTCCCTCATTAGTACACCCCACGACTCATTCTTAAGACTGGAACCCGCACTTAAATCCCATTAACCCACACAAACGCCTCAGCGATGCTCCATTGTTTGTGTGTCGCTGTAGTGCAACTGTGTGTGTGTTGATTCTTCCGCCCGAGAGCCAGGGATCGAACCCCCCTCCCGTCCTTGATGTCTGCAGCCCTGGACATTTAAATATGGTTCTCCTTGACGTGGGGTGCCTTGATGACGCCGATAGGCTCCTGATCCTAGGAATTTTAGCCCTCAACTCTTTTTCTGGGATCAAATGCCATTACTTCTCACCTACCAAGCGTTGTATGGCTGCTAAAGTTTAAGCACTTTCCTACGATATAAACAATAATAAAAACAATAAATAAATTTAAATAATAATAATAATAATAATAATAAAAATGATAATTATGACGATAACAATAAAAATAGTAATATCAGTCACTTACGTCGCTCTAAATTACACATTATTTTCGTACTTTTCAGAGTTTTTCTTACATAATATACTTTATAATTAGCGCGTGTTCGTGTGTCCAGCTTTTACAGCGGAGTTTGCCGACTTGGCTTACTCGGCACGACCGCTTTGTAGAATAAACAGAGAGAACATCCTCCATGGCTATCAGTCCTCGAAAATCAGTCAAAACAGCCTATACATATTTAAAAAAAAAAAAAAACTGGCCGTCTGAAAGTGAGGTAGGTGGAATCAGAAAAAAAAGTATTCACCATTACTCATGCAGTAGCTTAATTATTAGCGATAATTAATACTCAAATATGATGATGTTTATGTTAATGCAAACGTAAGTATAAAGTCGTAACCGCCGAAATGTTTTGTACAACAAACTTTTAATATAGCTGACGTAGTTTTGAGGTGATCAGTCCATCTCCATTGGTAGGAGGGGGTCAGTCCCTCAGGCCTACTTCATTGGCATGCAGCCAGGCAAACTTTCAACGAACTGGTTAAGATTAAGCTGTTTTAATGCGTATATTCTACCAAGATTAATATATATATATATATATTCTTTCTTGAAGCCTTTTTATCCACTTCTCCGAGGCTATGGGTCCCACAATTTACACCAGAGGTGGACCCCATCCCATATATATATATATATATATATATATATATATATATATATATATATATATATATATATATATATATATAATGTTTATTTTGAATGCATATCGATGTACGGAAGGAATAAGGGAAAACCAATTTTGATCAAAGGTATACTAAAATAACTTTTAGATTAAGCAAAACTCTCTCTCTCTCTCTCTCTCTCTCTCTCTCTCTCTCTCTCTCTCTCTCTCTCTCTCTAACAAAGCTGAAAACTAGAGAAACTCACAAAATCTTTAAAAAAAAAAAAAAAAGGGGGGAAAAAAACAGGAAATATTTTTGAGTGAGTTACACAGCTGGAAGTAACTGACGAAGCTTAGAAAGCTTCCCACGCGTGTAAATACTAGGAAGAAAAAACACAAGAATACAACACAAAGTCGGTGGAGGTTTGAGGGACTCAGGGAAAGGTTCGGAACCACTTTAAACTTACGTGGATACGTAAAAACAAACAAAAAAGTTTTAAGTCTCGGGTAAGCACTACATGCGACAGAAACTGATGTTGCCTTAGTGAGAATCCTATTAGTTTGGGAAACATAAGAAGAACAACTCAGAACTAATGTCAACACGTGAAGAGGCCTTCAGAGCTAAGCTAAACCTGTGAGGAAGTAATATTGTTGATAGTATATCGACAATATTTTAGGTAAAAGGTCACATGTCGCATTAGTTGCACGTGTGACCTTTTGCCTAACATGTGTAAAAGTACTCAGAACTCCACGAAACACATGTAGAAGCACTCAGAACTCCAGAAAACACGTGTAGTAACACTCATAACTCCAGGGAACAAACCTAGAAGCACTCACAACTCCAGAAAACACGTGTAGTAACACTCAGAACTCCACGAAACACATGTAGAAGCACTCAGAACTCAGGTAAACAATTGAAGCAGCATCCTGAAACCACATCAGTAGAAAGAATCAAACTGAAATCAACACGTTACAGAACGAAAGAACACTCGTCTCTCCAGTGAGAAAATAAAAAAAAATTCCCATAATATATAGCAGTATGATGGGAAGTATGAAAAATTTTCAATAAAATCATCGACAAAGTACGAGAAAATGATAGCAATGTGCACTCAAAAAAAAAAAAAAATATGAGCATAACTTACAAGATCTCAAAATTCGGAAGCAAAACATGGACCAGAAAACTCTTTCAGATAAACGAGAATCATTTAAAATTTACTCAAAAGATACTTATGAGATACTCAAAATAGATCTTTAGGCACTCATAAGGAAGTGACAAAAAAATATTCAAGCTCAGGATTTGTCCATTTAAAAAGCTCAGGATTGATCCAGGACTCACGAAAGCCATTTAAAAAAATATCATACATGAACATAAGAAAGAAAGAGCACTGCTGCAGGCCTACTGGTCCAAACTAGTCAAGTCCAACTCACACAAGCCCACACCCACTCATGTACTAACATATTTTTAAAACTACACAACTTACTGAAAGTATATAATACCGATAATTGTGAATCTTAATTACCGAAACGTTTCGGCAGTGCAGCAGGCTTCTCTAGACGAACAGAGGCGAAAGTAACACTGAAGACAGTAGAAGTAGTAATCTGAGCAGATCAGTCCCTCAGTCTTAGAAGGTGGTGGCTAGTCCCTCAAACAAGGAGACTCCTGGACACCAAGTACAAAGCCATGAAGACTGGGGAAGGTCAGAGAAGATCGCAGACGGGGTACAGGCTAGGGAGGGGGGCAAAGGCTGCAAACCTAACTCAAAGAAAAAGATCCTGGGGTGAGTATCATACCGAGCACATCTCCTGAGGCGCACATCTGTAAGGATCACAATGACTATGCAGGAAGACACAGGGACATGTCAGAAATCCCTGTTTCTTCCCCTTCCCCCTTCTCCGTAAGGAAGGGGAGGTTTAGAAAGGGAGAAATGGCTTGAAAGTCCGGAAATAAAGGAAATGGGTGTTGAGATGGATTTGGATAGAAGGAAGGGGAGTGAGGAGGTGATTTTATTACCCTCGAATTCAAGACGAGAATGTGCACGCGCGCGCTCCTGCACATCCTGACAAACACTCACTGACATGCAGACACAGGAAGAAGAATAACAGCAGAAAATATATAATTAAAATAATTCACTACTATTATTAGTGCTGTTACTACTACTACTACCACCTAATGATATTACTTTTACTACTAATAATAATTATTATAAAATAATGATTCATAATAACATTAAATAATAATAATAATAATAATAATAATAATAATAAATAATAATAATAATACTTGAGTTCACCAAATATATATATATATATATAAAGATGAGGATCCCCGAGCAAAAATTTTTGGGAGAATTTCGTGAGACGAGGTAACCTTTATAGATTAAGGTTTCTTTGGGGGAAAGATATGAATTAGCATGAGACAGTACTGGGAGCAGCGAGTGGGTAAGAAGATTGGTGATGCTAAGATGGTGACTGTGGTGACGGCTGTGGTGGTGGTGATGGTGATAGTGGTTACGTGCGCCTAGGACTACATTATGTACTTTTTCGACATGCGGAAGGTCAGCCACAGTCCTGTGGTCATGTTCACCAGGTGCGAGCAAGAAAACTCGGGCCATCTAGCCATTATCTGGTGATTGTTAGGTGGGCTGTGGCATTCTGACTTGTCAGAGGAGTTGACGAGGGGCTGGGGGAGGCTGGTTCGATTATTTACTCTCTGGTAATTGTTCCCTCCAGCTAGACTCTCTCGTGTCGTCAGCTGACGCATATTCTGTTGTGCTCTCTGGTAAACATCGATATTTTGTAATAACTGGTTATCGTTAATCTGGCTTGTGTTGAAATGTTACATTTGTAAATGTTGTACAGCTGCAGGTGCTGCTGCTGCTGCTGCTGCAGGTGCTGCTGCTGTTGTTGCTGCAGGTGCTGCTGCTGCTGCTGCTGCTGCTGCAGGTGCTGCTGCTGCTGCTGTGCATGATAATGTTGTGTCATCAACATTATGATTCTGACTGATGAGTGGAGTGGTGCTGGTTCTTTAGAAGAACACTCTCACTATCTGATTTCTCTCTCTCTCTCTCTCTCTCTCTCTCTCTCTCTCTCTCTCTCTCTCTCTCTCTCTCTCTCTCTCTGATCTCGCTGTCTGATCTCACTTACTGGTCTCCCTCACTCCCTCGCTCTCCCCTTACGGAGGGAAGCGTGAACGAGGGAAGGAACTATAACAGTCCGGGAGTTTCAATGTCCCAGTGTTTTCCTAGAACCATCAGCCCTGCAATTAGGAGGGGTTCGCCTGCCCCAGCCCCCCTGAAGGCATTCTGTTCATTGCTAATTGCGCCAGTTTCCCCTGAGAGCCCCTCTGTTCACTGTCCCAACATCCCTCCCCGAGGGCACCTATGTTCGTTGTTCATTGTTCTAGTTCATTTGCTTCACCACTTCATGTCTCACTGAGTGTATCTGTTCATTTCATTATTTATTGTTATAGCCCTCTTGAGGGCACCCCTGTTAATTTTTTTCATTGTCCCAGTCCTCCAGAGGACAACTGTTCATTATTCATTGCCCAAGCCTCCCATGAGGGCAAAAAATCTGTTTACTGTTCATGGTTTCTTGCCCATTCCCCTCTTCGATGCCATTCCGTTCATTGTTCACTGCACCTTGCTTCCTGACGTCATTCCTGTTTATTGTTCACTACCCAAGAGTCCCAGAGGGTACCTCTGTTCACTGCCCCAACACCTCTCTACACTGTTCACTGCCCTGGCCTTTCCTCCTGATGGCATCTCTGTATAAATACACAATCTGAGGATAATCTGATCAAATCTATGTTAGCTTCCATTAGCTCGCTACCCACTAATAATCTTTCTACCAAGAATGAAAGACTTAAAAATGAGCTCCTCGGAAGAGCACACAGTCGATACATTTACCAAGGCACTCACTTTATTTTCCTCTCAAGCAGTTTCCAAGAATCTACACACAACTTCTTGGCTAAAATTTCTTGTCCCTTCGCCTTCGTCTCGACTACATTTAAGACGCCCCACTGTGCTTATGGTCACCACCAATGCTCTCATGAATACGAAGTGTGTGCGCGAAAATTTGTCTCGGTTTTTGGAGAGCCTTCTGTAAACGACATTTTCCAAAAATTCTCTTCCTATCTGCCTAATATTGTTGAATCTGCGTCATGTATTCCCGTGACGCTGCAAACTATAGCCGGGTTCTGGATGCGCAGGAGTTTTCAGCTTCTCTTCCCAAACACACGCGAGACATCCCAATATTCTTGCACTGTTTGTAAGGAGCATATTTCTCTCCTTGAACTACCGCATATCAAAATAAAGAAGCCAGAGGTTGCTTCCATGAAGATTTTCTTTTTCCTTTTTACTGCTTCCATTTTCGTATCTCTGAGATCTCCAACATGGGAAATCACCACACACGAGTTCCTCTTTGCGTTGGTACGAGAGTTGCATCTTATTTCCCCTCTCATCCCCTTATTTCTCCCTCTTACCCTCTTATTTTTCGTCTCTTGCATTTACATACAGCAATCAATTTCAGGCTGTAGTCTCTGTTTACACACAATATCTCAGGCATGCCTCTCCTCGGATCACCGAATTTTCCCCTCTTCTCAATCTTCGGGATATTAACTCTGCTCTCAGCCTTCAGCGGCGTTCCATATCGGAAGCACAAAAAATATTTCGAGCGGCCTTACTCCGTCCGAATGCCCGAGTACTGGGCCATCTGCTCTCCAAGAAGAGCCTTCGTCCCATCTCCTCTCTAGGAAGAGCCTTTTCCCCATCTCCTCCACTGTGTATATCCTCCTAGTTATTACTTCCAGGGGCTTATTGTCGAACATATAAATATCCAAGGCATCAGTAGGTCATCCTGCTGAGTAAGAATCAATTTTTATACTCCACTGTGATGTATTTTTTCCCGCTTTTATGAGGCATACATTTTTTTTCCTCCGTTGAATTTATGTTCTCGTAATAACATGGAACAGATTATCATATGTAATTAAATGTTTACTTTGAAACGAAATACATTCACAAATTTTTCCCACAAGACCTCGACATTCACGAAGTTTTCCCACAAGACCTCGACATTCACGAAGTTTTCCCACAAGACCTCGACATTCACGAAGTTTTCCCAAAGACCTCGACATTCACGAAGTTTTCCCACAAGACCTCGACATTCACGAAGTTTTCCCACAAGACCTCGACATTCACGAAGTTTTCCCACAAGACCTCGACATTCACGAAGTTTTCCCACAAGACCTCGACATTCTGCATTGAAAATGGATATTTGAAGGAATATATATTACTGCTTTCCATGGAGGAAATTTTCACCTGCAAACTTTGATTAAAATTGTCTCTTCTGATTTCCATCCAGTTACTCTGCTCAATATCTGCAGTAATTCTGATGAAGGACAAAAAAAACAGAAAGAAAAAGAAACCCAGTTGAGCCAATCTAGGTCATGGCCTCCCGAATGGTCAGCCAAAGTCACGGTAAAGAGAAGACCCAAACTGATCCTCCATGTTAAAATTTCGTGATTGAGATTTCAATTTCGTACTTGCTGTAACTTGCTACTCGGAAAAGCTTTCTCTGACAAGTCTTTTCTCCTCTTGGATTTCCTGACCTGCTTCCCCTCCACGAAATATATAACATCTGGATTTTTTTCCACCACTCATGGTATTGATGCTACGGTGTTTTTCTCCACTCTCTCTCTTCCTCTTTCTTTCTCTCTCTCTCTATTTCCTTATTTTCTTTCTTCTTTAAGAGTTTTTTCACCTCATCGCTAAAAGGATGTCTTACACGAGCATTCTTCCCCCCGACATCCCATTCGCAACCGGTTTTTGAGTCAGTCTCATCCCAGGAAGGAGCGAGCAGCATCCTGCATCTCCAACTGGGTCTTGTGACCGCAGCCTCTTTCTCTCTCCCTCTTCTTTATTTGTCACCAAGAATTATTTTTCCCCCCCTTTCCTTTTTTTCTTTTTTCGTTTGACGTCTCGGTTCATCATCGGTGTCATTCTTATGGCAAAGAGTTACGTATTTATGCTTTGATATTTTTCCTTGTATTGTCTTGACGAAGAGTTTTGATCTAGCAAAAGAACATAGAAGAAGCCCTCGGAAAGCCTCTCTCTACCTGCGGCATTATTGTGAAAGTTTGTCCAACTTGTGTATGAGAGAATGAAGGAAAAAGAAAATGACTTCGTTCTGGTGAGAATATTACTAGAGACTTTCTCGAAAGAAATTCTTCTAGGTGTGCTTTCTCTTTTTTTTTTTCGTTACCTCCATCACCCTGTCCCTCCCCACCTTTCTCTCTTTCCTTCCCCTTTCTCACATCATCCCTTCTCTCTGTCATCACTCAGATTTTCTCTCTGTTTTCCTTCCACTCTATCTCCTCCATGATTCCCCTCACTTTCTTCCTCTCTGGTTCTCTTCCTACCTCCCCTCTGCTCCACTCTTTCCTTCCCTCCCTCCTTGTTTCAACATCTCTAATTCTCTCCTTCCCTTCCCACGCTTGTCTCTCTACCTTCCTCTCTCTATTCCAACCCCTCCTCTCTAACTCCTCTCCCTTCCTCAGTACCTGAGGGAATGGAGAAGCCTCGTAGGAGGCCACATCTTCAGTTCACATTTTTTTCTGGGATGGGACAAGAGAGTTGCGAAGCTGAGAACCTGGCAATAGTCTCGTTCCCTCTTCAAAAATCTGAACATTCCGAAGTGTGGTCGAACATTTGTGAAACAGAGTCAGGTTGCGTCTCTTGCTCTCTCTCTCTCTCTCTCTCTCTCTAACACACACAAAGGTTTATACAGGGTTAGATTAAGAGTTTCTACTTTTATTTACAAGTTACGAGCTGCTGCATATCTCTTCTCGTTTCAAAGCTTTCTCTTGCATTTTTTTTATTAGCACATCGGCAGTTTCCCACCGAGGCAGGGTGACCTGAAAAAGAAGAAACACTTTCATCATCACTCGCTCCACCACTGTCTTGCCAGAGAGGCGCCGATACTACAGTTCAAAAACTGCAACATATCTCCACCCACCTCCAGGACTCAAGTTCGGCTAACCGGTTTTTCCTGAATTCCTTCACAAATGTCACTTTGCTCACAATCCAACTACTATTATTTTTAATTAATTTTTTTTTTAATTATTATGAACCGTCTAATTCTATTTCTTCCTCACCTCCTCCTCCTTCCTCTCCTCCTTCCCCTCCCTTCTCTTCCACTTCGATGGCCTGGCTACCACTAGTGGTAAAGATTTGTCTTACTCTCCTTCACGGTAGATTTCCACCGCTCGACCTCTTCTCCAATTCTCTTGTTCCATGCCAGTCTCCCTCTTTCTCCATTCTCCCTTCTACCCTTTCCTTTCACTCCCATTCTTAATGTCTCTCAATTTTTTTTAGTATAATATGGAACTCTCTCTTTGTCTCTCTCTCTCTTTCTGTCTCTCCCTCTCACAGCTAATTCGCATTAATTTCCTTTGACATCTTCGTTCAGCCACTTGCATTGGTAATGTGGTCGAGTTTTTATTGAGGGAAGAGAGAGAGAGAGAGAGAGAGAGAGAGAGAGAAGCACTAATAACGAACGTCACACAGCGCCCGGGTATCGAAACAGAGCATCCTTGGATTGCGTCCCCCATCAACCTTCCCACCTTGACCTAGTCTATGCGTGCCGCCTTACACTCGGCTCTGCGCCTCCACGGCGATCGATACCTCGGCTTACATGGTTTCATTTTTAGACAGGCAAAGGTTCGAACCCCTTATTGAGTTTCCTTCAGGGCGTGGTGGTACTCAGTGTGTGTTTGTGTGTACTTACCTAATTGTACTCACCTAATTGTGGTTACATGGGTCGATTCATAGCTCCTGGCCCCGTCTCTTC
>WNWK01000164.1:0-42500 GCA_009830355.1 Cherax destructor | reverse complement strand
ACATAATAACGACATACAAAGTACTGCGTGGAATAGATAAGGTGGACAGAGACAGGATGTTCCAGAGAGGGGACACAGAAACAAGGGGTCACAATTGGAAATTGAAGACTCAGATGAGTCAAAGGGATGTTAGGAAGTATTTCTTCATTCACAGAGTTGTCAGGAAGTGGAATAGTCTAGCAAGAGATATAGTGGAGTCAGGAACCATACATAGTGAAGAGGCGGGGGCAGGAGCTGAGTCTCGACCCCCTACAACCACAATTAGGTGAGTACATACACATACACACAGGAATTGCAAGTGCAGCTATGCTGGGCGTGTTGTCGTTCTTTCTAGGAGACCAAGAGACGCCACTAACGCATAAATGTATTTAAGATTTCCTCGCAGTTGCTGTGTAACAGCAACTGCGACATTCAAGACAAGGGAGAGAAGAAGGAGGAAGAGGAGGAAGGAGGAAGAGGAGGAGGACTAGTTGGAGGGGAAAAAAGGAGAACAAGGGAGAAGAGAACAAAGAGAAAAACATAAGATAAAGAAAACACACAGACTCGAGGAAGAGCTGTGACACTTGCCTCGCACCTCAGTTACCAAATAACTCGAGTGATTCAGTAAGATTCAGAGATTTATCTCACACCTCTCGTAGTGATGTGGAAACTACCAAATACAGAAGACAACGTCAGACTATTACAGTGGATGAGAGACTTCCCTTTTAATGAAATGCGACACATTATGTGTGGAAAATGACTACCATTGGTCAGTATCAGTGGTGGGATGAGACACGAATCCATAATGATGAAAGTGACTTAGGAAAATGATGGATTGTACATTCCCACATAAACATTATTCACAGGAAGTAAGATTTTTTTTTACATTATGTTAACAAAATTGGATACATAAGCAATGTGCTGCTGCCGTATTCTATGTGACAGCTGCGCAGTGGGAACAAAAGCTAGAGATATAGGTGGTATGTAACATCACACAGGATGGGGACTCGTGCAAGGTGTTGAAATCCGTCAGGATGAGCTGGAAGACTTCAGTAGGGCACTACACAACACAGCACTACACTACACAGTACTACACTACACAACACAGTACTACACTACACAACACTACACTACACAACACAGCACTACACTACACAGTACTACACTACACAACACTACACTACACAACACAGCACTACACTACACAGTACTACACTACACAACACTATACTACACAACACAGCACTACACTATACAGTACTACACTACACAACACAGCACTACACTACACAGTACTACACAACATAGCACTACACTATACAGTACTACACTACACAACACAGTACTACACTACACAACACTACACTACACAACACAGCACTACACAACACAGCACTACACAACACAGCACTACAGTGAGGATATCGTCAGGTATTGCAGAAGAGGTCCATCAGCTACGGCAGCTTCAATGGCTTCGTTCCAGCAGAGCTGGAGTTACTATCACTTGGGAATTGCCATCTCTCAGGATAGTCAGCTATTTCTTCTTAGTCATGAGGTACAAATTTAAGAAGAAAGTTTTTCCCGGTTCCTAATGAACTACATAAACATTTTTAGATGATGCAAAACTTATGTTCAGAGTCGGAAAAATAAAATAAATAAAACCCAGCAATATTATTAGATAAAAGGAGAAAGTCAAGGAGAGTTGAGTGAGGAACCGAACGCAGAAAAATATCTGGCGATTGAAATGTTCAGCGGTGGGAACTCCTGCCCAAGAAGGTAATATTTTGTGTTAAACTCTTGAAAACAGAGAGTGGATGGAGAAATTTGGAGAGGCTTTAAATACCAGTAAAGCAGGAATAACACTATATCAATGTATTGTTGAAAGATTTAAGTATTAAATGATGAGAGAGAGAGAGAGAGAGAGAGAGAGAGAGAGAGAGAGAGAGAGAGAGAGAGAGAGAGAGAGGTTAGTAAGGGCAGAATAACACTACGTCCATTGAAAAACTCAGAACAGGGAACGGAAAAAGACATACGCGATGATTATAACATCAACTTTCCAGGACCCAACACACGAGAATCCTTCAACAAAGGCAAAGCTCAAAATATCCTTGAAATATGCGAATAGGGGGAAAATTTTTTTTTTTGCCAATGAAAAAACAAAATTGGAATATGCAAATGCAGTATTAAACGTCGGAATTTAAAAAAAAATCATTCTCAGGCTAGAATACTGCTGTACTTTAACATCCCCATTCAAGGCAGGTGAAATTGCAGATCTAGAGAATGTACAGAGAACCTTTACTGCACGTATAAGTTCCATCAAACACCTTAACTACTGGGAACGCCTGGAAGCACTAGACTTATATTCACTGGAGCGCAGGCGAGAGAGATATATCATAATCTACACCTGGAAGATTCTGGAGGGACTGGTCCCTAATATGCACACAGAAATCACTCCATACGAAAGCAAAAAACTTGACTGTTCAACAGCCTCCCACCAGCCATTAGGGGCATTACCAGAAGACCTCTGGTTGCCTTCAAGAGAGAGCTGGACAGATACCTAAAGTCAGTGCCAGATCAGCCGGGCTGTGGGTCGTACGTTGGACTACGTGCAGCCAGCAGTAACAGCCTCGTTGATCAGGCCCTGATCCACCGGGAGGCCTGGTCATAGACCGGGCCGCGGGGACGTCGATCCCCGGAATGCCCTCCAAGTAGGAGTTAAAAGATTTGCAGCATAGTGGTTTCTGTTGACAGTAATTATGAATTATAAACTAGAAGTAAAGGCACTTGGAATACTTCATAGACACTGGTAGAAGATAAGAAACGCACACACACACACACACTCGCACGCGCGTGCACGTACGCAGGTAGACCGCTTCATAAACTATTTCCATCAAGGTATTCCACAAAAGTACCGTCGGGTTATTATCAAAGATAAAAGGTGAGGAGGAAAAATGGCCAAGTGTGTAGTGATGGAGGAAGGTGTGAGCTGGTGTGAGCTAGTGTGAGCTGGGGACATTTTGATGACAACCTCAGATACGATGGTGCTATCTTCCATCACTACCTCCCTATCTCCCTCCCTCCTTTCTTCCTCACCCTCCCTCCCTCCCTCACACCTGTCTTAACTCCCTCTTTTCCTTATTCCCTCCATCCCTCCCTTTTCTTCCCTCCCTTCTTTCCCCGCCCCTTTATCCATCCCTTCTTCCTTCCCTCCCTCATTCTCTTTCTTCTTCCCTTCTTTCCTTTTTCCTTCACTCACTCCATCCCTTCTTCCCTCTCTCACTCCCTCTTTCCCTTATTCACTCCCTTCCACAATCCCTCTCTACCGCCCTCTCTATTCTTCTTCCTCATTACCTTTCTCCCTCTTACTTCTCTCTCTCTCTCAATCTTTTACTTCAGGTTTTATTTTTTTTCTATCAAACTCGACATTTTCCATTAGTTCATTGTCAATCAAAAAATTACTCACCTTCCTACCCACTCCAGTTCCTCCTACCCACTCCAGTTCCTCCTACCCACTACAGTTCCTCCTACCCACTACAGTTCCTCCTACCTACTCCAGTTCCTCCTACCCACTCCAGTTCCTCCTACCCACTACAGTTCCTCCTACCCACTCCAGTCCCTCCTACCCACTCCACTCCCTCCTACCCACTCCAGTCCCTCCTACCCACTCCACTCCCTCCTACCCACTCCACTCCCTCCTACCCACTCCAGTTCCTCCTACCCACTACAGTTCCTCCTACCCACTACAGTTCCTCCTACTCACTACAGTTCCTCCTACCCACTACAGTTCCTCCTACCCACTCCAGTTCCTCCTACCCACTCCAGTTCGTCCTACCCACTACAGTTCCTCCTACCCACTACAGTTCCTCCTACCCACTCCAGTTCCTCCTACCCACTCCAGTTCCTCCTACCCACCCAGTTCCTCCTACCTACTCCAGTTCCTCCTACCCACTCCAGTTCCTCCTACCCATACAGTTCCTCCTACCCACTCCAGTTCCTCCTACCCATACAGTTCCTCCTACCCACTACAGTTCCTCATACCCACTACAGTTCCTCCTACCCACTACAGTTCCTCCTACCCACTACAGTTCCTCCTACCCACTACAGTTCTTCCTACCCACTCCAGTTCCTCCTACCCACTCCAGTTCCTCCTACCCACTCCACTCCCTCCTACCCACTCCACTCCCTCCTACCCACTCCAGTTCCTCCTACCCACTCCAGTTCCTCCTACCCACTACAGTTCCTCCTACCCACTACAGTTCCTCCTACTCACCTACAGTTCCTCCTACCCACAAGTTCCTCCTACCCACTCCAGTCTCCTCCTACCCATCCTTCCCTCCTACCCACTCCACTCCCTCCTACCCACTCCACTCCCTCCTACCCACTCCACTCCCTCCTACCCACTCCACTCCCTCCTACCCACTCCACTCCCTCCTACCCACTCCACTCCCTCCTAGCCACTCCACTCCCTCCTAGCCACTCCACTCCCTCCTACCCACTCCACTCCCTCCTACCCACTCCACTCCCTCCTACCCACTCCACTCCCTCCTACCCACTCCACTCCCTCCTAGCCACTCCACTCCCTCCTACCCACTCCACTCCCTCCTACCCACTCCACTCCCTCCTACCCACTCCACTCCCTCCTAGCCACTCCACTTTACCCTCAACAAAATTCTCTATCCAGACTTTTATTAATCACATGGACTTTTTTTTCAATTTACCGCAAGTTTTAACATTATATTCATGGAAGGAGGTGTGGAGGAGGGACGAAGGAGGTGTGGAGGAGGGACGAAGGAGGTGTGGAGGAGGGACGAAGGAGGTGTGGAGGAGGGACGAAGGAGGTGTGGAGGAGGGACGAAGGAGGTGTGGAGGAGGGACGAAGGATGTGTGGAGGAGGGACGAAGGAGGTGGGAAGGAGGGACGAAGGAGGTGTGGAGGAGGGACGAAGGAGGTGTGGAGGAGGAACGGAGGAGGTGGGAAGGAGGAACGGAGGAGGTGGGAAGGAGGAACGGAGAAATGTGAATGTACTTTTTTTAGCAAAATGGATACACCAGCAGTGTGCTGCTACTATATACTACGTGATAGTCACACAATGGGGCCAAGAGCTAGTTGTTTCCCAGTTATATTCCGTCACACAGGATGAGTCACATACATAGTGCTAAAATCTGTCAGCCTGAGCTGGGAGACTTCAGTAGTGTCAGCCTGAGCTGGGAGACTTCAGTAGTGTCAACCTGAGCTGGGAGACTTCAGTAGTGTCAACATGAGCTGGGAGACTTCAGTAGTGTCAACATGAGCTGGGAGACTTCAGTAGTGTCAACATGAGCTGGGAGACTTCAGTAGTGTCAACCTGAGCTGGGAGACTTCAGTAGTCTCAACCTGAGCTGGGAGACTTCAGTAGTGTCAACCTGAGCTGGAAGACTTCAGTAGTGTCAACCTGAGCTGTTAGACTTCAGCAGTGTCAACCTGAGCTGGGAGACTTCAGTAATGTCAACCTGAGCTAGGAAACTTCAGCAGTATCAACCTGAGCTGGGAGACTTCAGCAGTGTCAACCTGAGCTGAGAGACTTCAGCAGTGTCAACCTGAGCTGGGAGACTTCAGCAGTGTCAACCTGAGCTGGGAGACTTCAGCAGTGTCAACCTGAGCTGGGAGACTTCAGTAGTGTCAACCTGAGCTGGGAGACTTCAGCAGTATCAACCTGAGCTGGGAGACTTCAGTAGTGCCAGCCTGAGCTGGGAGACTTCAGTAGTGCCAGCCTGAGCTGGGAGACTTCAGTAGTGCCAGCCTGAGCTGGGAGACTTCAGTAGTGCCAGCCTGAGCTGGGAGACTTCAGTAGTGCCAGCCTGAGCTGGGAGACTTCAGTAGTGCCAGCCTGAGCTGGGAGACTTCAGTAGTGCCAGCCTGAGCTGGGAGACTTCAGTAGTGCCAGCCTGAGCTGGGAGACTTCAGTAGTGCCAGCCTGAGCTGGGAGACTTCAGTAGTGCCAGCCTAATCTGGGAGACTTCAGTAGTGCCAGCCTGAGCTGGGAGACTTCAGTAGTGCCAGCCTGAGCTGGGAGACTTCAGTAGTGCCAGCCTGAGCTGGGAGACTTCAGTAGTGCCAGCCTGAGCTGGGAGACTTCAGTAGGTTAATGAGAATATCGTCAAGGAATTCCCCTGAAGCAACACTAAGTAAGAGCTTCCTTCCAGGACTGGAATTACAGTCACAGGGAGGAAGAGAGAAGGGAGAGTGAGAAGGGAGTGAAGGGAGTGAGGGAGCGTGGGCTGGAGAGCTATATCTCACCTCCTTGGTGACATCACTGGAGTGTTCTTCGGATATTGATAAGAGAATATGTCAGTCTTTATAATGACGAAGTCAATCAGCAGCCTGGTGGAGTGGGGCGACTACTTAGGCAGTCAGGGAGGGAGGGAGGTAGAGACGAGGGAGGGAAGGAGGGAGGGAAGGAGGGAGGGAGTGGAGGGAGGGATTGGAGGGTGGGAGAGACTAAGGAGTTTATCACCTTCGCAACGAACAACTAAACAAAAACAGTGAACCACAAGGGATGGAACAAACGACGAGTGTTATTATTTATGTTGTTCTTTGTTAAATTTGTTATTGACTATGTTGCTATAGCTGTTGTTGTTGCTGCTGCTGCTTTTGATATTGTTGCTGCTCCAGCTGTTGTTGTTGCTGGTATTTCTTCAGCTTTTGTTGTTGTTACTGGCATAAGTAATTATATTCTCAGGAAAGCGTTAGGCCCGCAGGGGGTCACACATCGCCTTGGGGAACGGGAGAGAATCAAACTTGATCCGAGTCAGGGAAGGTGTGATTATCTCTGCTCGAATCACGAACCCTTGCGAGGTAGGTTGAACTTGCCTATAAGTGAAGCATAGGCCCATATATAATATACATATATATATATATATATATATATATATATATATATATATATATATATCACCATCACTACGATCATCACCACCACCATCACCATCACCACCATCACCATCACCACCATCACCATCACCACCATCCCAAGAGAGGCGGTGCGAATGAGGCGCAGTTAAAGTGACCATCAACTTAACTTTGTGACCCACTTAGCTTCTCTCTTACAACACCCGCAAGGCCATTCAGTCACTGCCATCAGTCAGGCACAGTACTGGGAAGACAGTCACTCAGTCACTGCCATCAGTCAGGCACAGTACTGGGAAGACAGTCACTGCCATCAGTCAGGCACAGTACTGGGAAGACAGTCACTACTATCAGTCAAGTATAGTCCTGGAGAGAGTAAGAAGCGGGTTGAGATAGTTACAATGTTATATCTAGTAACGTGCATGGATGTGTAATAGGAGTGATAGAAGTAGTGTATAGACATATAGCTCAACAAATACTACTACTAACATTGTTACTATTACCAATATTAAAACAACTACTATCCCATTGGTGAATAATAATAATAATAATAATAATAATAATAATAATAATGAACATTAATAATAATGAACAATAATAATAATAATAATAATAAACGGTGGTCACAAAGACCTTCATTCAACCATGAAGCCATAAATGTCTAAATGACCAAAACAGTTCACTATATCACAGAGACTGGCCATTTAACACCACAGTTCCCCTCCCTCACCCCTTCCCTAATTCCATCTACTCTTTCCATTCCCATTCCCCCTCCCTCTCTCTCCTCTATCTCTCTTCTCTCTCTCTCTCTCTCTCTCTCTCTCTCTCTCTCTCTCTCTCTCTCTCTCTCTCTCTCTCATACACCTCAAGAACCACTTGTAAGATTTACAGATCTCAATTCCCACCCCCCTTCCTTTCTTTCTGTCACCCCTCCTTCTTCCTCTCCCCATCACCGCCTCTCCCCTCCCCAAAACACAACACTGCCACACACATCTATAAACACGAAGTGGAGAAATATATCACAACTTTAAATCTCTTCTTAAAATGGTTCGTTTGAGCACAGGCGGACTGGCGGTACATTTTGTGATATTGAAACTCGGAATCTATTTCAAGCGTCATTGTGTTGGTGTCGAGGCATATATTTCCCAACTAGGATTATATATCAGGGAGAAGCGCAATTGTTCACGTGGTCTCTTTAGGTGTGAGGCACTGCTTCATGTAGTGACCGTGTTCAGCTGTGAGACCGTACTAGAGGCATTTTTCACCTGTGAACTACACATTAATTGTGATCAGGATGGGATTGTGTGTTGTTGTGTGTGTGTGTGTGTGTGTGTGTGTGTGTGTGTGTGTGTGTGTGTGTAGTGAATAATGGTTCAGGGGTAAAGAATGTAGGAACATTAAATATGTGGAATGGAGTGTTAGACTGGCCTAAGTAGCTTCTGAAACGCTGCCCAGGAGAGCAATCTTGCTCTCAACACCAGGAGGTGTATATACATACACCAAGAAGTATACCTCACTCATTTTATATATACCCCGAGTTGTATGTCACTCAGTGTATATACACCAACAGGTGCATATGTCTGTGTATATACAAAGAGACATATGTCCCCCTGTGTATATATTTACTTTAGTCCCAATCTTAGGGAAAAAATATTCTTGATAAACGACAACGAAGAAGTGGAACGAACCACGATAGGATTCATATGTCTCCATGCCTAAGTTCACTGGGAGTTCGCCCTCCCAAAAAATTACGACACATCTTGCAAAACTGAGACACGGGAGTGATTAAAGGAAGTGCATGTGCGTAGTTCATTTGGGAATGGCTCGTTTGCTGCACGCTCTTGCAATTTCTCATATTTCTGACGTGATAGGAGAACTATGATACAAGGAATGTTGTGGAGGGTAGAGATAGTTGGGTGTTGGACTGATGGGTTGTGGAGGATTGCGTGTAGGACGGATGTGTGTTGCAGGATTGCGTGTGATGGAGGGATGGGTGTGTTTGGAAGGTTATGTGATGAAGGGGTTGTGTGTTGAAGAGTGGTGACTGGTGTTGGAGAGATGATGGTTGTGGGTAGGTGTTGCTGGAGAAGAGATTCGTGTGATGAAGAGTAAATAATTTGTTTCTGTGTCTTGGCCAGATATTTGAAAGGTGTTTTAATGGGGTAACTGGTAAATAGTACGTGGCAGCTGGTAGTTGAATTTAGTGTCGTCATGTCTGAAGAATTTAGAATATATTATTGGGCAGTAAATGGTAAGTGGATGGTGGACGTTAGAGGATAGAGAGAGAGAGAGAGAGAGAGAGAGAGAGAGAGAGAGAGAAGAAAACGACAACAAAAACTGCATGCGTAAATTTATCAAAAGAAAGCAACTAGAGTTTGACGAGCGGAGGAAACACTGCAATACAGCACAAACACTGCACAACACTTCACAACACTGCAGAAACACTGCACAAACACTTGACAAACACTGCACAACACTTCACAACACTACAGAAACACTGCACAAACACTGCACAAACACTGCAGAAACACTTTACAAACACTGCACAGAAAATATGACAGTGAAACAGCGTGAGGGGGAAAAAACAGAACAGGAAACTACAGTCCAGCTTTAAATTACATTTTTTTTTGTTTCTGAATCCCGCTGATTGGTAATCTGATTTAATTTCCGAATCCCAGAGATTGGAAATGCGTTTGATATAATATGCGAATCCCAGCGATTGGTTATTTTCTCCCGGTGGGCGATAAATTTTGGGAATTAATTCTTCCTTTGCTAATTGTGATGAAAAATTTATAATCATTGGAATTATTCCCTATTATTATTATTATCATTATTATTATTATTACTATTATTATTAGTAATTTAAGCGTTTCATCTATTTAGAGAGAGAAGACACAAAGAAAAAAAGTAATAGAGAGATGACACACAGAAAGATGGAAATAGAAGATGGAATATATATATATATATATATATATATATATATATATATATATATATATATATATATATATAATATAAGTTACATTTTTATACATCCCACAGTGTTATTATACCCACAGTGTTAACGCCAGTCCACTCTCCCACACACCGTGCCTTCGGGAGTCATCTGGCAAGAATTATAAAGGAAGTCAAGGTGGGATCACCTCACAATATCGTCGGGAAAATCAATAGGCACAAACTCCGGAGTCAGTATTGTCACCTCGGCTCCTTATTTATAGAAGGTAGAAGTTAGCGTTGCAGGAGGAAGGGGGAGGGGGGGGGAAGAGGCTCCGTGCTCAAGGCTTGACTTCATGTTGGCTTCTCTGGGAGTGATGGGCAACGATGGTTGGGGGTTGCAAGGGATTCGACGTTGAAGACGTTGTTTCTTGCCTGCAGGTAGCAGATATCCGGGGAGTTACTACCGCCATACGAGCGTGAAACGGAAGCCTGGTAAACGTTTTGCACTCTGGCACGTATACTGGTTAAAAAAAAAAGAAATTCGGCTCATGAACACACAACAGGTAAATTTTGCATATTTTTTAGAATATTCATTAAATATTTGTCTTTGCTTTCTTTTGTTTTTTCTTCATAGTTCTTATTACTGTTATACATCCTTTGCACTTACCATTGGGAAGCGGGGGAGAGAATCCTTCCGCCGTAAGCCATGTGTCACAGAACGTGACTAAACTGTCACGAACAAGGCGACTGTTCACTCCTTGCTCTATGTGGAGTATTGAAGAATTTAGTAAGTTGAATTTTTTAAGGTGTGTGTGAATGAGTGTGTGTGTGTGTGTGTGTGTGTGTGTGTGTGTGTGTGTGTACTCACCTAATTGTGGTTGCAGGGGTCGAGACTCAGTTCCTGGCCCCGCCTCTTCACTGATTGCTACTGGGTCCTCTCTCTCCCTACTCCATGAGCTTTATCACACCTCGTCTTAAAGCTATGTAGGGTTCCTGCCTCCACTACATCACATGCTAGACTATTCCACTTCCTGACTACTCTATGACTGAAGAAATACTTCCTAACATCCCTTTGACTCATCTGAGTCTTCGACTTCCAATTGTGACCCCTTGTTTCTGTGTCCCATCTCTGGAACACCGTCTCTGTCCACCTTGTGTGTGTGTGTGTGTGTGTGTGTGGTATTGGACTGATAACACTGAAATTAAGAAAAAAAAAAACATGAAAATTCACATAGAAGCCGAAATTCAGACTTAGGGTACACATTTAGTCCTAGAGTTCAGTAGGTTCAACACCCCACTAACATTAAATAATTTCAAAGGCATTAAAAGTAAAGGGTTTTAAGAAGTCCAGACCTCGTCCAGATCATATAAAACAGGGAATCAAATGGAGTTTAAAGAGTGTTGAGTCCTGTGGTTAGTCAAGTTAGGTGGCAGCTGTACTAACAGATGGTGTGCCCATTACGGTAAAGCAATGGGTTGACATTCAGTACCATAAAGTGCCCTTGCTCACTGCTGCTTGCTTCATTAACTCCCAGTCCTTGCTCTCTCTCTCTCTCTCTCTCTCTCTCTCTCTCTCTCTCTCTCTCTCTCTGTAAGTAAGTTTATTCAGGTATACACAAATACAGTTACACAGATTATCATACATAGCAGCATATGTGTAGAGAACCTGTGTAGTGATTGTTTTTCTTGTGGTGTTTGGGAGGGAGGAGGGGTAGGAGACACTGTGTTGTTTCCTGACGAATAAAACACCAAGAACAATACAAGTCAGATGACATATATAATTATACTCGTCTGTTATTCCTGACAGACAAGAGAAAGTGTTAAGGCTCTCTTCACAGTTCCACTTCCTAGGCTAGACGGTGACACTTATACTTTCGGTACAAAAACGTATAGGCATTAACAAGATAAATTAAAACGACGTTTCGGCCCGACATGGACCATTAATTAGTTACGCAATTAATGGTTCAACTCGGACCAAAACATCATCATCGGTTTTTTTCCTATATGAGTTTTTTTTTGTGTATTGTTATAGTTATGGTATTATGTTTTTTTATTCTTTAAGAGAAATTAAGCAGTGGGTCGGCTAAAAAAAAAAAATCACGATACTGTGGCTGGAATAATTCAGAGAAAAATTCTCACTTTGGAGAGGAAACTTTAGACGATGTTTCGAGCAGTCATGACTCGATGAGGGGGTCCAGGAAGGACCGAAATATCTTCTCGGATTTCCTCTTCAAATTGGGGAAAGAAAAGTAAACAAAGGCGAAGTACAACAGAAAATAAGACAAAAATGATTGCTCAAAAGGGAGGGTGGGTGCCTTGATCCTGATGAAGGGCTCTTGATCCAAGAAATACACCCTGTCCTTCCCTTTCCTCGAGTCAAACATGATTACTTCCTGTTTCCCCAGATGACGCATTACCCTGTTAGAGGCTTAGCGCTTCCTAAAGGATGTTTGTATATGTTGGGCTTGACAAGGAAGGGGAGGGGAAGGGGTCAGTTGGGGGGAGGGGTGAGGAGGGAGGGGAAGGGGAATGTAGGAGAGAGAGGAGGAGGGAGGGAAGGAGGGAGGGAAGGAGTTGTTATTCTGGATCGTTCAAAGCAAACACATACACACAAGTAAACAAGAGAGTATATAAATGTCATGTACTCGCACTCAAGTCGAAATTTATCACCTGTCGTACAGAGACTCAAGTGTACATGTTTGTGTACATACATGCCTGTGTATTCTACTGTGTATAGACACGGCAGTGCATGTATCTGTGTATATACTAGTCAGTAAAGACGTCTGTATAGAAAGACGTCAGTGTATATCTTTGTGTACACAATATTCAGCCACTGTAGTGTACGCTCGAATTTTTAAAAAGCATTCTCAAAAGGTCTTTTTTCAAATTCAACCTTCCTCTCTCCACCGTCACCATGGAAACACACAAAAATGCAGTGTGACGAGATCCTTTACCCACAACATTTCGCCCATGTAGTACCCTTCCAGTCACAGATTTATTCTTGTTGACTTCTCTGAGATTAATACGACCCTTTAATGACAACATTTTGCCCACTTAACCCTTTTTCCAGACGCAAATTTATTCTTACTGACATCTCTCTCAAGATCAACATCAGCGTATGTGAAGTAACATAAGCAGAGGAGACTGAGAGACTGATCTACACGAGAGATGAAGAGCTGGAGGTATCAGTCAATGGAGAGAGTCCTGGAATATGAAGAGTCCTGGAATATGAAGAGAGTCCTGGAATGTGAAGAGAGTCCTGGAATATGAAGAGAGTCCTGGAATATGAAGAGAGTCCTGGAATATGAAGAGAGTCCTGGAATATGAAGAGAGTCCTGGAATATGAAGAGAGTTCTGGAATATGAAGAGTCTTCTGGAATATGAAGAGAGTCCTGGAATATGAAGAGAGTCCTAGAATATGAAGAGAGTCCTGGAATATGAAGAGAGTCCTGGCATATGAAGAGAGTCCTGGAATATGAAGAGAGTCCTGGAATATGAAGAGAGTCCTGGAATATGAAGAGAGTTCTGGAATATGAAGAGTCTTCTGGAATATGAAGAGAGTCCTGGAATGTGAAGAGAGTCCTAGAATATGAAGAGAGTCCTGGAATATGAAGAGAGTCCTGGAATATGAAGAGAGTCCTGGAATATGAAGAGAGTCCTGGAATATGAAGAGAGTCCTGGAATATGAAGAGAGTACTGGAATATGAAGAGAGTCCTGGAACAGACACATAAAAAGTATATCCACTCAGCAGACACAAGTAGAAGGTTGTGATGTCAGTATCAACAAGCAGCTGCACAGTGACAACAGACGTCACTGAATAACAGATGTCATTGCAGTGACAACAGACATCACTGAACATATATCAATAAACCACAAACACTGGAGTCCCTCCACATCCCAACTAATGCAGCCGTCGGGAGGAGAATGATCCTCTAAGCAAACTGCGTCTATCCTGAAGAGGTCGCAACAAATCACCGACCGGGTGAGGCTTGTACCCATGGCAAGTGAGTGCGAAAACTCACAGGCGAGTGCGTTAACCAGTGGACCAGTTGGCTCTAATAAGATTTATGCAGCTAGATATATTTCAGAACACCGGAGGAAGGTTAGCATGGGCCGCCACTGTGACCACAAATGCAGGTTTTTACAGACGAATTCCAAAAGCAGCGTGAATGTGACGTGAGTCAACAGGGTGTAACAATGAGCGAAAGGTCACAGGTTCAAATCGGATAGAGTTAATACAATTAGACGAGCCTTATTGCACCTGCTGTTCATAGTGGTAGAATTAAACACATGTGCAACATCTGGGTATCTTTGTTGTAGACGTTTCGACATCCAGTGGCTTTATGAATTCAAACTCAGGGACATAACTGGAAGATGAGGTAATCAGTCCCTCAACTGAGGGACTGTTATGGATTTTGGCGTGAGGTAGGTGGGATAAAAGCTGAGATAAAGATGAGGGAAGGAAAAACTGAGACAGAAGTAAAATTAAAGCCTTTTTTCTAGCCAAGAAGTTTAACGATATATAAAAAAAAATCCTTGAAGTAACCATAAAGAGATTTACGTCAGGTGTAAAACAAGACTTACGATCGTAAAAGAAAATCATAAAAAAAATCGATAAAGAAATAATTTTTTATTTACACTATAATACCAATAGATGGGAGCTCACGGAAGCACACGAAGGAGGCAAACAGCAAGTGACTTGTCATTTCACAC
Source organism: Cherax destructor (assembly GCA_009830355.1). NCBI lineage: Eukaryota > Metazoa > Arthropoda > Malacostraca > Decapoda > Parastacidae > Cherax > Cherax destructor. The sequence goes on along the minus strand of WNWK01000164.1, from coordinate 27,985 downwards.
AGAGGCTACCCTCGAGCACGGAGCGCCAGTGTCGAACCATCACCTGACCAACCTCGTATATAAGGCTGAGAAACTCAGCTTAGGTAATTATACACGATATGGAAGAAAGAAACGCTCGCTAACACGCTCTGATACGCAGATAAGGTTCGTTTCTACACATGAATGAATCGGAAAGACTCACTTAAGATCTTCGTGAGGGTTTCGATCCATTGTCAAGTCACAACAATGGTCAAGGAGGGAGCGAAACGTCGTCATAACGTTCCTCTCCTAAGTGACTTTTTATTCCTAAATATGTCAGACTTAAAAAGAATGTGCCAGTAACAATGAATGTACTCACCTATTTGTAGTTGCAGGGGTCTATTCACAGCTCCTGGCCCTTCACTGGTGGCTAGTAGGTCACTCTCCCTGCTCCATGAGCTTTATCATACCGTCAAACTACCGCCCAATAAGCCTGACCTCAATCTACCGTCAAACTACCGCCCAATAAGCCTGACCTCAATCTACCGTCAAACTACCGCCCAATAAGCCTGACCTCAATCTACCGTCAAACTACCGCCCAATAAGCCTGACCTCAATTGTAGGCAAATTACTAGAGTCAATTATAGCTGATATTATTAGAAGCCATCTAGATAACCATAATTTGATTAATGATACCCAGCATGGATTCACGAGGGGCCGTTCCTGCCTATCTAATTTATTAACCTTCTTCAGTAAAGCTTTTGAGGCTGTTGATCACGATAAAGAATTCGATATTGTTTATTTAGACTTTAGTAAGGCTTTTGATAGAGTACCGCACCAGAGACTGTTAAAGAAAGTGGCAGCTCATGGCATTGGGGGAAAAGTGCTGTCATGGATCGAGTCATGGCTCACCAATAGGAAGCAGAGAGTGTGCATAAATGGGGTTAAATCCGAATGGGGACTTGTAACAAGTGGTGTTCCACAGGGATCAGTCTTAGGCCCATTGTTATTTATAATATATATCAATGACCTTGATGAGGGAATTACTAGTGATATGAGTAAATTCGCCGACGACACGAAGATAGGTAGGATAATTGATTCAAACATAGATGTCATAGAACTTCAGGAAGATTTAGACAAACTTAATTCGTGGTCAGAAAAGTGGCAGATGCAGTTCAATGTAGATAAATGCAAGGTTCTGAAGCTCGGGAGTGTCCATAACCCAAGCACTTATAAGTTAAATAACGTAGAACTTAGCCATACAGATTGCGAGAAGGACTTGGGGGTGATGGTAAGCAGCAACCTTAAACCAAGACAGCAATGCCTAAGCGTACGTAATAAGGCAAATAGATTACTGGGATTTATATCAAGAAGTGTTAGCAACAGAAGTCCAGAGGTTATATTACAGCTTTATACATCATTAGTAAGGCCTCACCTAGATTACGCAGCTCAGTTCTGGTCTCCATATTACAGAATGGACATAAATTCGTTAGAAAACATTCAGCGTAGAATGACTAAATTAATACATAGCATTAGAAATCTTCCTTACGAAGAAAGATTGAAGACCCTAAAATTACATTCACTTGTAAGACGTAGAATGAGGGGAGACATGATCGAGGTATACAAGTGGAAAATGGGTATTAACAAAGGGGATATAAATAAGGTCTTGAGGATATCTCTCCAAGAGAGAACCCGCAATAATGGATTCAAGTTAGATAAGTTTAGATTTAGAAAGGATATAGGAAAGTATTGGTTTGGAAATAGGGTAGTTGATGAGTGGAACAGTCTGCCTAGTAGGGTTATTGAAGCTAGGACCTTGGGTAGTTTCAAATTTAGGTTGGATAAATTCATGAGTGAGAGGGGTTGGATTTGAGTGGGTCTCGCGCATGAGTGGGTAGAATTGTCAAAGCTTATTTCTTGGGTAGCATTGAAAATTGGGTTGAGCAAATATTCTGTTAGTGGGACGGATTGTGAAGGACCTGCCTAGTATGGGCCAATAGGCCTGCTGCAGTGTTCCTCCTTTCTTATGTTCTTATGTTCTTATACCTCTTCACAAAGCTATGAATGGATCCTGCCTCCACTACCTCCCTTTCTAGACTATTCCACTTCCTGACAACTCTGTGACTGAAGAAATACTCCCTAACACCCCTGTGACTAAACTGAATCTTCAACTTCCAATGTGTCCCCTTGTTGCTGTGTCCCATCTCTGGAACATCCTGTCTCTGTCCACCTTGTCGATTCCTCTCAGTATTTTATATGTCGTTATCATATCCCCACTATCTCTCCTGTCCTCCAGTGTGTGTGTGTGTGTGTGTGTGTGTGTGTGTGTGTGTGTGTGTGTGTGTGTGTGTGTGTGTGTGTAGTAACTTAAGTAATTAAGAGGATACTACACTCACCACTTACGATAATTATTATTATTATTATTATAATCATGGGGGAACGCTAAATCCGTTGGATTATACACCGCATGTGTGGGGGGGGGGATGGAAGGTATTCAGGCTCAATATAGGGAACTGGAGCACAAATCCAATTCCCTAGATCAAGAGCCCCCTCACTTGAGGGGACCACTTACCAGAAAAGTTAATTTCATTACAGAAATTATAGAGGTAATTATCTCTTACGATACGTAATTGTGTATATATGATTATTTTTTTTATCGGGTAGCGTAAAGGACAAGAGGGGATTTTTGTGTGGATAATTATAGGAGGACGTTTAGATGTAGTGTTTGTGACTTTAGCGAGTTATGCTTACCTAGCTGTGTTAGTAGGGGTCGAGTCTCGGCTCCTGGTCCAGCCAGTGTGTACTCATCTATTTGTGGTTACAGGGGTCGATTCACAGCTCCTGGCCCTTTGTGTGTGTGCGTGTCTGTGTACAAGCACACGCATGCATGCATACATAGCCGTACACAAACATACAGGCAGACAGAAAGACACACACACACGCACACACTCACACACACACACACACACACACACACACACACATTCTCTCTCTCAACTTTTCAAATAAAAACTAAGTAATTTAACTTTGAAAATAACACATTCCTAACATTATATCTTTCGCATTAAGAGCAAATTTGAGTTTTCCAAAACACCGGAACATTGACACAAACTTACTCGATCTGATCACCAGAGGAAACACATCAGAGAAAATAATAGGCCTATAAGAATGGAATTAGACGTAATAACGTAATCTCCAAAGATATTTTGGAGGACAGACACAAGGGTGAGACTATCACATTATAATGTAATTTATTGGCATTTCCTGCGCAATGCAATTATGGGTTACGTCGCTTTATCATCATGCTATATCGATTACCTTCCAGGAATACAAAATAGTCAGGCTAGAAAAAAGGGGCAGTGAGATTACGTTTCTCTTTCATGAACCATTAATTTCTGTATGTATGGATGTTTGTGTGTGAGTGTGTGTGTGTGTGTGTGTGTGTGTGAGTGTGTGTGTGTGTGTGTGTGTGTGTGTGTGTGTGTGTGTGTGTGTGTGTGTGTGTGTGTGGATCGCTACACAGAACTTTTCTGGTTTGGGTAATGTTAGTTTTATTCTTCTTCTTGAGCTTCTTTAAGTAAATGGGACTTTGTGGGTTGTGGTCTTATCCTTATTCACTCTGTTTCTCTCTCCCTCTCTGTCTCTCTCCCTCTCTGTCTCTCTCTGTCTCTGTCTGTCTCTCTCTCCACCCAAACCAAACAGATTGCCCTTCAAGTTCCACGTCCCTATCCGGATTGATTGCATTAGAAAAATCCGTATTATTTAACGTTCGTATCACCAGCGTTTACGCATTGCTTGACGCACGTGTCCTCCTGTGAGAGGTGAGGTCATGTCATCAGTCACAGCATCTCTGAACCTACTGCGTCAACACAATCACTCATCTAATCTTGATGAGTCAGCGGTTAGTAAGTCACTCAGCTGGGTGAGTCAGTAGTCACTGAGTCAGGCGACTTGTTGGGCAAGTGATCCCAGTTTAGTTTAGGTGTCAGGTTAGGTGTTAGGTTAGGTGTTAGGTTAGGTGTTAGTTTAGGTGTTAGGTTAGGTGTTAGGTTAGGTGTTAGGTTAGGTGTTAGGTTAGGTGTTAGTTTAGGTGTTAGGTTAGGTTTTAGGTTAGGTGTTAGGTGTTAGGTTAGGTGTTAGTTTAGGTGTTAGGTTAGGTGTTAGGTTAGGTGTTAGGTTAGGTGTTAGGTTAGGTAAGATTTAAGAACATAAGAACATAAGAAAGGAGGAACACTGCAGCAGGCCTGTTGGCCCATACTAGGCAGGTCCATCACAATCCGTCCCACTAACAGAATATTTGCTCAACCCAATTTTCAATGCTACCCAAGAAATAAGCTTTGACAATTCTACCCACTCATGCGCGAGTCCCACTCAAATCCAACCCCTCTCACTCATGAATTTATCCAACCTAAATTTGAAACTACCCAAGGTCCTAGCTTCAATAACCCTACTAGGCAGACTGTTCCACTCATCAACTACCCTATTTCCAAACCAATACTTTCCTATATCCTTTCTAAATCTAAACTTATCTAACTTGAATCCATTATTGCGGGTTCTCTCTTGGAGAGATATCCTCAAGACCTTATTTATATCCCCTTTGTTAATACCCATTTTCCACTTGTATACCTCGATCATGTCTTCCCTCATTCTACGTCTTACAAGTGAATGTAATTTTAGGGTCTTCAATCTTTCTTCGTAAGGAAGATTTCTAATGCTATGTATTAATTTAGTCATTCTACGCTGAATGTTTTCTAACGAATTTATGTCCATTCTGTAATATGGAGACCAGAACTGAGCTGCGTAATCTAGGTGAGGCCTTACTAATGATGTATAAAGCTGTAATATAACCTCTGGACTTCTGTTGTTAACACTTCTTGATATAAATCCCAGTAATCTATTTGCCTTATTACGTACGCTTAGGCATTGCTGTCTTGGTTTAAGGTTGCTGCTTACCATCACCCCCAAGTCCTTCTCGCAATCTGTATGGCTAAGTTCTACGTTATTTAACTTATAAGTGCTTGGGTTATGGACACTCCCGAGCTTCAGAACCTTGCATTTATCTACATTGAATTGCATCTGCCACTTTTCTGACCACGAATTAAGTTTGTCTAAATCTTCCTGAAGTTCTATGACTTCTATGTTTGAATCAATTATCCTACCTATCTTCGTGTCGTCGGCGAATTTGCTCATATCACTAGTAATTTCCTCATCAAGGTCATTGATATATATTATAAATAACAATGGGCCTAAGACTGATCCCTGTGGAACACCACTTGTTACAAGTCCCCATTCGGATTTAACCCCATTTATGCACACTCTCTGCTTCCTATTGGTGAGCCATGACTCGATCCATGACAGCACTTTTCCCCAATGCCATGAGCTGCCACTTTCTTTAACAGTCTCTGGTGCGGTACTCTATCAAAAGCCTTACTAAAGTCTAAATAAACAATATCGAATTCTTTATTGTGATCAACAGCTTCAAAAGCTTTACTGAAGAAGGTTAATAAATTAGATAGGCAGGAACGGCCCCTCGTGAATCCATGCTGGGTATCATTAATAAATTATGGTTATCTAGATGGCTTCTAATAATATCAGCTATAATTGACTCTAGTAATTTGCCTACAATTGAGGTCAGGCTTATTGGGCGGTAATTTGACGGTAGGGACTTGTCCCTGCTTTAAAAATAGGAATTACATTAGCCATCTTCCACATATCAGACACTACACCTGTTTGAAGAGATAAATTAAAAATGTTAGATATTGGTTCACAGAGTTCCATTTGCATTCCTTAAGAACCCTTGCAAAAAGCTCATCAGGACCCGGCGATTTATTTTGTTTCAGTCGGTCCAGCTGTTTCATAACCATTTCGCTAGTGACTGTGATATTACATAATTTATCTTCTTCTGGGCCTCTGTAAAAAATAATTATTGGGATATTATTAATGTCTTCCTGTGTGAAAACCGAGAGAAAATAATTATTAAAAATAGAGCACATATCATTCTCCTTGTCAGTAAGATGCCCAAAGTTATTTTTAAGGGGACCTATCTTATCCCTAACTTTTGTTCTATAAACCTGGAAAAAACTTTTGGGTTAGTTTTTGAATCCCTAGCAACTTTAATTTCATAGTCCCGTTTAGCTTTTCTTATTCCCTTTTAACGTCCCTCTTAATGTCAGTATACTGATTTATAAGATGACCCTCACCTCTTTTTATGCGCCTATAAATTCCTTTCTTCTGCCCTAAAAGATATTTGAGCCTATTATTCATCCATTTTGGGTCATTTCTACTTGATCTAATTTCTTTATACGGGATAAATGTTCTTTGGGCAGCCTGTATAGTGTTAAGAAAACTGTCATATTGATACCTCTCTTCTTCACCCCAGTCCACAGTTGATAAGTGTTCTCTAAGTCCATTATAATCTGCTAAGCGAAAATCTGGGACCATTACTGAATTATCCCTACTATCATACATCCATTCAATGCTAAAGGTAATTGACTTGTGGTCGCTTGAGCCGAGTTCCTCTGTAATTTCTAAATTATTAACAAGGGTTTCCTTGCTTGCCAGAACCAAGTCAAGTAGGTTATTTCCCTTGTAGGTTCTGTTACAAACTGCTTCAAAAAGCAATCCTGAACTACTTCTAAAAGTCGTTAGATTCTAAATTCCCTGTCATGAAATTCCAATCAATCTGACTAAAGTTAAAGTCCCCTAGAATTACTATGTTATCGTGTCTTGTGGCCTTAACAATTTCCTCCCAAAGTAGTCTCCCTTGTTCCTATCTAAGTTTGGAGGACGGTAAATCACGCCTAAAATCAATTTTTCACACCCTCTGAAAATTCTATCCAGACAGACTCTGTATGTGTTAATTCAGACTTTATACCCGTTTTTATGCAACAATTTAAATGATCACGGACATAGAGTGCCACCCCACCCCCTTTCCCGATACTTCTGTCTACTTGGAACAATTTAAAACCCTGAATGTGACATTCGGCAGGCAAGTCCCGATTTTTCATATTAAACCATGTCTCAGTTATTGCAAAAACATCAATATTACCCGTACTTGCAACTAATCTCAACTCGTCCATCTTATTCCTAGCACTACGACTATTGGTGTAATATATATTTAGAGACCCTCCTTTCTCTTTACCCTTCCTGCTCATCTCTGTTTTTCCACTACGGGCCGGTGGAAACCCTCAGGGGTCGAAACAAGTGTGTGTTATGGGTAGATTTGCCCATTATGATTAACTTTAAGGAGATGGTGTTTGTCGTGGGCGTTTCCTAAATCTCCAGTCAAAGAAGCAGTGTTTGTGTGTATGTACTCACTTTATTGTGGTTGCAGGTGTCTAGTCATAGCTCCTGGCCCCGCCTCTTCACTGTGTGTATGTGTGATTCAAAGTTGCTATGAAGGTGTAGTTGTTTTGAATATATTGACTGTTTGTGACGCACAATAGAGAACCAAAAAATGTAGACGACATTTCGGCCCCATTTGGACCATTATCAGGTCGCGAGAGTCTGTACAATGGGTCCATAACGAAGAATAACAGCGACTAAATTTCTTCCTCACAAAATTGTAAGCAGTGAATTTTTCCAGTCATGGAATTGTCTCTCATTTGTCATAGTTTGAGAAAATATACAGCTGGACGAAATATTCAGAAACATTGTAGAATTTTGGAATTGCAAACCTAAATGTATAAATATCATGATAAATTGATTATTTTTGGAAAGGAGAATAAGTAAAAGAAGAAGAAGAATTTGATGAAAAAAGTGGATATGAAAGTATATATATATATACGTATATATATATATATATATATATATATATATATATATATATATATATATATATATATATATACATAGGTAGGTAGTAGGTTGGTAGACAGCAACCACTCAGGGAGGTACTACCATCCTGCCAGGTGACTGTGAAACAGAAACCTGAAACTGTTTTACATGATGGTAGGATTGCTGGTGTCTTTTTCTGTCTCATAAACATGCAAGATTTCAGGTACGTCTTGCTACTTCTACTTATACTTAGGTCACACTACGCAAACATGTACACGTTTATTGTATACACACTCATCTGAGTTTTCTTTGATTTTATCTTAATAGTTCTTGTTCTTATTGCTTTTCCCTTTCATATCCATGGGGAAGTGGAATAAGAATCTTTCCTCCGTAAGCCATGCGTGTTGTAAAAGTCAACGAAAATGCCGGGAACAATGGGCTAGTAACCCCTTTTCCTGTATAGCTTACTAAAAGAAGAAGAAGAAAATCGTCAAAGTGGGATGTTTGAATGTGCGTGGATGTTGTGCGAATGATAAGAAAGAGATGATTGTAGATGTTATGAATGAAAAGAAGCTGGATGTCCTGGCTTTAAGTGAGACAAAGCTGAAGGGGGTAGGAGAGTTTCAGTGGGGAGAAATAAATGGGATTAGATCAGGGTTTCAAATAGAGTTAGAGCTAAAGAAGGAGTGGCAATAATGTTGAATAATCAGTTATGGCAGGTAAAGAAGGAATATAAATGTATAAATTCAAGGATTATGTGGAGTAAAATAAAGGTTGGATGTGAAAAGTGGGTTATAGTAAGTGTTTATGCACCTGGAGAAGAGAGAAGTGTAGAAGAGAGAGAGATTTTGGGAAATGTTGAGTGAGTGTGTGGGGAGTTTTCAACCAAGTGAGAGAGTAATTGTGGTTGGGGATCTTAATGCTAAAGTGGGTAAAATGTTGTGGATGGAGTAGTAGGTAAATTTGGGGTGCCAGGGGTAAATGTAAATGGGGAGCCATTAATTGAGCTATGTGTAGAAAGAGGTTTGGTAATAAGTAATACATATTTTATGAAAAAGAGGATAAATAAATATACAAGGTATGATATAGCACGTAAGGAAAGTAGTTTGTTGGATTATGTATTGGTGGATAAAGGTTGATGAGTAGGCTTCAGGATGTACATGTTTATAGAGGGGCAACGGATATATCAGATCATTATTTGGTTGTAGCTACAGTTAGAGTAAAGGTAGATGGGACAAAAGAAAATGGCAACAGCAAGTAAGAGAGAGGTAAAAGTGTATAAACTAAGGGAGGAGGAAGTTAGGGTGAGATATAAGCAACTATTGGCAGAAAGGTGGGCTAGTGCAAGTAGGAGTAGTGGGGGGGTTGAAGAGAGTTGGGATAGTTTTAAAAATGCAGTATTAGAATGTGGGGCAGAAGTTTGTGGTTATAGGAGGGTGGGTGCAGGAGGAAAGAGGAGTGAGTGGTGGAATGAAGAAGTAAAGGGTGTGATAAAAGAGAAAAAGGTAGCTTATGAGAGGTTTTTACAAAATAGAAGTGTTAGTAGAAGAGCAGAGTATATGGAAAGTAAAAGAAAGGTGAAGAGAGTGGTGAGAGAGTGCAAAAGAAGAGCGGATGAAAGAACGGGAGAGGCTCTGTCAAGAAAATTTGCTGAAAACAAGAAAAAATTTTGGAGTGAGATAAACAAGGTAAGAAAGCCTAGGGAACGAATGGATTTGTCAGTTAAAAACAGAGTAGGGGAGTTAGTAGATGGGGAGCTGGAGGTATTGGGTAGATGGCAGGAATATTTTGAGGAACTTTTAAATGTTGATGAAAAGAGGGAGGCGATAATTTCATGTACTGGCCAGGAGGTACAACATCGTTTAGGAGTGAAGAAGAGCAGGATGTGAGTGTGGGGGGGGTGCGTGAGGCATTACGTAGAATGAAAGGGGTAAAGCAGCAGGAATTGACGGAATCATGACAGAAATGTTAAAAGCAGGGGGATATAGTGCTGGAGTGGTTGGTATTTTTGTTTAATAAATGTATGAAAGAGGGAAGGTACCTAGGGATTGACAGCGAGCATGTATAGTTCCTTTATATAAAGGGAAGGGGATAAAAGAGAGTGTAAAAATTATAGGGGAATAAGTTTACTGAGTATACCAGGTAAAGTGTATGGCAGGGTTATTATTGAAAGAATTAGAGGTAAGACAGAGAGTAGGATTGCAGATGAGCAAGGAGGCTTTAGAATGGGTAGGGGATGTGTAGATCAAGTGTTTACAGTGAAGCATATATGTGAACAGTATTTAGATAAAGGTAGAGAAGTTTTATTGCATTTATGGATTTAGAAAAGGCATATGATAGAGTGGATAGGGGAGCAATGTGGCAAATGTTGCAAGTGTATGGAATAGGTAGTAAGTTACTGAAGGCTGTAAAGAGTTTTTATGAGGATAGTGAGGCTCAGGTTAGGGTGTGTAGGAGAGAGGAGATTACTTTCCGGTAAAAGTAGGTCTTAGACAGGGATGTGTGATGTCACCATGGTTGTTTAATATATTTATAGATGGGGTTGTAAAAGAAGTAAATGCTAGGGTGTTGGGGAGAGGGGTGGGATTAAATTTTGGAGAATTAAATGCAAAATGGGAGTTGACACAGTTACTTTTTGCTGATGATACTGTGCTTATGGGAGATTCTAAAGAAAAGTTGCAAAGGTTAGTGGACGAGTTTGGGAGAGTGTGTAAAGGTAGAAAGTTGAAAGTGAACATAGATAAGAGTAAGGTGATGAGGGTATCAAACGATTTAAATAAAGAAAAATTGGATATCACATTGGGGAGAGGGATTATGGAAGAAGTAAATGTTTTCAGATATTTGGGAGTTGATGTGTCAGCGGATGGATTTATGAAGGATGAGGTTAACCATAGAATTGATGAAGGAAAAAGGTGAGTGGTGCATTGAGGTATCTGTGGAGACAAAAACGTTATCCATGGAGGCAAAGAAGGGAATGTACGAAAGTATAGTGGTACCAACACTCTATATGGGTGTGAAGCATGGGTTGCAAATGCTGCAGCGAGGAGGAGGCTGGAGGCAGTGGAGATGTCCTGTCTAAGGGCAATGTGTGGTGTAAATATTATGCAGAAAATTCGGAATGTGGAAATTAGGAGAAGGTGTGGAGTTACTAAAAGTATTTGTCAGAGGGCTGAAGAGGGTTGTTGAGGTGGTTTGGTCATTTAGAGAGAATGGATCAAAGTAGAATGACTTGGAGAGCTATAAATCTGTAGGGAAGGAAGGCGGGGTAGGGGTCGTCCTAGAAAAGGTTGAGGGAAGGGTAAAGGAGGTTTTTGGGCGAGGGGCTTGGACTTCCAGCAAGCATGTGTGAGCGTGTTAGATAGGAGTGAATGGAGACGAATGGTTTTGGGACATGACGATCTGTTGGAGTGTGAGCAGGGTAACATTGTATGAAGGGATTCAGGGAAACCAGTTAATTGATTTAGTTGGACTTGAGTCCTGGAAATGGGAAGTACAATGCCTGCACTTTAAAGGAGGGGTCTGAGATAGTGACAGCTGGGAGGACTTTTCTCAGCTGTCGTATCTGAGCTCCTCTGCAAAGACAGTGATTATGTATGAGTGTGGTGAAAGTGTTGAATGATGATGAAAGTTTTTTCTTTTGGGGATTTTCTTTCTTTTGGGTCACCCTGCCTCGGTGGGAGACGGCCGACTTGTTGAAAAAAAAAAAAAAATATATAAAACATATATATACATATATATAGTGGTTGTCTTGCATATTTTGATATCACCTGTTTACTGTGATCTTCTTTTTAATATATATATTATATATATTTTTATATATATATATATATATATATATATATATATATATATATATATATATATATATAATACATATATACATATATACATATATACAAATATATATATAAAGTGGAAGCAGCTAGCCAGTATGTCAACAACAATCTCATCATTTCTAACTGTCAGCAGGGCCAGAACGTTAGCACGGCTAGGGAGTCAGCACATCCCAGCCGTCAGCCCCACCAACACGACAGGACGACCATCTTCCATACGTCAGCACCACCAAGACGTCAGCAGGACCACCACCACCTTCCAGATGTCAGCACCTTAAGACGTCAGCAGGACCATCTTTCAGAGCGCTGGTACGAGTGTTGTCAGAGGTCGTATGTTACTTCTTGATCAGCTCCTCTGTCCTCATATATCGTCATCTTCCTTCTCCTCCTCCTTCTTTTTCTTCTCTTTCTTCTATTTCTCCTCCTCTTCCTCCCTTTTCTTCTCTTTCTTCTATTTCTCCTCCTCCTCCTCCTCCTCCTACATGCAACGCAGAAATTTCTGTCGCAGTAAAACCAGGAAAGCCAGTAGCATAAGCAGTTGCAGGAAAAACAGCAGGAGAAACAGCAGGAGACCCAGCAGGAGAAACAACAATAACAACAGAAGCACGATCAGTAGCAGAAGTAGACAGCAACAGCCATAACAGCAGCAGTAGCACCAGCAACAGTAGTACGAACATCAGCAGCAGCAGCAAAAGCAGCATCAGCAACATCAACAACAGTAATAAGAGGAACAGTAACAACAACAGCAGTAACAGCAACAATAGTAACAACAGTTGTTAATGGCAGGATCAACAGTAACAGCAATAACAGCAGTACCAGCAACAATAGCAGTATCAGCAGCAACAACAGTGAAGGCTAGCCAATAATCTTGGTTCACTAGAGATTGAATGTACAGTGGATCCTCGGTTTTCGTTCTAAATTCTTTCCAGAATGCTGTTCAAGTGCTGTTACCGAACGAATTTGTTCCCATAAGGACAAATGTAAATTAGATTAGTCGTTTCAGACCCCCAAAAATACACTTACAAAAGCTCTTACAAAAATACACTTACATAATTGTTCGAGTCTGGAGGTGAACGAAAACCGAGGGTCCACTATTCGGATGTGAGCCACGAACACTGATCAACTAGCATTGAACAACAAGAACTGAACAACAAACACTGAACAACAAACACTGAACAACTAGCATTGAACAACAAGCACTGAACAACTAGCACTGAACAGCAATCATTGAACAACAGTTCGTTCTCTGCATATGTTACCGTTCGTTCAATAATAATAATCTAACTTAACCTAATCTAACCTAATCTAATCTAACCTAACCTAATCTAACTTAACCTAATCTAACCTAACCTAATTTAACCGAACCTAACCTAACTAAACCGAGAATATTGTAGTGGAGGTAAAACACAACGGGTAATGGGACTGACCCCGCCAAACTTCTTTTCCAACTAATTCTCTACGCTGAGGGACTGACGACCTCATACTACTTCTTCAAGCTGTGGAACTGACCACTTCAGACCTCTTCTCGAGGGACGGATCACTCTTATCAACATCTTCACTACCTTAGCTTTAACCTCTGTATTTCGACTGAAGAAGTCTGGGTTGGAGAAATATCCACATCAATAAGATACCCAGGTGTTATATACCACTAATACAATTAAATGAATTTCAACACTGGGTTCCAAAAAGGGAAACGCAATGTGGTCCCTGTGACCACCCTTGTGGTGGTCCCAGTGACCACCCTTGTGGTGGTCCCAGTGACCACCCTTGTGGTGGTCCCAGTGACCACCCTTGTGGTGGTCCCAGTGACCACCCTTGTGGTGGTCCCAGTGACCACCCTTGTGGTGGTCCCAGTGACTACCCTTGTGGTGGTCCCAGTGATCACCCTTGTGGTGGTCCCAGTGACCACCCTTGTGGTGGTCCCAGTGACCACCCTTGTGGTGGTCCCAGTGACCATCCTTGTGGTGGTCCCAGTGACCTAGTTGTAAGTTTATCACACTTCATTATTAACTTAGTAGGTTTCTAGAAGTGAAATTTCCCATATTTGTAAGGATATAAATTCTTGTAAAAAGATTTGCATCAGCGTCCAGGAGCCATGAATCGACCCCTGCAAAGACAACTAAGTAAGCACACGGTCACTAGGTTTGACCTCAATCACTAAATGAAATTCAAAATCAGTCTGGTATTAATATCTCCTGTCTACTCCCTGTGATGATAACTCTCTGTCTGTCTTCTCCTCTGCCTCTTTAAGAAATCAATATATGTCTTAACATAAACTTTATATATATATATATATATATATATATATATATATATATATATATATATATATATATATATATATATATATATATATATATATACACACACACACTTCAGGCTCCAGCGCCACAAAAATGAATTGCAAACGTCAGGACATATTATTTTTCTTTGATAAAAGTGGCAAAAATGGCTCCTGAAGCAAGAGTCATATTCCAAGACGGTGTTTATACCCCACGGTCTTCCTCTTCCTGTATCGGTCTGTGTCGACCTGAGGTGGTCAACGTTGGTCATTGTGTTTGTTTACCCTTGCTGTTTACAATCACTACAGGCCTGGTCACAGGCCGGGCCGAGGGGGCGCTGACCCCCGAAACCCTCTCCAGGTACACTCCAGATATACAGGTTCTAGGCACTGACGATTAATCAGATTTAATGGAAAAATTTCAAAAAATCTTCATAATGTTTTGTTTTCAGTCAGAGTTGACTTATTAGATCTAAGACCCGTCGTCATTAGGTGTTCATGTCACACCTGTACACCACCACTAATTATAATAATCACATAACCTTACTCTCAGTAATTAGGATCAAAGTAAATTTTCAGCCTATATGTAACACTGCTGCTCAGGTATTCACCTCTCAGAATATGTGTAATGTTTATTTATGAATTGATTATAAATACAAATAACACATCTTCAGCATATATAATAATAATAATAATAATAATAATAATAATAATAATAATAATAATAATAATAATAATAATAATAATAATAATAATAATAATAATAATAATAATAATAATAATAATAATAATAATAATATCTTTACTTCTACAAACACATGTATAGAGTATACAGATCTACCTGACATCAATGACATACTACTACACAGAAAGCCGCTTGTTATGCAGAGCATTTCGGGCAAATTAGGTCAGTTTTGTCCCAGGATGCGACCCATACCAGTCGACAACCAGTGTGAAGAAACACATCCAGGAGGAAGGATAGAGTGAGGGGTAAACAGAAGGGGTAACGAGAGAAACTGTAGAATAGATGAGACAGAGCGAGAGAGCAAAGACGGGGAGAGGAATAGAAAGAAAAAACAGTAAAGAAATTGGAAACAGAGAGATAGGACACAGAGAAAGGAGGGAGACAGGAAGGGAGGGAAGAGAGAAAAGGCAAAGGCTTCCTTTAGGAAGCACAGTTTATGAGATATAAACGGGACTTTTAGTTAATTAAGCAGGAGTCCCTCATGCTCGCGAATATTGTAGACTTTATTCCATCAAATGGAGCTCCGTTGTAATAAAGGAATGAACTATTATTTACAATAAAGGGATGCTAAGACAAAATTTTGAGTCTCGGGTTAGTAGTGATGTAGTATGAACGTGATATGGGCAAGCTTCATACACAGTTTCATGAGTAGGTACGAGATAGGGTTCAAGAAACCAGTGAGGTCGGTTGGGGAAGGCTAATTAATTTCGAAGCTCCGGGTTAAAGGCCCACCTCTGGAAGGCTGCAGAGGCCAATCAAGACGCATGAAATTGTTTACATGGCATTTAGACACTAGTGTAGCTCATCGCCATCCTCAAGTAACCAATCAGAGAGCCCAAACACACTCATACACACACACTCACACACACACACATACACATAGCTTTAAGAAGAGATACTATAAAGATCATGAAGCAGGGAGAGAATGACCTAGTAGCGACCAGTGAAGAGGCGGGGCCAGGAGCTATGACTCAACCCCTGCAACCACAAATAGGTGAGTACACACACACACACACACGATTACATACAACACTAACCAAAAGAATTTTAGTTTCATCATAATAGTTTCCCAAGCTGATTTTATTACATAAAACATAATATTAAAAAAATCAAAGTCCCCTCCTGCGATTGCTCCAACAAACACATTGGTTAGCGTTTTGCATCACCAACTCGCAAAGTAACTCTAGAATCAGCCAGGATTTATTTACCAGTTATAAATATTTGAAGATAGAAAATTACCTTCGAGTCGCTTATACAAAATTTATATGAATTAAAACAGAAAAATAAAGCTTCTTAAATTTTAAAAAGTGTATTTTTTTGTATGGACAAATTTGAGTATTATTGAAGAAAATACGCTTGTTCCAGGGACAAGCTTTATTGGGACAACATTTCGGTGGATAAAGAACTTGATCTGTGGAGAACAGAAACGTTGTTCATCTAAAAGCTGAATTCATAACAAGACGATCATCAAAAGTCTGGCTGATCACACCGAACAGAGTCTTGTGAACGGTGGATCGAGCTTCTAACACTACTTACGTTGAACAGGCCCAGCAGGGTTTAGAGTTCATTTAAATACAACGATTGTATAACACCTAATTTACCATCAACACGAAAATGAATAGGCTGCGAAATCGAATGCCATATAAAATTAATGAACCTGTTAATATCTTGCATAAAAAAATCTATGAAAAGAGAGTCTATACACAGCTTTAAGAGTAGCTATGATACGACGCAAGAAATGCAGACAGTGTATTACTGATCGTGAGTTTATAAATACATAAAACAAAATGTAGGAGCACTGCCAACTAGCCTATGGTAGGCTTATCCTTAAATACAATCCTGACTTACAAATCACGGAACGGGTGGGACTTGAACCCTTGGCAGGACTCATTTGCCAGGGGTTGAAACCCCACCCGTTCCGTGGATTGTTTACAAACGTGTTATCACGATTTTGCGAGAGTCAACTTCTCACTCACACATTTCTCTAAAGTACTTTTAAAAGCTGGTGAAGTAGTGGAGCCAATAGCTGGAGCTCGACCCAGAGCAGCCACAACTAGGCGAGTACAGTGGGGAACCAAAAGGTCAATGTAAAACAGAGGAAGGAGGTTAAAACCAAATTTTTATCGTGTAGAGAAACTAAGAGGAAGGAAGAGGAGTCAAGGACCTTCTTGAAGAGTATTAATCCCAGAGGCTGGGCATAAGAGCTCACTCAGGTTTATGAAGAGAGAATCATTTGTTCCCCAGACCGTCCATGGGCGACGGAAGGATTCTCTTACCCTAGTGTGCCTTGCCTTGCTTTGATATGCATATATTGTGTGGTGCTTGTCAGGAATGTAAGTTACATCACATATATTGTGTGGTGGTAGTGAGTAGTGTAATTTGCCTCACATATATTGTGTGGTGGTAGTGAGTAGTGTAATTTGCCTCACATATATTGTGTGGTGGTAGTGAGTAGTGTAATTTACATCACATATATTGTGTGGTGGTTGTAATTACTGTAGCACACCTCACATATACTGAGTGGTAGTTGTGAGTAGTGTGCTGTGTGTTGCATATATTACATGGGATTGTGAGCTGTGTGGTGCCTGCTACACATATTTGGTTGAGGGTAGCATGATGAGAGGAAGCAGGTGGTTGCTCGGATTCGTGTTGCAGTTGTTGAGTGTGTCATTGCAGTGTCTTTGGTGCACATGTTGAGTGCATGGTTGCAATACTGTGTCGGATAATGATGCTGCATTTTATTCCAGGAAGGAGTTGCCTTTGTCACGCTAATTACCATAATGAAGTGTGAAATGATGCTATTATTGCGTAATGAATACGAAAGAGAGAGAGAGAGAGAGAGAGAGAGAGAGAGAGAGAGAGAGAGAGAGAGAGAGAGAGAGAGAGAGAGAAGAGAGAGAGAGGAAAAATTCACACAAATGCAATATAATGCGATCCTTTACTGACAACGTTTCGCTCAAACAGTGGGCTTTGTCAACTCACAACAGACCTACCTGGATAAAAAGAACATGAGTATAAATAGGTACATGTGTTCGTGACTCGATAAAGCCCACTGTGTTGGCGAAACGTAGTCACTAAAGGATAGCATTATACCGCATCTGTGTATATTTTTCCATCGTGTCGGTGCTTTATGCCATTTATCTCCAAGAGAAAGAGAGACAGACAAAGAAACTCAGAGGAAAGGAAATGAGCAATTAAATCACCCAAGAAAGAACCAGCAGCTCTCAGGGATACTGAAGATGGTACTACCGACTCTCAGAAGACACGCTGAGAAGGGCAAGAAATCTATCATTCTGAGGGGTAAAGTATGTAGGAATATGGGCAGTGGAGGGCAAGAAATAGACCGCTCTTGAGGGGTAGGTATATCGGAGGGTGATAGACACGACAAGTATGAGGTGACCAGAAGAACAAAAGAACGAATGAATGAATGAATGAAGGAAGGAAGGATGGAAATGAGGAAGAAACACACACAATTAGGTGAGTACACACTACAAGTAGTGGTCATGAGTCAGTCTCAACACACCGCACTAAAAACTGACACTTTATGAGTTAGTTCATCGCTCTTGCATTTAGCTGATATTAAAACATGAATATTTTGTGTATGTGTGTGTGTGTGTGTGTGTGTGTGTGTGTGTGTGTGTGTGTGTGTGCACTCGCTTGTGTACTTATCTATATGTGACTGCATATGTCTGTCCTCCGTAAGCTTATGCAGTCACATGTACGTAAGTAAATAGGTGAGTACACACAGACACACACACACACAGACATACAAACACATAATATTCCTTTTCGTTCTTTATTCTTCCTAAAACAAGAAGCGTTAATCTCTCAGACATTTTTTTTCCAAAGCGCATTTATCTTAATTCAAGACGAAGAGTGAATGCATTCCTTTGGCCTTTACAGAGTTTCACTTTGTTTTGTCCTAGGCGAGGATTCTCAGCTGGTATTTCACGCTCACGAACACCCCCCTCCCTCCTGGTACGAGGTTCAATAATGTGTTTGGCATGTTTTTCTTTCTACATACATGCGTTTCCGTAATTATAAAACGACGTTTATAGCATGTCTATCCTATCCTACATAGAGACATCCTATACTATCGCACAATGATGCACACGAGCCAGGAGCTGTGAATCGACCTCCGCAACCACAATTTGATGAGTACACACGTTCATGTAAAGTCTCACTCGCAGATGCGGCCAGCAGTAACAGCCTGGTTGATCAGGCCCTGATACACCGGGAGGCCTGGTCGTGGACCGGGTCGCGGGGGCGTTGACCCCCGGAATACCCTCCAGATAGACTCCAGGTAGAACCTCGATAATTTCATTTAACGTCAAGTTCAGGTTAGTTGGGACAATTTCGACGCTCGTTTAACACGCTTCGCACAAAACAAACTACTCTTTGTTATATATTTTCTTGTGCCTTTAAAACGAGTCTATAGTTCTAGGCTTCCTGTTTATTTTTCCCTTTTTTTTCATAACTGGATTAACATTTACAGTTTTTTTCCGGCTATCCCGCAGAACTCCGTGGAACCCTATCCACTTTGATAGAGACTATAGAGCTGAACACATCACAAGTCTGTGGGACTGACCACCTCAAAACTACGACTTTAAGGGTAAGGGACTAATCACCTCACCTCTACCTCTCCGCTGCTTCCGCTTTCTCCACTTTGTAGACGTCTCTACAGTCGAGTGAAGAAGCCTACCGTGTAGGCGAAACGTTTCGCTTCTAAAGACACCCAGCCTTTGTTCACGTGTCTTCCTCATCTACTTTTCGGTATGGAATACCGTCAGTATAATAAAATTCAGTGTTTACTGGACTGTGGTAAATCCATTCCGTGAGGTCGCACCGTTACTCTGCTCCCAAGTTAACTCCAGGGTAGCAACGACTCCGGTTTTTTAACCATGTTACTATATTAACAAATTTGTAACCAGGCGACTAAGGTAAGCGGGTACAATCCTGAACACAAGACGCAGTATCAAGGCTGTTATTCCCTTTGGTCACGTTTCATAACATGTTTAAGTTTCCCCAAGAGCTCATTCACATCTTTCTTTATCGTTGAGATTAATACTTTTTACGCATCCACGAAATTGTATTCTTGACCAAACAGAGAATCTAGAACTCGTGTATGCGTGTGTGTATGAGCGTGTATGTATTATATATATACACACTATATATATATATATATATATATATATATATATATATATATATATATATATATATATATATATATATATATATATATATATATATATTATGAGAGTGAGAGAGAGAAAATAACTATCTTAAAATACTTTCATGATTAATTTTTACTGACATACTGTATATTATATTTCTAGTTCAATGACAATAAAGAATAAACTTTACTTTCTTTTAAATTTTTTCATCAAATAGATTATCATCTTGGTAGTAGTAGTAGTAGTAATAATAATAATAATAATAATAATAATAATAATAAACACAATAAAAATAAAAGCAACAACATTAATAACAACAACAGCAACAGCATCACAACAGCAATAATAATAATGAAAATTCTAATTACTTTCAACCTTTTTGCTTTTGAGAGCTTCATAAAGCGTTTCGAAACACACAGAAGAAAAGATTTTTAATTTTGTCTTAGATAAAAAGCAAACACTCGTCAAGGGAAGAAAACAATTAGCTGTGAAGAAAGGCTCTGGCTTCCTGCGAATTGTATAGCTGAACAAACATAGAATTTAGAGCTCTCATTACAAAAATATAAAAAGAAGTTGTTGATTTTTGTTATAATTATCTTTATGTAATAAAGGATAGGAAAAATGGGGTTGTAGGGTACGTTACTGCTGACCTTTAAGAGGAAAGCCTTTCAAGGTCGGTGCCTTAACGCTGGTAAAAGGCTCGAAAGCCTTTCAAGGTCGATGCCTTAACGCTGGTAAAAGGCTCGAAAGCCTTTCACGGTCGGTGCCTTAACGCTGATAAAAGACTCGAAAGCCTTTCAAGGTCGGTGCCTTAACGATGGTAAAAGGCTCGAAAGCCTGTCTAGGTCGGACACTAGTAAAAGACCCCAGATCCGGGAGAATTAAAACCGACTTTCCTTTCCTTTAGTCTACCAAGACATCCTACGTGTGTATTATTAATACAAATTCATCAAGAACACACTACAAATTGGTGGCAGCATTGTGGGCATGGATTAGGGTATTTACGCAGATTTAAGAAGATAGAGCTAGGTTGAGTGAGTGCCACCAGCGTCCCTCAAGCCAGTCCGCCATCTCTCCACACACCACCCGCCAACTCTTAACTGATAAAGCCAGCCACTCAGCCGGCTTCTTCAACCGTCCAGGCCAGTTTCTACAGCTTCCTGGCTTAGTTATCATATTAATTGGTTGGGATAAATTATATTTCATATAGACATGTCTGAATTCTTACTCCGTGAGCCATGCATATCATAGAGGTGACTGAAATGCTGAGAGCAAGCGGGTAGTAACCCCTTCTCCTGTATAAATTACTATATTTAACAATATTTTTTTTTTATTTTTAGGTCACCCTGCCTCGGTGGGATACTGCCAGTTTGTTAAAAAAAAAAAGACATGTCTGATTAGTCCTCATTGTTGTTGACAATTTAGTCTAGTTCATTATCATCATTTCTGGTAGGCTTCATTATCTGTTTCCGGGTTTTGCAATTAAGCCAGCCAGTTAAACCAGTCTATGGGAAAGCCTCAGTCAATCATCCAGCCTGTCTCTTCAGTCATCCAACTTGCACCTTCATGCTGTGTGCATAGTTACAAGCATTCAAGTCAGCCAATATCGAGGGCTTAAGCCAGCTGCTTCTCCAGCCAAGCCAGAAGTAAGCCAAGCCAGTTCCTCTTTGAAGTATTGTCTCCAATATCACTTTGTGCTATCAGTTGGACGCTGGTAAAAGTGGTATTTACCATCTCTGTAGTATTTGTGGGTTTTTTAAGCCAGCCTAGCTTAGAATATTCACGTGCCTAGTAGTGTGGGTGCCAGCTAGACGTCCTCGTTGACAGGGATTCCTGCAAAGTAAAGGGTTTGTTTGTTGAGCCATCCTTACATGTTGTAAGAAAGAATAAGATCCATTTCTTCCTTGCTAACACTTCAGGTCGCAGTGTTCGCCTCAGAGCAAATACCAATATTGTTGACCTTGTTCACTATCCTTACCCTGTTCAGGTAGAGGATGAGTCACCTGAGCAGTGGGTCGGTGCTATTTCAACCAGGAAGAGTCCATCCACTCCATTGGATCATTCCACTCCACCAGTAGAGGAGAAAGACTTAGCTCCCACTGACTTCCCAGATGAGGTCAAACGTTTGTTGAATCTGTTGAACAAACGTCTTACCAGGTGAGAAGATGGGTATAACGAACTTATTGTCCCATCGTATCCCACTTGAACCTGGTACTAGACCAATTTATATACCTGTGTATAGAATGCCTCATTCACAAGTTGCTGTCATAGACGAATTGATCAATCAGATGCTTGAAGATGGTGTTATCGCACCTAGCAATTCACCCTGGAATGCGCCCCTGATCTTAGTACCTAAGAAGGATGGTACTTGGCACCCAGTGATTGATTTTAGGAAGTTAAATGCGAAAACAATTCCAGATCGCTTCCCTCTTCCTGTACTTGGTGACCTTTATGTAATATCAGAGATAACAGTATTCTCGACCCTAGATTTGTTACAAGGGTTTTGGCAAGTCCCTCTTCATGAGGACATCCAAGAGCTAACTGCATTCTCCACTCCAACAGGCCATTATCACTTCCTTCGTATGGCTTTTGGTTTACACTCTTCACCTATCACATTCTTGAGGCTAATGACTAATATCTTTAGAGGACTCATAGGTAACGCACTTATGGTGTACTTAGATGATGTGATTGTCATGTCAGTAGACGTGGAAACGCAATTGAAAAGACTTGACGTGGTACTTGGTAAGCTTGAAGAAGCCAATTTAAAGATCAAACTGTCTAAATGTCAATTTTTCAGACCAGAAATAAAGTTTATTGGGCACGTAGTCACTTCTAGAGGGGTTACGACTGACCAAAGTAAAGTAACTGCAGTATTAAATTTTCCATCTCCCAAAACTGCTGATGCCGTAAGATCCTTTGTGGGCTTAGCAGGTTTTTATAGATCTTTCATTGCTAATTTTTTTACCATAGCAGCTCCTCTAAATGAGTTGCTTAAGAAAGGTGCTCCATTCATTTGGACCTTCCGTCAAGAAAGAGTATTTCAAACTCTCAAAGAAAAGTTAACATCTGCTCCAATTTTGAAATTTCCAAATTTTTCTAAGCCTTTCTATCTGACAACTGATGCTAGTTCAATTGGCATAGGTGTCGTACTAGCTCAGAAGACCAGTAGCAAGTACAATGCAGTTGCATTTGCTAGCCGAGTCCTTACAAAGGCTGAAAACAATTATATAGTAACTGAGCAAGAAGCCTTAGTGGTCTTGACAGACCATGCCCCACTGATACATTTATTCCAGAACAACCTACTGGAAGACTAGCCAGATGGTCCTTGACTATCCAAGAGTTCTACCCTACCTTTGAACACTTATCTGGCAAGTCAAATGTAGTTGCAGATGCTTTATTGCGACATGTTAGTATAGTAACTGCAGATCTCCATTTAGTGCTGAGGACGTAAAGACTGCTCAAAGAACAGATCCCATGTGGTCTGGTGTGATTCGATTCCTGCTTCAGGAAGATCTTATTCTTACTGTGAAGCCACCAGCACCCATCAGTGACTTTGTCATGAACCAAGAATTACTGTATCGCACAGCCGAGCTGGGTACTCCTAGCAGAAGGGTATACCAGTTAGTAATTCCACAGTCACTAGTGAATGTAGCCTTACAGCTAGTTCACGATGTACCAGGTGTTGCACACCCTGGTATGGATAGTTCTGTAAAACAAGCCAGATTGAAATACTTTTGGCCTTGTATGGCAACTAATATTACTGAGTATGTTAAGAAATGTAGTGTCTGCATGCAACATAAAGGCAATGTTAATGGTCCTAATCCATTCCAGGTGTATCCAACTTCTAGCAAACCATGGCAAAGAGTTCATTAAGGTAGATCATTTCACCAGATATTGTGAGTTAGTTCCTATTGCAGATAAGACTGCCGAGACAGTAGCTAAAGCATTTAAAGAACGTATAATCTGCAGATATACCACTCCTAAGTCTCTAGTAACAGATAATGGAGGTGAATTCTGTAATGAGATTCTTGAAAATTTGTGTACTTTGTACAAGATCTCTAAATTGACCGTTGTTCCTCACCATCCTGCCAGTAATGGTTTAGCTGAAAGAACTAATAAGAAAGTACTTGATGTCTTGAGAGCCACTATCAATCCCAATAGTGCAACCTGGGATGAAGTTATACCTGATGTTCAGTGTGCAATAAATTCTGCTTACAATGCTTCAATAGGTGACACTCCACATTATGCGTTGTACAGTGTCGATAAGTGTTTGCCTTAACAGTTGTTATATTCTAATCCAGAACCAAATTACAATCCTGATGATTTCATAGCAACTCGTACCAGCCAAGCTCAGAGTGTTTTTAGAAGGATCCATGAAACACTTCATAAATCAACAGCAGAATTTACAAGAGTCACTAATACTTGAGCAAAACCGACCAAAGTTAAAGTAGGTTCGAGAGTTATGCTGACTAACTTCAACAAAACATCTGCAATGCCTAAGCTTGATCAAAAGTTTGTTGGTCCTTATTGAGTAGTTGAACATATCAATGGCAATAAGTATAAGGTTAGAGAAATCAGTACTGGTCAGTATAAAGAATCGCATTTAGATCATATGAAGTTAGTATGCGATGAGGACGAGGTCCCTGACAACTAGACAAATGAGACAGACTCTGACAATCCTCCTAATGCTGTACACTCTACCTCTAATAATCAGTCAGACGATCAACCTGAATGTCATTATTCCCTAAGTACAGGACAAGTATTGAGAAATCCTCAAGTATCATTTGTAAATACCAATTTAGATCTTCCTCAACCACAAATTGAGTTACCCATTGCAACAGAGTTTGATCCTCCAAGAGATGCTAACCATTCTGCATATGTAAATCTCACCATAGCAAAGTTGGAGTTTAATGTTAATAACCTGTAAAGATGAATAATATAGTTTAACATGTATTTCAACTGTATATTACTATATTAACTTAGTATTATTCAAGAATTTTTTTTTTGTGTTCACGTTCTCTCCGAATTCTGAGATTTAACAGTACTAGATTTGAGTGCACCAAATCTGCCTTTTCTGTTAAACACTTCCTTCTTTGTAAATATATTTCCTCAGAATCCGTAGATTACATGAATACAGATCGATCGATCATTTTTATCTCTTTTATTGTATATCTCACTGTTCATTTTATCTATTCCTATGAATGGTGATATATCATACTTGTAATGCATTACTTTAAATTTTCCCATCCTGATAATATTCTTATGTATAGTTATAATGTTCAACTGTTGTGTACTTTGACATTGTATAGAATCAGCCCAGAGACATACGCCTGTCATCTCTAGTTTGTATTAGCTGTATGTCGAGATGCCATACATAACATGGCTGAGCTGTCAGTAGTAGTTCAGTATAACCGTTACTGAGTTACAGCCTCCCATGTGAACACTGACCATTGTCATTCTGCTGACCTAGCATGACGTCATGAGCCTTTGAATCGTGTCCTCCAGGCACTGCCCCTGTTCAGTTCTAGACAAGATATTGAAAGGAGACAGGTCAGCCTCTGAGTGCTACCCCTATCATCTATATTATATGCTACATCCTACATTCTACATGTTATTATTAACCAAACCATCAAGAACCCACACGACAGAAAAATATTTTGTTGGTCAGTGACAATGACCATTAAACGTTATTTTGTTTTACTGTTCATTTCATCAATAATAATAATAATACTAACAATAATAATAAAAATAATAGTAACAACAACAGCATCATAACAAAATAATAATAATAATAATAATTATTATTATTATTATTATTATTATAACAGCAACAACTAGAGGCTGGAGGCAGGTGGAAGGTTGAAAGGCAATTGTGAATGGCAAAATATTGAGATTTTTTCCTCAAATTTCCTCAAAAGAGCACTTCAGAGAACAAGGGTAATTTAAAATCATGGTAATTTAAATGTTTCTAGGGATATAACATCAATTCTGTTATCTTGGCATCTTCAACATTCATCTTCAGCATCCTGCTCAACATTCTCAGCATGCTTCTTCACATTCTCAATATCTGTCTTCTGCAAATCCGCTCAACACTCTGACACATTAATACCCAGTTATCGCCTCAGATGGTATGGTACAACTGGTTATCAATTGCTATTCTCTCGTTCAGGCAGCCGATCCAATACCATTTTGCTCTTCTTAAATCGGTGTAGAGACAGAGATGAGCAAAGCGAAGGAAAAGGAAAGATAGAGAGGGATGTTTGGGTGAATGAAGAGGGGAAGGAGATATATAGACAGAGGGAAAATGGAGATAAAGAGAGAGAGAGAGAGAGAGAGAGAGAGAGAGAGAGAGAGAGAGAGAGAGAGAGAGAGAGAGAGAGAGAGAGAGAGAAACTTAACTGAGAGTAAAAATTAATATACTAAATTACAAAGAATATAACAGAGTAATAATGCTTGTGGACTTAATTAACAAATGAAACGTCACCCATAACTTATTTGTAAGTTGAGATACCTTGAACGTCATTCGTGCGTAACTGGACGACTTACTGTGTGTGTGTGTGTGTGTGTGTGTGTGTGTGTGTGTGTGTCTGTATACGAGTACAGATCTGCGTTTAATTGTGTGGGGCTGTGTATATGTATGTGTCCAGTGTATAAACTAGAATATGTCTGAGTGTAATATGGAATTGAGGTTTATATAAAGGAGTGTAACTGAGTCTGTGTGTGCATCTGTGTATGTCTAACTTACAGTGTGTGTGTGTGTGTGTGTGTGTGTGTGTGTGGTGCCCAATGCATATTTTCATAGCGGCTCATAGAGGTGCTCTGTATACAAAATGTATGTATGCTTTTAGGTACATGTGCGTATATTCTTTATAGTATACATAATGTATATGTGTATACAGTGTGAATATTCTATGCTTAAAACATTGTATTCATGTGAGCAGCGTGTATTCACATCTGCTATTCAGTTTGTTTGTTTTGTTTGTGTATATAAACCACTTTGTATGTATATATATATATATATATATATATATATATATATATATAAAATACATACAAAGTGGGTTTATATACACAAAACTAGTAAAACTGGTCAATTAGCAAGAACTCATCTAAAATTAAGTCCTTTCTAAAATTTTCTTATACGTTTAAAGATATTTTTTTTTCATTTATGTTAATGTAAAATTTATAATTTTGTACCAAGAGGAACTTTGAAACCTACCTAACCTTATTATAACAAGCGCAATTTAATTTAGCCTATCCCAACTAAATATATTTTAGATACGTTAACATTAATTTAATAATAAACAAACACAATGAAATATATTTTTTTTGTTATGTTCAGAATGATTTTTGGGGAAATTATTACACACAAATTTTCACTTTCTTTATGGCAAGGTGAGCGTTTCTATTTGCCAAAATCGCAAGTTTTATTATCGGCACGAAATATATATATATATATATATATATATATATATATATATATATATATATATATATATATATATATATACATACATGTATATATATTGTATTTTTATACCTATGAACAGAAAAAGGGATCTGTGTATGTCTGTTCATTATGTATACAAACCCTGAGATTAAAATATAGAAGAAACATGTAGGACACAAGAATGGAGTCTTTTTTTAACGAACATGTAAGATTCTATATGAAAATAAGATGTTTTTTTAAAATTTACCTTGTAAAAAACACAAAGCGGACTGGGACTTGCCGTTATACGGGCGTATTCATGTTAAGAGGTAAAAGGCCCCCACACACACACACACGTATATCAGGCCAATCATGTACAGCAACAGTATAGAACCATCATTTAATCATGTATTTGTAAACTGTTGAGGTTTATTGAGATTCGTCCCCCATTGAAGATAGGATGTGATCTGGGGGAGAGATAGAGGGGATAGATAAACCCCAGGACCAAGGACAGAAGGACCAAAGGAGACATGAAAACGACGTAAAATAATTAGAGGAATTTTAGGGAAAATGAACAGAGGGGGTTTAAAGGAGGGGGAAAAAAGCACTGCCGAAACACTGGGGGGTTAGGAATTTTTTCTTCGGCCTTAAAAGGGCACGAAGTGGAACGATCCATTCACAGGTTTTTAAAACACGCTTGACAGGCCTCCAACTTCCAGAGGAGAATGAACCCACTATCGGCCGATAGAAAGGCAGGGGCCGAAGCTGAAACACGACCCCAGCAAA